>CM033643.1:128239530-128688028 GCA_019512145.1 Engystomops pustulosus
CCAAGGAAGGACGGCTGGCATGACCCCAGGAAGACCGCTGGGATACAGGACCGCCACAGGATTACAGGACCGCCGCAGGATTACAGGACCGCCACAGGATTACGGGACCGCACCAGGATTAGGGGACCGCACCAGGATTACAGAAATGCCACAGGAACGCGGGAATGCTACAGGAACACGAGAACACCACAGGAAGATGGGAACACCACAGGAACACAGGAAAACCACCGGAACACGGAGGCGTCTGGAAACGCTCAGGAGGCTTTCACTTCAGTTAGAATGACTTGAAGATCCGGCAGGGGATGCTGGGAGCCACTGCACTATATAGCAGAGTCGGGAATGCCAGCGCCAATTAGGCGGACTCTGGCCCTTTAAATTCATAGAGAGTCGGTGCATGCGAACCTAGTCAGGAAGCAGACCTGCAGCCTGGATGGGACCGAGACAGAGCCATCAGGAGCCGGGGAGGGTACGTACCGTCGCACAGCGGGGCAGCGGAGGGCACACGGTGGAGCACGGGTGCACCCGCGATCCGCAACATGGATCGGGGGGCACCCATGCCATAGGTCTGGACCGGGGCCGAGCAGTGCACGGTTGCCCTCGCAATCCGTGACATGGATCGCGGGGTCACCCAAGACACATTAGTTTATACGATTTAAATGTCTCTTTTCTCTTTGTAAAGATTGTGTGCCTAGATTTATCTAAAGTACATTTCATTATTATTAGTGTTATTTAATGGTATAAATATATTTTTTATTCATTTATCCAAAAGCCCTCTCTCTTACTCATTCCCTAATATAGTCTTCTCCTCTCCAATTATGTTCCACTATTTCTAAAGTTAAATAATTTGTGTCAAGCGGATTTTTATTATGAAATTTGCTGTAATGCAGCAATGTAGTCCTTGGATACAGTCAATAATAACTATTTATGTCTAGCTAACATATTATAGGTAAGGTCTGCCACCTTGGTGTCTGAAAGACACAGATACAATTGCTTTAGATACAATAAGAATAAACAACCTATGTTTTCTAGTCACATGGAATACTAATACAATCACTGACAGACACCTTCTATGGGGAAGGAGGCTCCAGCCATATTGCGGAATACAGCACAGGTGTTTTGGGGGTGGTTGCCCACAGGTGGAGCACTCCAAGTCTAAAAACTAATGTAATGATAGTGTAAAAAGGATGGGACACTGCATGACAAATAACATTCCTGACATTCTTAACATTGCAAAACACTACTTTTAACAGTGTTTGTTGTAAATCACAGCATTGAGCATGGCACATTATAACTAAAAGACAATTGGTACCAGTAACTTCCCTGAAAGATCACAATTTATATAATCAAACTGAATACAACTGAATACTAATTGAAATTGAGGGCCAGTCAGTGCTCTTACTGTTCTTCCAGCATCCATTCAAAGTATCATTGTAGATTAAGCTATAAATGATATCAGATCCAAGAAATTGACTTTATCTCCAGTGTTGATCCGGTAGCAGATCACAAAATCAAGCAAGTGATGAGTTGGCCCACAATGGGCACACAATGTAATCCTATTGCCATAGGTAAGAATAGGTGTGGTGGCACACGTGGCGTTTATGAAGACGTTTTTAGGCAGCGGTTTTTTAATGCAGCCGCATAAAAAACCGAGGGGTTTTAGAAACGCATGTCGGTTTTTAAAAAACACACATCTGTTTTTGTAAAATGTGCTCGTTTTCAGCCATGATTATCGTTCAGTGCTAATACAGTGTATTCATAAATATATATATTATATATATATATATATATATATAATGTAATCCAGAGTATAGTATATATATAATATATTTAAATAGATATCTCTCGTATACACCAGTGGTATGATATCTTTCTGTAGCATCTTTTTTCCAAATTAAGTGCCGGTCACTCTGTCACTCCTGGGTCCAACTACAAACGAAATCGAGTGGGGTCGGAGGGTTGGCCTGGCAGCGGGTTGATCAAAAGAACATTTGTGTATGTTACCACGGGCCTATTAGGGCAGCAGTTACAAGAATGACAGTAAATTACTGCAGAAGACTGCATCGTGGTGTATGGAGGGAATCAGGTGTTACCCAGTGTAAGGCTCCAAAGTATGGACAGTAAAAACTGAGTTGAATAAGGAGCGTTTGTAAATAGTAAAGGAAACTATAATAAAAAATAAAAACAGCAACAAAAATGTTTTGTGGTAAAAAAAAAATAAATTAACACTCACCCAGGAAAAGTGTGGTACCTTCAACCATCCGTTAGCGACCATGGTGAGGCAGATATATACATTATATACCCATATTGTAAAGGGGATCCAAAAATAAAAGCTGAGTATGAATTCTTATCCAGTAACAAACAATTTGAAAACACTATTCCTGTGACTCTCAGCGTGTTATTGCGGGTCTTTTGCGAAATGGAACACTGTAACACTATTAAGACTGTGAATACGGTCTAATAAACATGCGGCACTAGGAATAGTGGACACGTTGGCCAGTGGTCCCATAATGGTTTGTTTATATGCGGGTCATAGGTTGGCACGAAATCTTGAAATGTTGACATGTTTCCGCCCCTTCACACGGGGTCTAAAGTAGTAATAAAAGTTCCTTCACTGCCTTTACGCAGACAACCCTGCAGATTTTATTCTAGAATAATCTTTAAGATCACTATAATATATTACTGTTTTTGCCGTTACAGTTGGAATGCAAGTTCTCAGTTCTATAGCCTAAGTGTAATAAGACAAGCATTTTTGCATTGCTTCATGCGCTTGTATGCAGCACCCTTGTTTTCCTATAGTTTAGCTCTCGATTATAAGCATTAAGTCATAAGCTGTAATGTTAATCAATTAACGTGTCAGTAATGAAAGCCAGGGGCGGAGTGAGTTGGTATGATTGCTTTTTGTATCATCATGGGAGCATTAACACCAGGAGTTAATGCGTTTTACATGGAACATCTGCTGATCATATTGTGTCCCATTTTTAAATAGCTTACTTTCATTGTTATCGGTCGAGGCACTAGCCTAGCATGTAGTCTGGTTGGATGACATGCATATGGTTTTAAGACATTCAAATAAAAAGATTCAATTTAAACCAAATCGGAATGCGGAAATTACACGATAACACATTCACTGGGAAAGGGTGTAACAGCGTGATGGCCAGGAGAAAAAGAGTTGCAGAGTAATAATTTATGTTCCACTTTGAAATAAAGTATAGGTTTTGATGAAATAACAGGGCAGCTGTTCGTGTCAGGAAACAGAAAACATACCAATATAACCACAAAAAGTCCACCCACTCTGCTTGTGACGTGGGCCATCATTTCGAAGGAAGTTGACCTGTGAGTTGCCAGAAACGTACTAAGTGTGGATGCAGGAGAGAAAGGTATAATGGAAGAACTCTAAAGCCTGCTGACAAATATCCCATAGGGGTGATGATGTAAGGGGTGCTCTGACAGAAAGACGGTAATAGTGGTTGCAGGTGTTGTTCTTAGACAAGGACAGTCTCCAGGTTTGAAGCCAAAAAACAAGCACAAAGTAAACGCCAGATGGAATGTAACAATCTGTTCAAGTTCTGCAAATAGGGACATTTCTCAATTGATACTGACAGAGCTTTTCAGGGACTGACAATTTCTAAAAACTAACTTATATAAGCTAAGTAAGGTGCAAAATAATGGATGGTCTGACAAACATCACCAATTTTATCGTTGTTACTAGCCAATTCTTTAGCCTGCAGTTTTGAACACGACAAACTTATCCACTGTGATGTCTAAAAAGTCATCAATAATTGTTAGCGCATGTGAATATATCTACAGGACAGTTTCATTAAAAGGGAAGAAGTCTATGGTGTTAGAAAGGGGGTATTGCCGTTTCAAAAATGTACTGAAATCTGTCAATCGTAAACCATATTGACCATAAAAATAGTCTGTTGGTGCAGAATCTGTAGAGTTGTTTAATCTTACTTGCCTGTTTCGTAGCAGATCATTGTAAAAAAAATAAAGGGAACTCTACTATCAACACAAGCATAATATAAACCCAGGAACAATTAGGGTACATCCGCAAACGTATAGGGGGCGTAATAGCGGCAGCCAAATTGCTGTATACTATGCTCCCCATAGGATGGCAATAGCATCCCGATCTCGCACATGTGGTGGCACCCTTCTGCTCCATGTATGGGAGAAGATAGAGATTGCTCGATTCTTTCCCTGTATGTGGCAAAAATCTAGACAACGCGTTTTCTAAGGAGAGGGGGGCACCCTCCGTCTCAGTGTGCTGCCCATATACCAGACGGGCACTATACATGGTGTACTTCTGTCGGAGACAGGTATCGGACATGTGGTGTGCAGCTTATGCGATGCGCATCGGCTAACATGTCAGGGCTCGGGGTCAGTGAACCCCCGGACACGGAGGACGATGACACCTACGTGCTCGCCACAAAGTAGGAGGTCGTGCTGCAGCGTGGGCCACCATCGGTCGTTCCACAAGATGCCGACTAGCCCGGGGTTGCAGCCAAGGTCGAGGTATAGGCACGTAGCAAATTTTGGCAGAAGCGGGGCATTTGAGAAGGGCTTCTTGCAGGCGCTGAGGGTCAGGCTGTGGGTTTGGACCCCTTAGTGGAGCAACCAAGAGGGGTACAAGAGTGGAAAAAATGCAGATAATATAAATGCTGATGAGAGTAGTTCGCCAAACCCAGGAACTCTGGATGGCTTGGCAGAGCACTTCTGGGCATGTGCACTGCTAGAACTGGAAAAAATGTTAAGCGAATGGAACACATAGGAGACCGTCTGTAGGATGGATTCTATGCCGAAGAAAGGAGGCTCCGTGTGGTGAAACTGAGATTCTGCAAGTTGGCATAAACGACGATGAGCACGGGGGGCGCAAGACATTGCCGTATGGGGGACCGATGGATCTGAGGGGGGGGAGAAATTAAGATTGTTGTGTGTGAGGTAGGACCAGTGACAACAGAGATACAGCAGATCTCTGAAATTGTCATTCACAAATTCTGGAAGAAGCAGGAAGAATTACGTAGTCCAGAATGGAATCAGAAACTCAAAATTGTCCATCACAAGTCGTTAAATGCTGATCTTTAACTCGATCACCCTTGCCGATCAGAGAGATGACAAGCCCAGCACAAAGATCCATACTGGGAGAACAGCCTTGGAAACATGCAGAGGGCAAAGAACACATGACAAGGGAGTGGGGTGCGGTTCTTAACCCCGTGAACCTTTAAGCCAGCAAATACGTGTAGACAAAGGAGAGAGGGGAGCCCGTCCGGGACGGGGGCACACAAATAAAAGAGAGGCGGCCAGCGGACAGCAGGTGGAAGAGGGAGGTGCGAGGAAGCCGCGGGAAAGGTCTGCAGGGAAAAGGTGTGGGAGGGTCTGGGCCACAATCTGAGAAATTTCGCCAAATATCAATTTTTGCGGGAACTCAATGCCATCACGGAATGAGTGAAAGTATTTGACCAATTGACCCCATTTCTACATTGTGTCTACGAGTACAATCATGAAACCATTTGAGTAATAGACTCGCACGCGGGAGTGGTTCGCGCCAAAATGCAGCGCGTGTGTCGGATACATATTATAGCCGACACTTCCCTCTAACACCCGCGGATAGTAAGATTCTCCGATTGCGGGTGTAAACACATTAACGCCGCGTCGTTGATGACCAAGGAGGTGGTAGGGCAATTAAAGTGAATCGGATCATGAGGATCATTGTTCAAACTAAATGTAAACGGGTAATAAAAAAGTTAAAAACAGTACATAAAAAAACATTTTGTAATAAAAAGAATTGAATTAAAAGTAAGGGGGACTTATTTATCTAAGCTGGACCAGTGCACCAGCGTATGATAAACCCGCCGCTGCAAATGCGCCGTCGATAAAGGAAGAGGCTTCTTCTCTTGAGTATGGGCTGCCAAGGTGCGCAGCGGTTTTCTACGCAAGGCGGGCCTTGCGTAGGAAAAAAACGGCAACGGCGATTTTCAGGTATGACAAGTCGCGGCTTTTAGCAGCGAGTGCGCAGGCGCTGGGGACAGTTCAAGCGCCGCGACTGGCCACTCCCACGTTGGCTGCGCCCCCCCCTTCACGCCCCTTAATGCCCCAATGGAGGTGTGAAGGTGGCGGGATTGGGGAAAATAATCACGCAAAAGCTAGCAATAGGAGATTGCGATGATTTCCGGGCTCGTGCGCCACTGGCGGTGCGCAGGGCCTGATGTAATGATCCCCAACATGTCCCTATAACTATATTACCTATACGCAGCAATAAAGTGACATTAACCCAGAAAATCGCCCAAAAAACCCACAAACAACACCGAAAAAATGCGCCAAAAATGTACATTTTCATAAAATCGTTACATCAAAAAATGTCTAAAAAAGTGATCAAAAAAGTTATGTGGCCAAATAGTACTATGAAAAGAGACAATCAACACGAAAAATAAGCCTAAACGTAGCTTTGTTGAAAGACGACAAAAATATTGACTAGTTACGGTCTCTGAAAGAAGGCGAGACAAACAAACAAATGAGATTTCCTCTCTATTAGTGGTTCAAGTAAACTTGTGACAAGATAATGAAATTGTGTATATAAATGAAGGGTTCAACGTAATCTTAGTGATCTGTAGAAATAAAGATAAAATAGTATTTAGTGTACGGTATACGACCAAATAAATACAAAAAAAGTGTAAATTCAAAAATTGACAGTTTTTTTCACCCATACATTCAAGAGTTAAGAAAATTCATAATAAGATCATGACACAACTAAACTGGAAACGCTATTTGTAACGCGCATCTTCAGCGCTCAAAAAAATAAGCCCGTATATGGCCAAATTGCCCAAACACTTAAGTTTGTTTAGCCCCCTTAAAAACGATGCCCTTTCGATGCCCGGAGTGTGGCACATACAGCCGGTACCACCACATATCGGGGTATTGTTAAAAGGCGGGGGGACTTCGGTTAAAATTTGTGAGCGTTTGGTATTTTTTATCCCATGAAATGTGTACATTTTTGAAATCAACACATTCCAAAATTTTTGTCTTTCAAATTTGAATCAGATTTTGGTGTACCCCATGTACAAACATCTAAAGGGTTAACAAACTCATAAAAGTTGTATTACGTAACGTGAGGGGTGCTAGTTTTAAGTTATGGGGGAATTTATGGGTTTTTCTTTTATTTCGTGCATCTCCAAATGCTGATTGAAACCTGGTCCCTCAATAGAGGATTTCGACGCGAGTTTTATGTAAATGGTGAAAAAATTGCACCTAAGTTCAAAGCCCCCATAACATTCTACAAAATACGAGTATGGCATAAAAAACCATGTACCAAAGTAAGTAAAAACGATTCGGACATTTTGGAGGAAACATTCGGCATATGTCGTATGGTAGCATGTAGGTAGGCCCTCAGGGATGGGAATCATGGCAGGTAAACCAGGAAAGGTGAGGAGCCACCATACAGAAGGACAGATCATTCTGATCCCAAAAAGATATCTCCTGTGTTCCCGCTGTACAGGACGCGTGGTGAGTGCAGCACAGGAGACCAGAGGAGGAGGGACAAGCGGAGGTGTGGGCGCCCGTAGAAGCCTAGTCTTTTCCTTTTGTAAGTAGCTCATATTGCAGGGAGATGGGCTCAGTGCAGCAACGGGACTGGATCGGACAATGGAATTGGTCCTACATGAATCTGAGGAAATAATGAGCATGGCTTTCGAGAGGAACCACTCGTGGAATATGATGCTGGGAGAACCAGGGCAGACAAAGTTCCCCGAGAACACGAGGTTCCAAGGAAAGCTGAAACTCTGAATCGGGAGGACAGAAGCTGGAACAGAGGAGCACAGGAAAAGTAGTCGAGGTGGAGAAGCGTTTTTCACACCTATGACGTTACTATCCCCAATCAGTAAACCCTAGGGCAGCATTTCGGGATGCTGGGATAAGCCACAATGAATGTTTAGGGACGGGCACCAGTACAGAGCAAAGATTCTCCGGACATGTCGTAGCTTTCTGGGAGGAGAAGTTCTGGCTTCGTCCCCTGCAAAGGCCTTCTCTGCCGACGGGACGGGCCGGAGGCTGGAGAGGAAATCAGGCGCCAGGCAGGAAGAATAGTCGGTGTATGGACTTGGGGAGCTCGTGATGTCACTCCTCGGCACGAGCTCCCATAAAACGTAGTCAATCCGAGTGGTGTAAGGGGAGTTGTGCACCACTTAGGGTTCAGACTCAGGGTCACAAGCGGCAAAGCGTCCTTATATTGAGAGAGAGCCCGTTCTTAAAGGTCACCTCACATAATCGCCGCATAGATTCCAGGAAGTGCAGAAGCCAGGGGTGCGGAATGCACAAACTGCAATACTTGGACAACAACTAGTTCCGCTGAGTGTACAGATCAGCCAGCACAGTCCAGATGAGAAATGCTCTTGCGGTTTTCTCCCAACACAGCCATGAAATTCTGCCAGAAAAGATGTTGGCCTGTAGAGTGACTGGATCACATATATCCGGCAGGGTAGCCCAGCAACCGCTTTTCCAGATGGGGAGGCAGGAGAAATTACTAAGCCACCTTGGAGATGTCAGTGACAAAACTGTGATGGTGAGTTCTAGTGCAGAGGAAGCCCAACTCTAGTACTTAAGCCGACGCACAGTATCGGTGTCCCCATTCATACTTGCCAGGATTGAAACAGTCTTACCCACTGTTAGCAGCTGATAGCAGGAAAAGTCGCCAGGAGTAGTCGCAGGGTAGTCTGACACAGAGTAAGTCAGCAATCTTTGCAGTATGGAGAAGATAAGGTCCTATGCGGTTTCTCATGATGAAGCAATCTGTGTGAGAATGCTGGACCACAATTGTGGTAAGAATCAGCCAGCTATCGGAGTGAGCACCTGGGATGGGATACATGGCCGGTATCTTTACTGTAGGCTCGAGGGACAGGTTAAAACCCTGGTCCACCACGGAGATGACACTAGCCGACACCTGAGGACTGGAAATGTAGTGGCACATCGGTCTCACACGAGGCCCGTCCGCAAAGCAGGATGGTCTGTGCGACATGGTGGCCACCAGGTCATCCACAGGTGGGACAGCGTCCGGCGGTGGCCAGTTAAATGGTCAAGGTACGGAACCAGTAGGACCATCTTGTGGTCGAAAAGCAGATGATCAAGCAAGGAGGCAGATGTGCAGGGTCAGCGTCTGGAGGCCAAACGTGTATGGTCAGAATCAGGAAACACAGGGAAATACAAGCTTTTCGCACATGGCATGAAGCTCAAAGACCCGGCGGGGTTGATGGGAGCAGCCAGCTTTTGAGAAAACCCAGAAGTGCCAGTCGCATAATTCAGGCTGGACACTGCATAGACGACATGTTAATATCGGAACTATGCATGTTCTAGGCTGGGCACTGGTAATACCCGTTGAATATCACATCAGTTTGCAGAGTTATTAGATGAACAAGCGAAGAAGATATCTGTTCACTGTCAATGGTGGAACTAATAAAAAAGTTATTGAATACAAAAAATAAAATCATAAATAAATCAAATAAAGTGCAATCAGCCCCAAAAACATATAAAGAGGGACGAATGTTGCACAAAAAAAGTCATAACACAAACCCAATAATATATCGTATAAATGCGTCCGTTTCGGCTTATACTCGGGTCGGCTTATACTCGAGTATATACGGTAAGCTAAATAAAGACTCAGATCCAAGAAATTCAACACATACTCATACAGTGTTGATCCTGAGCAAGATCAACATCAATCAACGTGACTGCAATTGGCCCAAAATGGGATACAAATTTAATCCCATATAGATAATTGGGGAAAATGGTCCAAAATGTATGCATTTTCAAAAAAATACATGCCTTTTCAAAAACGCATAGGTTTTCAAAACGCATACGTTTTTTAACAGACTGCTTAAAAACGGCCTAAAAACGAGTTCAAAATGCCACGTGTGCCAACACCCTAAATCTCTTGATCAATGTCCCATGGCAAGAATCTAGTTCCTATAAGATATAAGATAAGATGTCCATTGTATAAACATTACATCCTGTGGCAACCAGCTATATAGTTTCAGTGCTCATACAGTGTATGTATGTATATATATATATATATATATATCCTGTATACACATTGTAATTATATCTTTCTGTAGCCATCTTTTTTCCAAACTTAGTGGCAATTCCCTCTGTCACTCCCTGGGCCCCCTACAACGCAATCGAGTGGTGCCTGAGGGTTGCCATAGCAGCCGGAGTCTGACAAAGACATTTCTGTCATGTACAGTGGCCTATTAGGCCCAGTTCAAGACTGTCAGTAAATCACTGCAGAAGTACTGCAATCTGGTGAATGAGGGATCAAGGTGTCCCCAGTGTAAGTCTCCAAAGTTGGACAGTAAAAAATAGTTGAATAAAGGTTTGTAAAAAAGGAAACCTAAAAAACCCCACAAAAATGTTTTGTGTAAAAAAAAAATAAAATAAAACTCACCCCAGAAAATTGGTACCTTCACATCCGTAGCGACCTTGGTGAGGCAGATATAACATTATTATACCCATATTGTAAAGGGTATACAAAATAAAAGCTGTATAATTCTTATCCATGTTACAAAATTTGAAACACTATTCCTTGATCTCAGCAGTGTTATTTGCTGTCTTTTGAGAAAATGGAAAACTGTCACCTATTAATTACATGTGAATACGGTCTAATAAACCATGAGGCACATGCATAGTGGCAAGTTTGGCACCATATGTCCATATATTGTTTGTATTATCATGCTGTCATCAGGTTGGCACCGAAATCTTGAAGTGAATGTTTCCCCACTTCACAAGGGGTCTAAAGTAGTTAATAAAAGTTCCTTCAATGCCATTTATGCAGACACCCTGAATTTTATTCTAGAATAATTTTAAGATCAATATAATATTACTGTTTTTGCCTTACAGTTTGGAATGCACAGTTCTTCATTCTTATCCTAAGTATAAGAAATATTTTTGCATCTGCTTCTGCGCTTGTATGCAGCACCCTTGTTTTCTATAGTTTAGCTCTCGATTATAAGCATTAAGTCATAATCTGTAATTTAATCACTTAACGTGTCAGTTAATAGAAAGCAGAGGAAGTTGGTATGATTGCATTTTTGTCTCACATGGGAGTCATTAAACACCAGGAGTTAATGAGTTCATGGAAACCATCTGCTGATCATATTTGTAGTCCCATTTTTAAATAGCTACTTTCATTGTTATCGAGTCGAGGCACTCGCCTAGCATTATCTGTTTGGATGACATGCATAGGTTATAAGACATTCAAATAAAAGATCATTTAACAAATGAATGCGAATTACACATAACACATCACTGGGAAGGGGTGTAACATCGTGATGCAGGAGAAAGATTTGCAGAGAATAATATGTTCCACATTTGAAATAAAGTATAGGTTATGAAATAACAGGGCAGCTGTTTGTGTCAGGAAACAGAAAACATACAATATAACAACAAAAGTCCACCCACTCTTTTGTGACGTGAGGCCATCCTTTCAAGGACAGTGAACATGTGAGTGCCAGAAAGGTACTAAGTGTGATGCAGGAGGAAAAGGTATAATGGCAGAACTATAAAGCCTGCTGACAAATATCTCCATAGGCGTATGATTAATGGGTGTCTGACAGACAAGACGGTTATATTGGTGCAGGTGTTGTCTAGAAAGGACAGTCCTCCAGGTTTGAAGCAAAAACATGCACAAATAAAAGCCAGATGGAAATGTAACAATCTGTTCCAAGTTCTGCACACATAGACATTTCTAAATTGATACTTGCAGAGCTTTTCAGGGACTGACAATTTCTAAAACCTAACATTATCTAAGCTAAGTAAGTGCAAAATTATACTGGATGGTATGACAAACATTCACCAATTTTATCCGCATCTCTGCAATTCTTTGCCTCAGTTTTGAAACACAAACTTCCACTGTGACTGTCTAAAAGTCATCAATATTTGTAGAGCATGTGAATATGTCTACAGACAGTTCATTAAAAGGGAAAGACGTCTTATTGTGTTATAAAGGAGTGTATTGCCGTTTTCAAAAATGTTACATGAAATCTGTCAATAGTAAACAATATTGACTATAAAATAGTCTTTGGTAGCAGCTCAGTAGAGTTGTTTAATCTTACCTTGCATTTTTTAGTAGCAGCATCATTGTTAAAAAAATAAAGGGAACTCTACTATCAACACAAGCATAATATAAACCCAGGAACAATTAGGGTACATCCGCAAACGTATAGGGGGCGTAATAGCGGCAGCCAAATTGCTGTATACTATGCTCCCCATAGGATGGCAATAGCATCCCGATCTCGCACATGTGGTGGCACCCTTCTGCTCCATGTATGGGAGAAGATAGAGATTGCTCGATTCTTTCCCTGTATGTGGCAAAAATCTAGACAACGCGTTTTCTAAGGAGAGGGGGGCACCCTCCGTCTCAGTGTGCTGCCCATATACCAGACGGGCACTATACATGGTGTACTTCTGTCGGAGACAGGTATCGGACATGTGGTGTGCAGCTTATGCGATGCGCATCGGCTAACATGTCAGGGCTCGGGGTCAGTGAACCCCCGGACACGGAGGACGATGACACCTACGTGCTCGCCACAAAGTAGGAGGTCGTGCTGCAGCGTGGGCCACCATCGGTCGTTCCACAAGATGCCGACTAGCCCGGGGTTGCAGCCAAGGTCGAGGTATAGGCACGTAGCAAATTTTGGCAGAAGCGGGGCATTTGAGAAGGGCTTCTTGCAGGCGCTGAGGGTCAGGCTGTGGGTTTGGACCCCTTAGTGGAGCAACCAAGAGGGGTACAAGAGTGGAAAAAATGCAGATAATATAAATGCTGATGAGAGTAGTTCGCCAAACCCAGGAACTCTGGATGGCTTGGCAGAGCACTTCTGGGCATGTGCACTGCTAGAACTGGAAAAAATGTTAAGCGAATGGAACACATAGGAGACCGTCTGTAGGATGGATTCTATGCCGAAGAAAGGAGGCTCCGTGTGGTGAAACTGAGATTCTGCAAGTTGGCATAAACGACGATGAGCACGGGGGGCGCAAGACATTGCCGTATGGGGGACCGATGGATCTGAGGGGGGGGAGAAATTAAGATTGTTGTGTGTGAGGTAGGACCAGTGACAACAGAGATACAGCAGATCTCTGAAATTGTCATTCACAAATTCTGGAAGAAGCAGGAAGAATTACGTAGTCCAGAATGGAATCAGAAACTCAAAATTGTCCATCACAAGTCGTTAAATGCTGATCTTTAACTCGATCACCCTTGCCGATCAGAGAGATGACAAGCCCAGCACAAAGATCCATACTGGGAGAACAGCCTTGGAAACATGCAGAGGGCAAAGAACACATGACAAGGGAGTGGGGTGCGGTTCTTAACCCCGTGAACCTTTAAGCCAGCAAATACGTGTAGACAAAGGAGAGAGGGGAGCCCGTCCGGGACGGGGGCACACAAATAAAAGAGAGGCGGCCAGCGGACAGCAGGTGGAAGAGGGAGGTGCGAGGAAGCCGCGGGAAAGGTCTGCAGGGAAAAGGTGTGGGAGGGTCTGGGCCACAATCTGAGAAATTTCGCCAAATATCAATTTTTGCGGGAACTCAATGCCATCACGGAATGAGTGAAAGTATTTGACCAATTGACCCCATTTCTACATTGTGTCTACGAGTACAATCATGAAACCATTTGAGTAATAGACTCGCACGCGGGAGTGGTTCGCGCCAAAATGCAGCGCGTGTGTCGGATACATATTATAGCCGACACTTCCCTCTAACACCCGCGGATAGTAAGATTCTCCGATTGCGGGTGTAAACACATTAACGCCGCGTCGTTGATGACCAAGGAGGTGGTAGGGCAATTAAAGTGAATCGGATCATGAGGATCATTGTTCAAACTAAATGTAAACGGGTAATAAAAAAGTTAAAAACAGTACATAAAAAAACATTTTGTAATAAAAAGAATTGAATTAAAAGTAAGGGGGACTTATTTATCTAAGCTGGACCAGTGCACCAGCGTATGATAAACCCGCCGCTGCAAATGCGCCGTCGATAAAGGAAGAGGCTTCTTCTCTTGAGTATGGGCTGCCAAGGTGCGCAGCGGTTTTCTACGCAAGGCGGGCCTTGCGTAGGAAAAAAACGGCAACGGCGATTTTCAGGTATGACAAGTCGCGGCTTTTAGCAGCGAGTGCGCAGGCGCTGGGGACAGTTCAAGCGCCGCGACTGGCCACTCCCACGTTGGCTGCGCCCCCCCCTTCACGCCCCTTAATGCCCCAATGGAGGTGTGAAGGTGGCGGGATTGGGGAAAATAATCACGCAAAAGCTAGCAATAGGAGATTGCGATGATTTCCGGGCTCGTGCGCCACTGGCGGTGCGCAGGGCCTGATGTAATGATCCCCAACATGTCCCTATAACTATATTACCTATACGCAGCAATAAAGTGACATTAACCCAGAAAATCGCCCAAAAAACCCACAAACAACACCGAAAAAATGCGCCAAAAATGTACATTTTCATAAAATCGTTACATCAAAAAATGTCTAAAAAAGTGATCAAAAAAGTTATGTGGCCAAATAGTACTATGAAAAGAGACAATCAACACGAAAAATAAGCCTAAACGTAGCTTTGTTGAAAGACGACAAAAATATTGACTAGTTACGGTCTCTGAAAGAAGGCGAGACAAACAAACAAATGAGATTTCCTCTCTATTAGTGGTTCAAGTAAACTTGTGACAAGATAATGAAATTGTGTATATAAATGAAGGGTTCAACGTAATCTTAGTGATCTGTAGAAATAAAGATAAAATAGTATTTAGTGTACGGTATACGACCAAATAAATACAAAAAAAGTGTAAATTCAAAAATTGACAGTTTTTTTCACCCATACATTCAAGAGTTAAGAAAATTCATAATAAGATCATGACACAACTAAACTGGAAACGCTATTTGTAACGCGCATCTTCAGCGCTCAAAAAAATAAGCCCGTATATGGCCAAATTGCCCAAACACTTAAGTTTGTTTAGCCCCCTTAAAAACGATGCCCTTTCGATGCCCGGAGTGTGGCACATACAGCCGGTACCACCACATATCGGGGTATTGTTAAAAGGCGGGGGGACTTCGGTTAAAATTTGTGAGCGTTTGGTATTTTTTATCCCATGAAATGTGTACATTTTTGAAATCAACACATTCCAAAATTTTTGTCTTTCAAATTTGAATCAGATTTTGGTGTACCCCATGTACAAACATCTAAAGGGTTAACAAACTCATAAAAGTTGTATTACGTAACGTGAGGGGTGCTAGTTTTAAGTTATGGGGGAATTTATGGGTTTTTCTTTTATTTCGTGCATCTCCAAATGCTGATTGAAACCTGGTCCCTCAATAGAGGATTTCGACGCGAGTTTTATGTAAATGGTGAAAAAATTGCACCTAAGTTCAAAGCCCCCATAACATTCTACAAAATACGAGTATGGCATAAAAAACCATGTACCAAAGTAAGTAAAAACGATTCGGACATTTTGGAGGAAACATTCGGCATATGTCGTATGGTAGCATGTAGGTAGGCCCTCAGGGATGGGAATCATGGCAGGTAAACCAGGAAAGGTGAGGAGCCACCATACAGAAGGACAGATCATTCTGATCCCAAAAAGATATCTCCTGTGTTCCCGCTGTACAGGACGCGTGGTGAGTGCAGCACAGGAGACCAGAGGAGGAGGGACAAGCGGAGGTGTGGGCGCCCGTAGAAGCCTAGTCTTTTCCTTTTGTAAGTAGCTCATATTGCAGGGAGATGGGCTCAGTGCAGCAACGGGACTGGATCGGACAATGGAATTGGTCCTACATGAATCTGAGGAAATAATGAGCATGGCTTTCGAGAGGAACCACTCGTGGAATATGATGCTGGGAGAACCAGGGCAGACAAAGTTCCCCGAGAACACGAGGTTCCAAGGAAAGCTGAAACTCTGAATCGGGAGGACAGAAGCTGGAACAGAGGAGCACAGGAAAAGTAGTCGAGGTGGAGAAGCGTTTTTCACACCTATGACGTTACTATCCCCAATCAGTAAACCCTAGGGCAGCATTTCGGGATGCTGGGATAAGCCACAATGAATGTTTAGGGACGGGCACCAGTACAGAGCAAAGATTCTCCGGACATGTCGTAGCTTTCTGGGAGGAGAAGTTCTGGCTTCGTCCCCTGCAAAGGCCTTCTCTGCCGACGGGACGGGCCGGAGGCTGGAGAGGAAATCAGGCGCCAGGCAGGAAGAATAGTCGGTGTATGGACTTGGGGAGCTCGTGATGTCACTCCTCGGCACGAGCTCCCATAAAACGTAGTCAATCCGAGTGGTGTAAGGGGAGTTGTGCACCACTTAGGGTTCAGACTCAGGGTCACAAGCGGCAAAGCGTCCTTATATTGAGAGAGAGCCCGTTCTTAAAGGTCACCTCACATAATCGCCGCATAGATTCCAGGAAGTGCAGAAGCCAGGGGTGCGGAATGCACAAACTGCAATACTTGGACAACAACTAGTTCCGCTGAGTGTACAGATCAGCCAGCACAGTCCAGATGAGAAATGCTCTTGCGGTTTTCTCCCAACACAGCCATGAAATTCTGCCAGAAAAGATGTTGGCCTGTAGAGTGACTGGATCACATATATCCGGCAGGGTAGCCCAGCAACCGCTTTTCCAGATGGGGAGGCAGGAGAAATTACTAAGCCACCTTGGAGATGTCAGTGACAAAACTGTGATGGTGAGTTCTAGTGCAGAGGAAGCCCAACTCTAGTACTTAAGCCGACGCACAGTATCGGTGTCCCCATTCATACTTGCCAGGATTGAAACAGTCTTACCCACTGTTAGCAGCTGATAGCAGGAAAAGTCGCCAGGAGTAGTCGCAGGGTAGTCTGACACAGAGTAAGTCAGCAATCTTTGCAGTATGGAGAAGATAAGGTCCTATGCGGTTTCTCATGATGAAGCAATCTGTGTGAGAATGCTGGACCACAATTGTGGTAAGAATCAGCCAGCTATCGGAGTGAGCACCTGGGATGGGATACATGGCCGGTATCTTTACTGTAGGCTCGAGGGACAGGTTAAAACCCTGGTCCACCACGGAGATGACACTAGCCGACACCTGAGGACTGGAAATGTAGTGGCACATCGGTCTCACACGAGGCCCGTCCGCAAAGCAGGATGGTCTGTGCGACATGGTGGCCACCAGGTCATCCACAGGTGGGACAGCGTCCGGCGGTGGCCAGTTAAATGGTCAAGGTACGGAACCAGTAGGACCATCTTGTGGTCGAAAAGCAGATGATCAAGCAAGGAGGCAGATGTGCAGGGTCAGCGTCTGGAGGCCAAACGTGTATGGTCAGAATCAGGAAACACAGGGAAATACAAGCTTTTCGCACATGGCATGAAGCTCAAAGACCCGGCGGGGTTGATGGGAGCAGCCAGCTTTTGAGAAAACCCAGAAGTGCCAGTCGCATAATTCAGGCTGGACACTGCATAGACGACATGTTAATATCGGAACTATGCATGTTCTAGGCTGGGCACTGGTAATACCCGTTGAATATCACATCAGTTTGCAGAGTTATTAGATGAACAAGCGAAGAAGATATCTGTTCACTGTCAATGGTGGAACTAATAAAAAAGTTATTGAATACAAAAAATAAAATCATAAATAAATCAAATAAAGTGCAATCAGCCCCAAAAACATATAAAGAGGGACGAATGTTGCACAAAAAAAGTCATAACACAAACCCAATAATATATCGTATAAATGCGTCCGGGGGGGTGTATATGCGGCAGCAAATTGGCTGTATATATGTCCCCATAGATGGCAATAGCATCCCGATGTGCCACATGTGTGGCACCCTTCTGCTCCATGTATGGGAAGAAGATAGAGCATGCTCTATCTTTCCCTGTATGTGCATCCATGCATCGCTGTTTTCTAAGGAGAGGGGGGCACCCCTCCTCTTCAGTGCACTGCCATATGCCAGACGGGCATACATGCGTGTACTTCTGTCGGAGACAGGATCTGACATTGTGAGTGTCAGCCTATGCATCTGCATAGGCTAACTGTCAGGGCTCGGGGTCAGTGAACCCCCTGGACCACGGAGGACGATGACACCAGTGCTCGCCGCAAAGTAGGATGGTCGTGCTGCAGCGTGGGGCCACCAGGTCGTTCCACAGGTGCGACTAGCCCGTGGTTGCAGCCAAGGTCGAGGTATAGGAACAGTAGGCAATCTCGTGGTCAGAAACAGGCATTTTGAGAAGGCTTCTTCAGCTGCTGAGGGTCAGGCGCGGGGATTGGCACCCTTGGTGAGCACCAAGATGGGGGACACCAGAGTGGAAAAATGCGGAATAAACTGCCGATAATAGTTCGCAAAACCCAGGAACCTCTGTATGGCTTGCAGACCTTCTGGGCATGGCCACTGTAGAACTGGAAAAAATTTAGCAGGATCCATCTGGAGACCTCTGTCGGAGATTATATAGCCGAAGAAAGGAAGTTGGTGAAACTGAGATTTCTCAAGCTTGGCATAAAGACGATGAGCCCGGGGGCCGCCAAGAACGTGCCGTACATGGAACTGATGGATCTTGAGGTCAGGGGAGAACATTAAGATGTTGTCTAGGTAGACCAGGACACACAGATACAGCAGATCTCTGAAGTTGTCATTCACAAATTCCTAGAAGACAGCAGGAGAATTACGTAGTCCAAATGGCATCAAGACATACTTGAAATGTCCATCACAAGTGTTAAATGCTGTCTTTAACTCTTCACCCTTGCAGATCAAGATGAGATTATAAGCCCCACACAGATCCAACTTGGAGAACACCTTGGAACCATGCAGACGGTCAAAGAACTCCATGATCAACGGCAGGGGGTAGCGGTTGACTGTGACCTTTTAACCCCGCAATAGTCTATACAAGGACAGCGGGAGCCGTCCTTCTTGGTCACAAAAAAGAAGCCTGCGACAGCAGTTGAAGAGGATTTGCATATGAAGCCTCTTTGCAGGTTCTCTTTAACCCCTTCCCGACATTTGACGTAATAGTACTGCATCGCGGGAGGTGCGTTCCCACAAAATGCAAGCTGCGTGTGTCGGCTATATATTATAGCCGACACTTCCCTCTAACACCCGCGATAGTAGATTTCCCTGATTGCGGGTGTTAACCCACATCACGCCGCAGTCGTGCTGACCATGGAGTGTTAGGGGCAATTAAAGTGAATCGGACCCCCCGCGGCGCTTACCGGGGGGGGGGTCCGCTGCTCCAATCGCAGGATCTGACAGGATCCGGCTGTACATCTGTATTACACTGTGTAATGTGAAGAAGAGCTTGAACAAGCGATCAGTGGATCACTTGTTCAAGCTAACATGTAAAAGTAAATAAAAAAAAGTTAAAAACATTACATAAAAACATTTTTTAATAAAAAGAATTAATTAAATAAAGTTAAAGTCCCTATACTATATTCCCTATACACATGCAATAAAGTGAAAAAAAACACAAAATCGCTAAAAAGTGTCAGCCTATGCATCTGCATAGGCTAACTGTCAGGGCTCGGGGTCAGTGAACCCCCTGGACCACGGAGGACGATGACACCAGTGCTCGCCACAAAGTAGGATGGTCGTGCTGCAGCGTGGTGCCACCAGGTCGTTCCACAAGTGCGACTAGCCCGTGGTTGCAGCCAAGGTCGAGGTATAGGAACAGTAGGCAATCTCGTGGTCAGAAGCAGGCATTTTGAGAAGGCTTCTTCAGCTGCTGAGGGTCAGGCGTGGGGATTGGCACCCTTGGTGAGCACCAAGATGGGGGACACCAGAGTGGAAAAATGCAGAATAAACTGCTGATAATAGTTCGCAAAACCCAGGAACCTCTGTATGGCTTGCAGACCTTCTGGGCATGGCCACTGTAGAACTGGAAAAAATTTAGCAGGACCCATCTGGAGACCTCTGTAGGAGATTATATAGCCGAAGAAAGGAAGGCTCCGTTGGTGAAACTGAGATTTCTCAAGCTTGGCATAAAGACGATGAGCCCGGGGGCAGCCAAGAACTTGCCGTACATGGGACCGATGGATCTTGAGGTCGGGGGAGAACATTAAGATGTTGTCTAGGTAGACCAGGACACAGAGATACAGCAGATCTCTGAAATTGTCATTCACAAATTCCTGGAAGACAGCAGGAGAATTACGTAGTCCAAATGGCATCAAGACATACTCAAAATGTCCATCACAAGTGTTAAATGCTGTCTTTAACTCTTCACCCTTGCAGATCCAGATGAGATGATAAGCCCCACACAGATCCAACTTGGAGAACACCTTGGAACCATGCAGACGGTCAAAGAACTCCATGATCAATGGCAGGGGGTAGCGGTTCTTAACCGTGACCTTTTAAGCCCGCAATAGTCTATACAAAGAGAGCGGGAGCCGTCCTTCTTGGTCACAAAAAAGAAGCCTGCGACAGCAGTTGAAGAGGATTTGCATATGAAGCCTCTTTGCAGGTTCTCTTTAACCCCTTCCTGACATTTGACGTAATAGTACTGCATCGCGGGAGGTGCGTTCCCGCAAAATGCAAGCTGCGTGTGTCGGCTATATATTATAGCCGACACTTCCCTCTAACACCCGCGATAGTAGATTTCTCTGATTGCGGGTGTTAACCCACATCACGCCGCAGTCGTGCTGACCAAGGAGTGTTAGGGGCAATTAAAGTGAATCGGATCAGTGGATCACTTGTTCAAACTAACATGTAAAAGTAAATAAAAAAAGTTAAAAACATTACATAAAAACATTTTTTAATAAAAAGAATTAATTAAATAAAGTTAAAGGGGGATATTTATCATACGCTGGCCCTCGTGCACCAGCGTATGATAGCCCCGCCGCTGCAAATTCGCAGTCCGATACAAGAAGAGGCTTCTTCCTCTTGATGTATCGGGCTGCCAGCTGCGCAGCGGTTTTCCTACGCCAGGCAGGGCCTTGCGTAGAAAAAAACGCAACCGGCGACTTTTCAGGTATGAAAAGTCGCCGGCAGCAGCGAGTGCGCAGGCGCGGGGACAGTAGCTTCTGCTCCGGCCCTGACAATTCTTCCTGTTTATGGGACCCTGGTGGGAAGCTACAATGATCATCCAAATTTCTTCTATTTTCTGCTTTATTGTTGTCCTCAGGTGCTGATATGAATGAAAGCTGTGACAGAGCAGGGAGTATAAATCACAAATTAAATTTCTGTGTTGGCACTTTGTGATAAATAAGTGGGACTTGGAAGTAGTTTGGGCACTCGGTCTCTAAAAGGTTTGCCATCACTGACTTATAGAAATGCGTTTTTGAGTGTATATGCGTTTACAATAACTAATTAGTTATGAGCCCCTAATATATTTAAAATCATAACTGTATTTGGCCATGTTAAAATGATGCAGTAAATCGAAAAACAACTGTTTATTGTTGATCTTAAATGAATGATTGCATCACTATAAAATGAATGCTGTACTCACAATACCATTACAAGACCATTGTTCTGATGCCTTAGAGCAGTGATGGCGAACCTTTTAGAGTGCCCAAACTGCAACCCAAAACCTAATTACTTATCACAAAGTGCCAGTACGGCAATTTAACCAGAAAACTGATGGTTTAGTTTAGAATCAATTTACACAGGACTGTCTGAGCTCGGATTACAGCAGTCCTATACACACTGAAATGCGACTTTTACACCATTTTACATCACATAAAAGAGTAATAAAAAGTTAACAAAAGGTCACTCAATCCTCAAAATGGTAGCAATGAAAACAACGGCTCATTAAGCAAAACAAAAATCACAACTCCCCAGCTCCGTATACTAACAGTTTGTGCAGTGAGTTTCGGCCGGGTTGCGGGCGGAGTTTTAGGGGAGGGGCGGGAGCGGGCAGGAAATCAGCCTTCCTGCTGATATATTATGCACTGTAAATGCCCTGAATTAAAAAGAAAAAAAATAAACTCACCTCAGACTCCCTGATCACTGCAGCGCACACATTACATCATTACGCTGCCAGCGCTGGGACGCTTTACTGTCCTGTGCGCTGCAGTGATCAGAGTGACAGAGCAGGCAGTGTCAGCACCTTGCTCTGCTCCGATACTGCTAACAGCCATGACAACCAGGTGTGGACAGTGGTTGTCCGCACCTGGCAGTGGTTGGGAGGATGGGGAGCGTGCCAGCAGTGAGGGCTCTGCCTGCCCTCTCTGGCACGCGTGCTATAGGTTCGCCACCGCTGCCTTAGAGGATGAGTGCAATAGAATTTAACCCCTTAATCACACAGCTCATTTAAACATTTAGGACACAGCCAGAATTTTTCAAATCTGCCTTGTGTCACTACATGTGGTTATGACTTAACATTAAGTGCTTTTCTCGACACATTTACTTCAAATTCGGCCCCTTCCACACTTGCGTTGCAGATCTCGTCAGAGTCTGATCAGGGTGCGATCAGGGTTTGGTCAGTGAAAAACTGACATTTTGCATCAGAGTTCAATCAGTTTTCAGTCAGAGTTTGTTCAGTGTCTCAGATTTTCACGCGCGTTTTCAATGCATTTTCAATGCAATTTTAAAGCGCTTTTCACGCCCAGGTAATGCTCGTGAAATGGACTCAGGACTGAGCTTTTGGAGGGCAGATTTTAATGACACACGTATCAGTCTGGCTTTGTCCATCAGTTTTTTCTTTTTTGGCGTTCCTGCTTGTCAGATGTATCTTAGCAGCTTTTTCTTATTGATACATATGATGTTGGGTCTTTAGTCAATGGGGGATATTTATCATACGCTGGTGCTCGTGCGCCAGCGTATGATCGCCCCGCCGCTGCAAATTCGCAGCCCGATACATGAAGAGGCTTCTGCCAGGCAGGCAGGGCCTGGCGTAGAAAAAAACACAACCGGCGACTTTTCACGTATGACAGTAACGCCCCACGCCGGCCCACTCCTGTCCGGCCACGCCCCCCGCTCGGCTGGCCGCACCCCCCCTTCACGCCCCTTCACGCCCCACTGGCGTGAAGGTGGCGGATTGGGGAAAATAATCGCAAAAGCTAGCAATAAGCTAGCATTTGCGATTATTTCAGGGCCTCTGCGCCACTGGCGGTGCGCAGAGGTCCTGATAAATATCCCCCAAAATGTGACTTTTTAAAACACCTGTGCAGGAACAGCCTTAGATTTGCGCCAAAATGTTTGACTTTTTTGCAACATTTTAAAAAAGTTGCAATTTTCACATCTGGATTCAGGTGATAGTCGCAAAAAAGTTGCAAATGAGCACATGCACCATGAAAAGTCTCAAAAATTTAAGAAAAAGTCAAGCCAAAAGTTTGATACATGTACCCACTTGTTTTCAGGTGCCATTACACTTTTAAAGAATTCACTTTAACACCACAGATGTTTCATATTAGCAATGGCTAATATGAGTGACATTTTCCAAAAAACTTTGCTTTTGCCCCCAAATTTTTATTTTTAGAAGAGACTAGTTTGTTACCCAGTTCCGCAAGAATGCAATAATATCCCACAAATGGTCACCTGCTGGAGGTGCACAATTAATATACTCTGACATAGCAGCAGTCTCTGGAACTGAAAGAGGATAAACACAACCTGTTTTTGGAGAACACATCGGCAAAGTCCTGGTAGCATGTAGGTAGGCCCTCCAGGGGCTTGGGAATCATAGAGGAAACCAGGACAGGTAGAGGAGCCACCATACAGAAGGACAGACATTCTGGTCCTCAATGAAAGATCTCTCCTGTGTTCCAGTTAAGGACCGTTGCGTGGAGTTGCAGCCACAGGAGACCCAGCAGGAGAGAGACGAGGTGGAGGGTGGGAGCACGTAGAAGGATAGTCTTTCCTTGTGAAGAGCTCCTATTTGCAGGGAGACTGGCTCAGTGCAGCAACGGACTGGATCGGACAGGATTTGTCCACTCACTGAGGAAATAATGAGAGGCTTCTCGAGAGGAACCACTGGAATCTGATGCCGGGAGACCAGGGCAGCACAAAGTTCCCCGCAGAACAAGAGTCCAAGAAAGCTGAAACTTTAATTGGAGGACGGGAGCTGGAACGGAGGAGCACAGGAATAGTCGAGCGTGGAGAAGCTTGATTCACACCTAGGGACGTTTCTCCCAAGAACACTAGGTGCTGGCATTTCCTGGATGCTGAGGATAAGCCCCAATGAAGTGTTTAGGACTGGCACAGTACAGGCAAAGATTCTCCTGACATTGCCTGTAGCGTTCCTGGGAGGAGAGTCTGGCTCTGTCCACCTGCATAGGGCCGACGGTACGGCCGGAGGCTGGAGAGGAAATCAGGAGCCAGACAAGGAAGATGTCGTGGATGGACTTGGGGTTGCTCGTGATGTCACTCCTCGGCACGCTCCATAAACCGTACGTCAATCCGAGTGGCTAAGGGGATGAGACCACTTAGGGTAGACTCAGGTCACAAGCGGCCAATGCGTCCTTATCTTGAGAAGAGAGCCCTTTCTTAAAGGTCACTCACAAAGCCGCATAGTTCCAGGAAAGTTCAGAAGCCAGGGTGCGGAAATGAACTGCATACTCTGCAACAGACTAGTCCCCTTAGCACAGATTCAGCAGCACAGTCTCAGCTGAGGAAGCTCTTGCAGGTTCTTCAAACACAGCCCTGAATTCTGCCAGAAAAGCTGTGTGTGTAGCAGTGACTGGATCACCTATGTCCCAGAGAGGGGTAGCCCAGGCCAGGGCCTTTCCAGAGAGGAGGCTGACAATAAATGCCACCTTGGACTGCTCAGTGACAAACTGTGATGGCATGAGTTCTATGTGCAAGGAGCACTGAGTAATTAATCCGCTGCACAGCTCGGTGTCCCCATCATACTTGCCAGGCATAGACAGTCTTAGCCTTGTTAGCAGGATAGCAGGAAAAGTCGCAGGAGTAGTCGCAGGAGTCTGACACAGAGTAATCAGCAACTTTTGCAGTATGACGAAGACATGTCCTAGCTGTTCTCCATGTGAAGCAATCTGCTGGGACTGCTGGACCACAATTGTGATAAGATCAGCCAGTATCGGAAGTGGCACCTTGGAGGGATCCATGGCCGGATCTTACTGTCAGGGCTCGGGGACAGTAAAACCCCTGGTCCACCACGGATGATGACACTAGCCGACACCTGGGACTGGAATCTTAGTGGCACCTGGTCTTCACCAGAGCCCACCGCAAAGCAGGATGGTCTTGCTGCGACATGGTGCCACCAGGTCATTCCACAGGTGTGACTAGCCCGCGGTGGCAGTCAAGGTCAAGGTACAGGAACAGTAGGCAATCTTGTGGTCGGAAACAGGCAGATGTTCAAGGCAGGAGGCAGATGTGCAGGGTCAGGTCCGGAGTCACAACGGGAGGTCAGAACAGGAACACAGGGAATACTCTCAGGAAGCTTTCTCAATGGCATGAAGCTCAAAGACCCGGCGGGGGTTGATGGGAGCAGCCAGCTTATTTAGAAAACCCAGAAGTGGCCAGCGCAAATCAGGCTGACACTGCATAGACTGACACTGCAGAGTATTATCATGAACAAGCAATCAGATTTCCTGTTCATGTTCAATGGTGGAACTAATAAAAAAGTTATTGAATAAAAAATAAATTAATAAATCAAATAAGTGCCCATAAGCCCCAAAACATATAAAGAGACATATATTGCACAAAAAAAGTCCGTAACACAAACCCCATATATATAGTATCAATGCGTCCATAACAACCCGTAGAATAAAAGTAAATAATAATTGAACCCGTACGATGAACACCGTAAAAATGTTTAAAATCAGACAAAAATTATGATTTTTACCTATCCCACAAAAAAAGCTATAAAAAGTGATAAAAATATGTACTCCAGAATGATACTGTTACAAGGTAAATCATGTCCCACAAAAATCATCAACAGCTCTTTAGCCAAAAAAGTAAAAATGTTATGCCACTTGGAAGACGGCAATGCAAAAATGATAGATTTTTCACCACATTAGGGTTTTATTTGGCAAATTTTGTAAAACATAAAAAATATTCATGTATGGTATACCCGTAATCTTATAGACCCATAGAATAAAGATAACATGATTATTAACACAAAAAAAGTAAAAAATCCAGGACAGAATTGATGCTTTTCTACTTGTGAAAAAAGTTAATAAATTTTCAACAATTGGAGATACCAACCCCAAAATTGTAACACTGGAAAAAGCATCTCATCCTGCAAAAACAATGCCATCACATGTCCCCAATAACGGAATAGCTAAAATTTTAAAGCCTACAAAAGCGGCCAATGAGAAAACTAAAATCCTGGCAGTTGCAGGGCACTCCCTCCCCTCTGTGCCTCGCTGTGCGCCCTTAAAACAAGTAATGGTCACATGTCAGGGGTCTCTGTACTCGGGAGAAATTGAATGACACATTTTAAGATTGTTTTTCTCTTTTGGAAATTTTAGGGCTAAATGACCATATAACCGACATTGACCATATTTGACCATTCTAAATTTAACCTCCAGTCTGATTTAATCACTATGAAAATCTCAAGGGGTTAACAATCTTCCTAAAAGCTGTTTCTAATAGATTGAGGGGTGCAGATTTGAAAATGGGTGGATTATATAGGAGGGTTTTAATGTTAAATATTAAAACTTTCATTCAAAACAGTATTTATTTTCAAAATAGAAAATACATAAAATCGATATTCTATTTGTCAGCAGCGTGACATCAAAATAAATTATCCAGACATTTCAAAAATTATGAAAATGTAGACATATGGGAAATGTTATTCAGCAACTTTAGGTGGTAACTATCTGCCTGAAAACACAATGATTTCATATTTCAAAAATGGCAAATTTTTCCAAAAATTCAACATTTTTGCTTTTTTTGTAAATAAACGCAAAACTTATCAGCCAACATTTACCACCAAAATGAAGTACAACATGTGAGGAAAAAACTGTCTCAGAATCGCTTTGATAAGTAACAGTGATACTTATAGCATAGTATAAAGAATAGTATAGCATGCGCTATACTATTCTTTATCTCGCGTGACGAGACTTAACATCACATGATCAAATATCATGTGATCAGGCTTCACTTTCCAGCTCGCGCCGACAACACACCACATAGGTGGTTTGGATCCGAATTGGGGGTATGTACTTTTTTCATGATTGGTCCGGTAGACACCCGGGGGAGGTATTTATAGGAGGTGTACATATTGTTAATTCAATGGACCCCTGAGGAAGACGCTGCTCGCGACGGAACGCGTGGGGTATTCCTACACATTGTTTTATACTTACCCAGCCCGGTTTTGCTCCGTTGACTTTTTTTGGTGTGGTAACTATACTTTTATATGAAGTGCCAGATTTCTTGAGGTTGTGCCATCTTTTCCATATATTATATGCAGGTATATGTGGTGACTTTCTAGCACCTCTTTGCACATTTTTTTATTTACCTATGGGGCTTGTGGCAATAATTATCAAATTGAATTTCATTGATGCAATGTTATGTATCAGCTTATCAGGGTTTGATACAGTGGTCTTTGTGATATATAGTGGTGTACTTTTTAGATGTTTTTAAATTTTTGTCTTGTTTGGTACTATATTATGAAATAAATAAAGATATACTTTATACACACTTTCTTTTTCTTTCTAATGGATCAGTACTGTATACAGCGCCAGTTTTGGGCCTGTCCTGTACTGATGGGGCCGGTGGAAAAAAAACACACATGAAACTCACCTTTCCGACGCCCCCGACGCTGGCTCCCAGCTTGATACCAGCGCCGCGTGGCAAGCTCCGTAAGGGCCGGGTCGCAAAACCATGACGTTCAGCGTTGCCGACGTCATGGGCTGTGCGACGCCAGCGCGTACGATGTTGTCACCGCGGCCGGACTGGATCAAGCGGGGGAGCATCGTTGGGGCGTCGGAAAGGTGAGTTTCATGTGTGTTTTTTTTCCGACGGCCCCACCAGTACAGGAGCGGCCCCGGACCGGCCCAAAACTAATCGGCCCACGGGAATTCTCCCGGTGGGTCTTATGGCCAGTCCGCCCCTGGCTCTGCTATACACATAACACACCTAGCTCTGCTGTACACATGCCACACTTATCTCTCCTACATTGCTTTGATTTAACCCCTTAAGGACACAGGGTTTTTCCGCTCATTTCTGGCTCTCCAACTTCAAAACTTTTTTTTTTTTTTTTTCCCCCCCTACACTTTTTCATTTTACGTGTACAGACCTGTGGTGAGGGCTTATTTTGTGCGTAACAATTTTCTTTCCCTAATGTTATTTATTTATCATGCCGGTGTACTGCGAAGAGTGAAAAAAATTCCAAATGTGGGAAATTGTTCTTGTGTTCTTGTGGGCTCAGTTTTTTCGACTTTGACTGTGCACTCAAAATAACACCTCAGCTTTATTCTTTGGTTTGGTGTGATCGCGGTGATACCAAATTTATATAGGTTTTATTGTGTTTTAATACATTTTCAAAAATTAAATGAATGTGTACAAAAAAGGAAAAAATTTTTTTGCCATATTCTGACGCTAATAACTTTTTCATACTTTGGTGCACGGAGATGTGCGAGGTGTAATTTTTTGCAAAATGAGCCAACGTTTTCATTGCTACCATTCTGAGGTCTGTGCAACATTTTGATAATTTTTTATTTAATTTTTTATGTGATGTAAAAAGGTGTAAAAGTTGCATTTCGGACATTTGGGCGCCATTTCCCGCCTCGGAGGATACCACCGGCCGTAACTGTTTTTATATTTTGATAGATCGGGCATTTTGGGACGCGGTGATACCTAATATGTTTGTGATTTTTACTGTTTATTATGTTTTATATCAGTTCTAGCGAAAGGGGGGTGATTAGAATCTTTAATATATTATTAATTTTTTTTTATTTTTTAAACTTCCCCCCCCCACCACTATTTCTTAGACCATCTAGGGTACATTAACCCCTGAAAGGGGGGTGATTACAATTTTAGTTTTTTTTCATTATTATTCACTTTTTTTAAATTTTACAATTTTTTAGACCCCCTTATATAAACCTTATATATACTGTTGCCATAGATGGTGATTATGCTAATGTAAAGGAAAGGCCAGACCACCAAGGATGAGGGGAGGCAAAAATGATGCAGCATGGTGGGAGGGATCGGTAGTCAGGGGGAGGAACTGGGAGAAGAGCAGGAGTTGTCAGGGGTGGTCCATATGAGCCATTGAAGGAGAAGACCAGTCTGTCATTTTCAAGCCACAGGAAAGTTGTCCCGTCCACCCGCCCTAATTAATAGTAGGGTGAGAATGAGGGGAGGCTCTTGGAGTTAATGGAATGGGGGGATAAAAAGATACCTGGTGGATAAGGCTCACTATTTAATTTGGGGGTCATCTTTGGCCTGGCGGTTTTGGCTCCCGCTAGGGGGTGCCCCGGGAGTGGAAAAAAGGAGTGGAGTCGTCCATAGCTGCACTTAATGGTGCCCTTGAACTGGAGGTGGCGCTTTGGGGTAAAGAGAGAAGGTAGAGGTGCAGAGTGGCAGGTAGTCATTTTGGAGCTCCATGGACATCACTTCCTCTTAGAATAATAGGAGGAGGTGTTACTGTTAATTTGCATTTAAAGGAAATCTACCACGTGAAGTGGTAGGTGTAAGAAGGAAATACGGAGCACCAGCTCAGGGTTAGCTGGTGCCGGAGTTTATTTTTGTTAGTGTTTTAAACCGCTGTATGCGCTTTTAAAACACTTTTTAAACGTTATAGCTGAAGCTGCTGTCGGCTATAAAGTTTATAAAGGTTTAAACCGCAATACAGCAGTTTAAAACACTAACAAAAATAAGCTCAGTCACCAGCTCACCCTGAGCTGGTGCTCCGTATTTCCTTCTTACACCTACCGCTTCACGTGGTAGGTTTCCTTTAACTATTTAATGTTGTATTGTTGATATAAAGGCTTCTGTGGCCAATTTATTCCAAGCATGGTGTTTGAGCCTTTTTTGACAGTGGAGTGGAAGGAGAGTGGAGTTAGACGAAGAGACTGGACTCAACAGTGCAGGGTAATGCATTTTAAATATCCTGTGCCATAAACAATTATACAAAAGGGATGCACCTAATGCTAAGCATACTAATTTGTTTTTTTTTTTTTTTTATTTGTTCAGTAGTGTATCATTTACTAGCTAGATGCCTATATAAACCTGTATTCATCTTTTATTTTGAAAGCTGACAGTGATAGTACAAAGTGTTTCAATTCTGTTCAAATACACAATAGATATTGTAATGCTCTAGAACATAATATTTACTTCTATGTCTGAATCCGGATTGCTGAAACTAGAGGAAAATGTGTGTATTTGGGTAAGTAATTGGCTTAGTGATAGAAAAAAGAGGATTGTCATTAATGGCACATTCTCAGATTGGGTTGATATTAGCAGTAGAGTGCTACAGTGGTCAGTATTTCACAACGTGGGCAGAGAACTCTGGGAAGAAAAAAGGAACATCGCGGTACTGTCCCTCACTGTATGGGGGTAGTATTCCTCACTATATGGGGATAGTGTCCCTCAAGGATGGCGGTGGTAGTGTTCCGAACTGTATGGGGTAGTGGTAGGATTACTAACTGTATGGCGGTAGTGTCCTCAATGTATGGGGTGTGTCCTCAACTGTATTGGGGTAGTATTCCTCACTGTATGGCGGTAGTGTTCCTCACTGTATGGGGGTAGTGTTCCTCACTGTATTGGGGTAGTATTCCTCACTGTATGGCGGTAGTGTTCCTCACTGTATGGAGGTAGTGTTCCTCACTGTATGGCGGCAGTATTCCTCACTGTACGGCAGTAGTGCTCCTCACTGTATGGCGGTAGTATACCCACTGTATGGGGGTAGTGTTCCTCACTGTATCGCAGTAGTGTTTCTCACTGTATGGTGACAGTGTTCCTCACTGTATGGCGGTAGTGCTCCTCACTGTATGGTGGTAGTATACCTACTGTATGGCGGTATTATACCCACTGTATGGAGGTAGTGTTTCTCACTGTATGGCAGTAGTGTTCCTCACTGTATGGAAGTAGTGTCCCTCACTATATGGCCGTAGTGTTCTTCAATGTATGGCTGTATTCCTCACTGTGTGGTGGTAGTATCCCTCACTATACAGCGGTAGTGTTCCTTACAGTATGGGGTTAGTGTCCCTCAATGTGTGGGGGTAGTGTCCCTCATTGTATGGCAGTAGTATTCCTCACTGTATGGGGGTAGTGTTCTTCACTGTATGGGGTTAGTGTCCCTCAATGTATGGGGGTAGTGTCCCTCACTGTACGGCGGTAGTGTTCTTCACTATATGGGGGTAGTGTTCCTCACAGTATGGGGGTAGTGTTTCGCACTGTATGGGGGTAGTGTTTCTCACTGTATGGTGGTAGTGTTCCTGACTGCATGGTGGTAGTGTCCCTCACTGTATGGGGGTAGTGTCCCTCACTGTATGGCGGTAGTGTTCCTCACTGTATGGGGGTAGTGTCCCTTACTGTATGGGGGTTTCGTTCGTCTCTGTATGGCTTTAGTGTTCCTCACTGTATGGCAGTAGTATTCCTCACTGTATGGCGGTAGTGTTCCTCAATGTATGGCTGTATTCCTTACTGTGTGATGGGAGTATCCCTCATTATATGGCCATAGTGTTCCTCACTGTATGGCGGTAGTGTTCCTCACTGTATGGCGGTAGTGTTCCTCACTGTATGGCGGTAGTGTCCCTCACTGTATGGGTGTAGTGTTCCTCACTGTATGGCGGTAGTGTTCCTCACTGTATGGCGGTAGTGTTCCTCACTGTATGGAGGTAGTGTTCCTCACTGTATGGGGGTAGTGTTCCTCACTGTATGGGGGTAGTGTTCCTCACTGTTTAGGGGTAGTGTTCCTCACTGTATGGTGCTAGTATTCCTCCCTGTATGGGGGTACTGTCGCTCACTGTATGGGGGTAGTGTCCCTCACTATATAGCGGTAGTGTTCTTAATTGTATGGAAGTAATTTTTAATGTTGTATTGTTAATAAAAAGGCTTCTGTGGCCAATTTATTCCAAGCATGGTGTGTGAGCCTTTTTTGACAGTGGAGTGGAAGGAGAGTGGAGTTAGACGAAGAGACTGGACTCAACTGTTCAGGGTAATGCATTTTATATATCCGGTGCCATAAACAATTATACAAAAGTGATGCACCTAATGCTAAGCATACTAATTTGGTTATTTTATTTTTTAATTTGTTCAGTAGTGTATCATTTACTAGCAAGATGCCTATATCAACCTGTATTCATCTTTTATTTTGAAAGCTGACAGTGATTGTACACAGTGGGGAAGATTTACTTACCCGGTCCTATCGCGATCCAGCGGCACGTTCTCTGTGGAGGATTCGGGTATTCTGGTGATTCACTAAGGTAGTGCACCCGATGTCCACCAGGTGTTGCTGCTGCGCTGAAGTCCGTTGGAGTTCACTGGAGTTCACGATCCGTTGCTGGGTGCAGGTAAGCGCATGTCAAGCTACACTTTTTTTTTTAAAATACGGCGGTTTTTCTGAATCCAACGGGTTTTCTAAAGGCCATGCCCCCGATTTCCGTCACGCATGCCGGCGCCGATGCGCCACAATCCGATCGCATGCGCCAAAAACCCAGGGCAATTCAGGGAAAATCGGCGCAAATCGGTAATATTCGAGTAAACCGCAATTTGGTGGTAGTGTTCTTCACTGTATGGGAGTAGTGTTCCTCACTATATGGCGGTAGTGTTCCTCACTGTATGGCTGTATTCTTCACTGTATCTAGGTAGTGTTCCTCACTGTATGGGGGTAGTATTCCTCACTGTATCTAGGTAGTGTTCCTCACTGTATGGGGTTAGTGTTCCTCACTGTATGGGGGTTGTGTCCCTCACTGTATGGGGGTTGTGTCCCTCACTGTATGGGGGTTGTGTCCCTCACTGTATGGCGGTAGTGTTCCTCACTGTATGGCGGTAGTGTTCCTCAATGTATGGCAGTAGTGTTCCTCAATGTATGGCAGTAGTGTTCCTCACTGTGTGGAGGTTGTCTCCCTCCCTGCATGGGGGTAGTGTTCCTCACTATATGTTGGTAGTGTTCCTCACTGTATGACCGTAGTGTTCCTCACTGTAAGGCGGTAGCGTTCCTCACTGTAAGGCGGTAGTAATGTTATTTCATTGCTATAATTTTAAAGACTGACCTTTTGATCACTTTTTATTGAATCTTTTATAATTTTTAAGGTGGCAAAATAGTGCCATTTTCGACTTTGGGCGATAGTTCCCGTTACGGGGTTAAACGCATTGAAAAGCTGTTATTATATTTTGATAGATCGGGTATTTTTGGACGCGGCAATATCTAATATGTTTATTATTTTTACTGTTTATTTATTTTATATCAGTTCTATGGAAAGGGGGTGATTTGAATTTCTAGATTTTGTTATAATTTTTTTTATTTTATAATTTATAATTTTTTTAATTGGAAATTTGTATGTTTTCAGCCCTCCATAGGGGACTTACCTAGTGTTGATAATCTATAATTATTCAGAGCAGTTCTTCAGAAGACCCAAGGATGTCATGGCGACGGATCACCGCTCCACGATGACGTCATGGGGATTGACGAGCCCTTGTTCCAACATTTGTTCGGCTGCGATATATGGGTGAACACTACCTTAAGGGGCAGTACAAGTATCTCTCCAAAGATATTTTTAGACCTAGGCCTGTGAACAGGACAAGGGGGTATCCTCTATGCCTAGAGGAGTGGCAATTCCTACCTTCACCATGGACGAAGGTTATTAGGCTTTAGTAGATTTAAAAAGAAATTAAAATATTTTGTACAAAAAAAAATTACATTTTTCCTACTTCGGTTCATGTACCTATATAAGGTGTCTTTTTTTGATTTAGGCATGTAGACATGGTCAAGACAATCTCCTGCAGTTCAAACCGAGCATCAGTATGGGGAAGAAAGGTGATTTGAGTGCCTTTGAACGTGGCATGGTTGTTGGTGCCAGAAGGGCTGGTCTGAGTATTTCAGAAACTGCTGATCTACTGGGATTTTCACGCACAACCATCTCTAGGGTTTACAGAGAATGGTCCGAAAAAGAAAAAACATCCAGTGAGCGGCAGTTCTGTGGTCGGAAATGCCTTGTTGATGCCAGAGGTCAGAGGAGAATGGGCAGACTGGTTCGAGCTGATAGAAAGGCAACAGTGACTCAAATTGCCACCCGTTACAACCAAGGTAGGCAGAAGAGCATCTCTGAACGCACAGTACGGCGAACTTTGAGGCAGATGGGCTACAGCAGCAGAAGACCACACCGGGTGCCACTCCTTTCAGCTAAGAACAGGAAACCGAGGCTACAATTTGCACAAGCTCATCGAAATTGGACAGTAGAAGATTGGAAAAACGTTGCCTGGTCTGATGAGTCTCGATTTCTGCTGCGACATTCGGATGGTAGGGTCAGAATTTGGCGTCAACAACATGAAAGCATGGATCCATCCTGCCTTGTATCAACGGTTCAGGCTGGTGGTGGTGGTGTCATGGTGTGGGGAATATTTTCTTGGCATTCTTTGGGCCCCTTGGTACCAATTGAGCATCGTTGCAACGCCACAGCCTACCTGAGTATTGTTGCTGACCATGTCCATCCCTTTATGACCACAATGTACCCTGTAACATCTGATGGCTACTTTCAGCAGGATAATGCGCCATGTCATAAAGCTGGAATCATCTCAGACTGGTTTCTTGAACATGACAATGAGGTCACTGAACTCAAATGGCCTCCACAGTCACCAGATCTCAATCCAATAGAGCATCTTTGGGATGTGGTGGAACGGGAGATTCGCATCATGGATGTGCAGCCGACAAATCTGCGGCAACTGTGTGATGCCATCATGTCAATATGGACCAAAATCTCTGAGGAGCTTCCAGCTCTCAATCCAATAGAGCATCTTTGGGATGTGGTGGAACGGGAGATTCGCATCATGGATGTGCAGCCGACAAATCTGCGGCAACTGTGTGACGCCATCATGTCAATATGGACCAAAATCTCTGAGGAATGCTTCCAGCACCTTGTTGAATCTATGCCACGAAGAATTGAGGCAATTCTGAAGGCAAAAGGGGGTCCAACCCGTTACTAGTTACCTAATAAAGTGGCCGGTGAGTGTAGATCTATGAGTTAGTGCCCCTGGTTTATCATGCTTGATTTTGATGGTAAATTTCCTTTAACTTGCAAACTTAAAGGAAATAAAAGGTAGCTTAATGTAATATTTTCTTTTTCTATAAACATTATAATAAGTTGTATACTTCTTTCTTATATCTCTAGTATAGAATACTTTCGACTATGAGAAGAGAGGAAAACCTGTATCTATTTATGTTATTCATTATTTTATTTATTAAATACAGTTTTATATAAAAAGTCTGGAGATAGTGCAGGAGAGAGATGAATAGCAGCACTGAGATGAAACTCTTTGTCTGTACTTACATGAATATTTTTCATACTGTTTTCCAAACATGTACAATATTTCACACTGAAAAGCGGCTGTAGAGGGCAAGTTAAATCCAGGGGCCTTTTTTTTATTTGTAACTTTGTCTCCTGCTTCGAGTAGTATTTGCTTTCAGAGTAGATTCTTTTTTGCTATTTCTCATTGGTAACTTGTGAATTGAAGGGCAAAGAATTTAATTTGCATTGTCATGATATTTTTCTTTTCCATAGCTTCTCTGAACAATAGCCTCCTACTTTCTCTATTGCCTGATGTGATAATTTGCTGTACTGTGGGCGTAAAATAAAAAAAAAATCTGCATAGGTTTGGAAAAGAACATTACTGAGCAGCTTGTCTCCTGCAGAGACGGCGAGAGATACAGCAAAGGCACTTCACCATAAAGCTTAAGATAAAAGATAGCCTGAGTAGCTGGAGTACTAGTGATCAGTATGAGTAATGCTGTCAGAAGGCACAAAGAAAACCCTTGAGTAATGCTGTCAGAAGGCACAAAGAAAACCCTCAGATCTCTGTGCTAAATACTATTTAAGGTGACACTATTATGAACTAAGTGTCATATCACAGGAAATTATTTCTATGCTGCATGTACTGCATTCCAGTTTTAAATTCCTTTCCCAGCATATTAAACAGCACACCAGTCACTTCCACTGGTAGACACAGAACTTTTTGTATGATAATTTAGCCAAGCTTTACAAGGCATGACACTAGTAAGGATCAAAAGAAGAACAGCATAAAACAACAGGAATTCTATGTTTAAAGCAAGAAAGGAAATTGCTGAGCAGGGCACCAATACAACTAGGCATCTGTCAGACTAGTTGTACTGGTCCCCTGCTAAGTTACTGACACTTATTTGGGTATGGAACATAGTCATCTGAATTCTATTACCAGGATTGGAAGCAATAATGAATCTAAATAATAAATAGGCCAATTTGTCACTACAATCTGATGCAAAACTTTGGCACTTCTTGGTAAATGTAATATTCTAATGAAAAGATAAATGTGACACAGGGAATAAGATTAAAGGAACACTCCTGTCAAAACTATTTCAAGGTGATGGGCCTGAACTGGTTGTTCATTTTTCCACTGGTTTTCCATTAAAAAGGTTTTCCCATTCTGCATACTTGTGGGAAAGCTTGACATAGACTTGTCTTGTTACATGGTCAGATGCCGGATATACTCAGAAGCCGGAGCCTCTTGGTGTATCCAGTTGGACCAAAGAGGTGGGTTTTGGCACACGCGATCGGATTGTGCGCATCGGCGCTGGCATGCACGCAATGGAAATCGGGGGGATGGCCGAATGAAAACCCAACAGATTCGGTAAAACGCAGCATTTAAAAATAAAAGTGTCTTTGGACTCACGCTTACCTTCCCAGCGGAGGACGGTGAACTCCAGTGTGTTCCGATGCTCTTCAGCGCAGCAGCGACACCTGGTGGAGTTGGAGGAAACTGCCTTAGTGAATCATTAATTGGAGCGCGAATGGAACGGGGTAAGTAAATCTGCCCCACAATCTCTACCAATTTCTCTACCATGCTACTTTGCTATTAATAGTGAAAGGAGTTGGATAGGAGTAACAGTCGTGGTTAAGTTTTAGGTCTAACAGCAAATTGTTGTTTAAATGTTTTATCGGTAAGCAAGACTAAAAGTTCATAATCCTTTGTTTGCTGGATTAATTTCTTATTTTGAGCTTGGGTTACAATCACCACTTGATCCATGCACAAGGTATCTTTTGATTCTTGTAGCAGTGAGTTGACATACTGCAAAACAGTTTTAAGAAAAAAAAATGAATCCCAAAATGATAAACATAAAAACTACAACTTTGTTCACAAAAAAGCTGCGGAAATACCCCCATTTTCCAGCAGCTGTTAGTAGGTTACCAGCCACACAGAAACTACCCGCAGTGGCTAGACTTACCCTTAACATCTTATCCTAACAATCTGCCGCCATTTTATTCAGTATAGGGAATGATGCTTAGTGGGGGCATGTATGACGGTTATCCAGTAGGTTGGGAAAGTTGGGTGGGTTTATAGGGTTTTCCTATCCTTACCTCCCACAAAACCTGATAGAGGATTGAGGATAGGATGAATGCCAAGATAAGATATTGTATTTACCAAAAATATCAATCAATCACATAGCAAACACTCAAGTTCAAAATGAGGAACAACACACATTCTCTATGTTCTGAAAACCCCAGGCAACAGGTTGTCCAGATGTAGGCCAAGGGTTGACCCTATCAGTCACTGAAAGAGAAGTTGGTCATAGTCTGTAATTTCTAGAATATTGCATCTTTACATCATCATCCAAAGTCCACCAAGAAGGCTGCTTGCCCTCGAGACAAATGCAAGAAGGTTATTGCAGTGAATCTTCATGGTTAACATTTCAACCAGCAGTGCTTACCAGGTATTGAACAGAGTAAGATCTGTCCAATAGTGTCCAATTTGCCTACAAGCCTTCTCTGCAGTGACCAACCTTTCATTAGCAGAATGAATCAAAAGGCCAGAATTTGAGAGGTGGCACACATATGGGGGGATATGAGAAGGGCCCCCCCCAATATGAGGGGATATGATAGGGGGTCTCAATATGGGGGAATATTAAAAAGGGACCTGCAATATGGGTATAAGAGGGAAGCCACAATAAAGGGTATGTGTGGAGGCCACAATATAAGGGATAGATGAGAAGGTCCACAATATGAAGAGGAAATGAGAGGGGCCACAATATGAAAGGGTAATGAGAGGCACAACATGAGGAGGAGATGCAGGCCACAATATAATTGGGAAATTAGAGAAAAACAATATGAGGGGGAGATGAGAGGCCACAAATAATGAGTGAGAGTGGCCACAATATGAGGAGATGAGAGCACAATATGAAGGGGATTTGAGAGGGACCACAATATGAGGAGGGGATGGAGAGGGCACAAAATGGGGATATGAGGCCACAATATGAGGAGATGGAGGGGACCAATATAAGGAGAAGATGAGAGGGGCCTCAATAGAGGGGGAGATGAGGGGGGCCACAAGATGAGGAGGAGAGAGGGGTTACCATATGGGGGATATGAGAGGACACAATAGGAGGAGGAAATGAGAGGCACAATAAGAGGGGAGATGAGAGGGACCACAATGTGAGGGAGAGATGAGAAGTAACATAATGAGATCGAGATTAAAGGGGCTACAAAATGAGTAGATGAGATTGGCCACCAATAAGAAGGGAAAATGAGATGTGCCATAAATGAAGGGGTAATGAGAGGCCACAACATGAGGAGGAGATGACAGGCCACAATATGAGGGGAGATGAGAGGATCCACAATATGAGGATGAGATGAGGGGTACAATATCAGGAGTAGATGAGAGGTACAATATGAGGAGGAGATTAGAGGGCCACAAAATAAAGGGAAATGAGGGGCCACAATATAAAGGGGAAATGAGGTGCCATAATATAAGGGAACATGAGATGTCACAATATCAGGAGTAGATGAGAGGCTACAATATGAGGAGAGGCCACCGTATGGGGGATATGAGAGCCACAATGAGGAGGAGGAAATGAGACCACAATGTGAGGGAGAGATGAGGGGTGCCCCAATAAGAGGGGAAGATGAGAGGACCACAAATAAGGGGAAGATGAGAAGCAACAATATGAGATCGAGATTAGAGGGGCTACAAAATGAGTAGATGAGATTGGCCACCATAAGAAGGGAAAATGAGAGTGTCCACAAAATGAAGGGGTAATGAGAGGCCACACTGAGGAGGAGATGACAGGCCACATATGAGGGGGAGATGAGAGGGTCCACAATATCAGGAGTAGAGAGAGGCTACAATATGAAGATGAGAAGAGAGGCACCACATATGAGGGGGAGATGAGAGGCGCACAATGTGAGGAGGAATTAAGAGGGGCCACACTATTAGGGAAAGATGAGAGGCCACAATATATGGGAAGTGAGGAGCCACAATAGAAGCTAGCAGATTGCTGTATCTGATTGCTTTTTAGGTTCTACCTAAAAAAATAGGCTCTACCTCATGGTGAATCTTACAATCCATGTTCATAAGATTGAATTACCGTATATACTCGAGGATAAGCTACCGAATATAAGCCGAGACCCCTAATTACCACCAAAACCTGAGAAACGTATTGACTGAGTATAAGCGAGGGTGGGAAATGCATTGGTCACAGACCCCTTCAGTATATAGCCAACCAGCCCACTATAGCATACAGCCAGCCCAGCTTGCCCCCAGCATTATACAGCCAGCCCAGCCTGCCCAGTAGTATACAGCGCACAGCCTGCCCCCAGTAGTATACAGCTTGCCCCCGGGAGTATACAGCTGCCCCCAGTAGTATACAGCCTGCCCCCAGTAGTAACAGCTTTCCCCCAGTAGTATACAGCTTGCCCCCAGTAGTATACAGCCTGCCCCCAGTAGTATACAGCTTTCCCCCAGTAGTATACAGCCTGCCCCTAGTAGTATACAGTTTGCCCCCAGTAGTGTACAGCCTGTCCCCAGTAGTATACAGCTTGCCCCCAGTAGTATACAGCCTGCCCCAGATAGTATACAGCCTGCCCCAGTAGTATACAGCCTGCCCCCAATAGTATACAGCCTGCCCCCAGTAGTATACACCCCCCAGTAGTATACAGTTTGCCCCCAGTAGTAACAGCTGCCCCCATAGTAGTATACAGCTTGCCCCCAGTAGTATACAGCCTGCCCCCCAGTAGTATACAGCCTTCCCCAGTAGTATACAGCCTTCCCCGTAAGATACAGCCTGCCCCCAGTAGTATACAGCTTGCCCCAGCCTTAAAGCAACACATGAGGAAAAAGTATCTCAAAATACATCCATGTTTTTCTAACGTTATACTGGTGTATTTGGAATGCGTTTTGCCTAAACTTTTCATACTTTTCATACTTTGGGTACGGAACTGTGGGTGGTGTAGTTTTTTGCGAATTTGGATGGCTTTCATCTCTATAATTTTTAGGACTGTGCGACCTTTTCATCACTTTTATGAATTTTTATATATTTTTCTAAATGGCCATTTTCGATAGCGCTACGGGGTAAAACGCAATGATAAAATGTTATTATATTTTGATAGATCGGGCATTTCAGGTGCGGCGATACCTAATGTGTTTATGATTTTTACTGTTTATTTATATTTATATCAGTTCAGGTGATTTTAATTTTAGGTTTTTATTGTAATTTTTTAAAACTTTTTTTTATTTTTACTTTTACTATTTTCAGGTCCCTAGGGTACTTAACCCTAGGTTGTCTGATTGATCCTATCATATGTCACGGGTGCTCCTGCGATCCCTGTCTCGGATCGCGGGCGCATCCGTGCTCCTCCGTGTGCCCCGCTGCTGCCCGGTCTCGTCATTACCTTTTCTGGCTTCTGCTCTTCCGGACTGCATGCGCGCGCGCGCCCTAGGAGATGGGGACGCGCGCGCATGGAGTCGGGGAAGAGCAGGAGCTAAAATTTGCAGGGCCCGCGCACCGCTAATTGGTGCACTGGCTAAACACCTCACCTTAAGAATCCTGCCTCTTCCTGTGTCCCGCCGGATCTTTGTGCCTCACAGACTAAGAGAAAGCTTCATGGGGATATTCCTGCGTTCCTGTGTATTCCTGTGTATCCCTGCGTTCTGTGTATTCCTGCGTTCTGTGTATCTGCATTCTTGTGTTGTCCGTTCCCGAGTCTGTGTAGCCGTGTTACCCGAGTTCCTCCGTGTTGCTGTGCTCTGTGTGCCTGTGTTCCCGTTCCCACCTGCTGGACCTCCCGTTGCTGACCCGGATTTGGACTTTTCCTCCTCATTCATTAAAATGTGCTGATAGCACAGTAATGAATGAGTTAAAACTAAGTAGCCTTGCGTAGCTTTGGAAGACCCGAGGCTACCACGGCAATATGCCGCAAAGACTTGCGGCTATGGAGAGGGCTTGGCCCCCGTGCAGTGGGACCCGGCTTGCGGCCTTTGCCTCCTGCTGAATGGCGACTGTTGTAGCTTTCAGAAAATGTAATTATAATCTTTCTCTGTTGCTACAATCATTGCTGTACTATAGTTATGATCATCACTTTTTTTGCAAATAAAGGTTTTATGTGATCTGCTTTGGTAACTTTGTAAAAAAATGTTCTTGTGGCATGGTGTACCCATTACAAAATCCTTTTGTAAGGTGTACACCATGCAGAGTATACTGCATTCAGACCAAGAACATGACATTTTGACCCAAACAAGCATAGATAGAACTTTCTCAAAGGACCATTTTTAGAAAGACATTAACAAACCATGCACCCATTACTAAATGAACCAGGGTAACATTTGCTATAACTTGTTTAATGACTCTAATATTTTTTGGATATTTTCTGCTTTTTCTTGTTCTACTTTTCCGTGGCACCATTAGTTTTACAAAAACTGTGTTAAAATCTTCAATTTCTTGGCAAAATTAGTGTTAACTGAAAACAATCACATTTTACTAATTAACAAATAGAAAACATCCAACATGTTGTTGACACACAAACATATTTTGGAGTATGGGAATACTGTAACCTTTGCAGCTGTATATTTCTACTACTGAGCTGGTTATGACCTTTGAAATCTTGTGTTATAAGTGATGCACAAAGGAAAGTTGAAGAATTTAATATGCTTAATTTGTTAAAAGCAACAAAGTGTTGTGCATATGAAATCATATTGATACCCCAGAGCTTGATTTTATCCCACAGAAGCCGGAGCCTCTTGGTGTATCCAGTTGGACCAAAGAGGTGGGAGAAAATCAAGCTCTGGGGTATCAATATGATATTCATAGTGCACAACACTTTGATTTGCTTTTAACAAATTAAGCATATTAAATTCTTCAACTTTCCTTTGTGCATCACTTATAACACAAGATTTCAAAGGTCATAACCAGCTCAGTAGTAGAAATATACAGCTGCAAAGGTTACAGTATTCCCATATACTCCAAATATATTGTTTGTGGTGTCTAACAAACATATGTTGGATGTTTTCTATTTGTTAATATAAAGTAAAATGTGATTGTTTTCAGTTTAACACTAAATTTTGCCAAGAAATTGAAGATTTTAACAACAGTTTTTGTAAAACTAATGGTGCCACGGAAAAGTAGAACAAGAAAAAGCAGAAAATATCCAAAAAATATTAGAGTTCATTAAACAAAGTTATAGCAATGTTACCCTGGTTCATTTAGTAATGGGTGCATGGTTTGTTAATGTCTTTCTAAAAATGGTCCTTTGAGAAAGTTCTATTGCTTGTTTGGGTCAAAATGTCATGTTCTTGGTCTGAATGCAGTATACTCTGCATGGTGTACACCTTACAAAAAGGATTTTTGTAATGGGTACACCATGCCACAAGAACAGTGTTTTACAAAGTTACCAAAGCAGATCAACATAAAACCTTTATTTTGCAAAAAAAGTGATGATCATAACTATAGTACAGCAATGATTGTAGCACAGAGAAAGATTATAATTACATTTTCTGAAAGCTACAACAGTCGCCATTCAGCAGGAAGGGCAAAGGCCGCAAGCCGGGTCCCACTGCATCGGGGGCCAAGCCCTCTCCATAGCCGGCAAGTCTTTGCTGCATATTGCCGTGGTAGCCTCGGGTCTTCCAAAGCTATTTTGGCACACGCGATCGGATTGGCGCATCGGCGCTGGCATGCACGAATGGAAATCGGGGGGATGGCCGAATGAAAACCCAACAGATTCGGTAAAACGCAGCATTTAAAAATAAAAGTGTCTCTGGACTCACGCTTACCTTCACCAGGGAGGACGGTGAACTCCAGTGTGTTCCGATGCTCTTCAGCGCAGCAGCGACACCTGGTGGAGTTGGAGGAACTGCCTTAGTGAATCATTAATTGGAGCGCGAATGGAACGAGGTAAGTAAATCTGCCCCACAATCTCCTACCAATTTCTCTACCATGCTACTTTGCTATTAATAGTGAAGGAGTTGGATAGGAGTAACAGTCGTGGTTAAGTTTTTAGGTCTAACAGCAAATTGTTGTTATAAACATGTTTTATCGGTAAGCAAGACTAAAAGTTCATAATCCTTTGTTTGCTGGATTAATTTCTTATTTTGAGCTTGGGTTACAATCACCACTTGATCCATGCACAAGGTATCTTTTGATTCTTGTGCAGTGAGTTGACATACTGCAAAACAGTTTAAGAAAAAAAAATGAATCCCAAAATGATAAACATAAAAACTACAACTTTGTTCACAAAAAAGCCTGCGGAAATACCCCCATTTTCCAGCAGCTGTTAGTAGGTTACCAGCCACACAGAAATACCCGCAGTGGCTAGACTTACCCTTAACATCTTATCCTAACAATCTGCCGCCATTTTATTCAGTATAGGGAATGATGCTTAGTGGGGGCATGTATGACGGTTATCCAGTAGGTTGGGAAAGTTGGTTGGGTTTATAGGGTTTTCCTATCCTTACCTCCCACAAAACCTGATAGAGGATTGAGGATAGATGAGATGCCAAGATAAGATATTGTATTTACCAAAAATATCAATCAATCACATAGCAAACACTCAAGTTCAAAATAGAACAACACACATTCTCTATGTTCTGAAAACCCCAGGCAACAGGTTGTCCAGATGTAGGCCAAGGGTTGACCCTATCAGTCACTGAAAAGAGAAGTTGGTCATAGTCTGTAATTTCTAGAATATTGCATCTTTACATCATCATCCAAGTCCACCAAGAAGGCTGCTTGCCCTCGAGACAAATGCAAGAAGGTTATTGCAGTGAATCTTCATGGTTAACATTTCAACCAGCAGTGCTTACCAGGTATTGAACAGAGTAAGATCTGTCCAATAGTGTCCAATTCTGCCTACAAGCCTTCTCTGCAGTGACCAACCTTTCATTAGCAGAATGAATCAAAAGGCCAGAATTTGAGAGGTGGCACACATATGGGGGGATATGAGAAGGGCCCCCCCCAATAGAGGGGATATGATAGGGGGTCTCAATATGGGGAATATTAAAAAGGGACCTGCAATATGGGTATAAGAGGGAAGCCACAATAAAGGGTATGTGTGGAGGCCACAATATAAGGGATAGATGAGAAGGTCCACAATATGAAGAGGAAATGAGAGGGGCCACAATATGAAAGGGTAATGAGAGGCCACAACATGAGGAGGAGATGCAGGCCACAATATAATTGGGAAATTAGAGAAAACAATATGAGGGGGAGATGAGAGGCCACAAATAATGAGTGAGAGTGGCCACAATATGAGGAGATGAGAGGCACAATATGAAGGGGATTTGAGAGGGACCACAATATGAGGAGGGGATGAGAGGGCACAAAATGGGGATATGAGGCCACAATATGAGGAGAGGAGGGGACCAATATAAGGAGAAGATGAGAGGGGCCTCAATATGAGGGGGAGATGAGGGGGGCCACAAGATGAGGAGGAGAGAGGGGTTACCATATGGGGGATATGAGAGGACACAATAGGAGGAGGAAATGAGAGGCACAATAAGAGGGGAGATGAGAGGGACCACAATGTGAGGGAGAGATGAGAAGTAACATAATGAGATCGAGATTAAAGGGGCTACAAAATGAGTAGATGAGATTGGCCACCAATAAGAAGGGAAAATGAGATGTGCCATAAAATGAAGGGGTAATGAGAGGCCACAACATGAGGAGGAGATGACAGGCCACAATATGAGGGGAGATGAGAGGATCCACAATATGAGGATGAGATGAGAGGGTCCACAATATCAGGAGTAGATGAGAGGCTACAATATGAGGAGGAGATTAGAGGGGCCACAATATAAAGGGGAAATGAGGGGCCACAATATAAAGGGGAAATGAGGTGCCATAATATAAAGGGAACATGAGATGTCACAATATCAGGAGTAGATGAGAGGCTACAATATGAGGAGAGGCCACCGTATGGGGGATATGAGAGCCACAATGAGGAGGAGGAATGAGACCACAATGTGAGGGAGAGATGAGGGGTGCCCCAATAAGAGGGGAAGATGAGAGGACCACAAATAAGGGGAAGATGAGAAGCAACAATATGAGATCGAGATTAGAGGGGCTACAAAATGAGTAGATGAGATTGGCCACAATAAGAAGGGAAATGAGATGTGCCACAAAATGAAGGGGTAATGAGAGGCCACACTGAGGAGGAGATGACAGGCCACAATATGAGGGGGAGATGAGAGGGTCCACAATATCAGGAGTAGAGAGAGGCTACAATATGAAGATGAGAAGAGAGGCACCACATATGAGGGGGAGATGAGAGGCGCACAATGTGAGGAGGAATTAAGAGGGCCACACTATTAGGGAAAGATGAGAGGCCAAATATATGGGAAGTGAGGAGCCACAATAGAAGTAGCAGATTGCTGTATCTGATTGCTTTTAGGTTCACCTAAAAAATAGGCTCTACCTCATGGTGAATCTTACAATCCATGTTCATAAGATTGAATTACCGATATACTCGAGATAAGCTACCCGAATATAAGCCGAGACCCCTAATTTACCACCAAAACCTGAGAAAACGTATTGACTCGAGTATAAGCCGAGGGTGGGAAATGCATTGGTCACAGACCCCTTCAGTATATAGCCAACCAGCCCACTATAGCATACAGCCAGCCCAGCTTGCCCCCAGCATTATACAGCCAGCCCAGCCTGCCCCAGTAGTATACAGCTTGCACAGCCTGCCCCCAGTAGTATACAGCTTGCCCCCGGGAGTATACAGCCTGCCCCCAGTAGTATACAGCCTGCCCCCAGTAGTATACAGCTTTCCCCCAGTAGTATACAGCTTGCCCCCAGTAGTATACAGCCTGCCCCCAGTAGTATACAGCTTTCCCCCAGTAGTATACAGCCTGCCCCCAGTAGTATACAGTTTGCCCCCAGTAGTGTACAGCCTGTCCCCAGTAGTATACAGCTTGCCCCCAGTAGTATACAGCCTGCCCCAGATAGTATACAGCCTGCCCCAGTAGTATACAGCCTGCCCCCAATAGTATACAGCCTGCCCCCAGTAGTATACAGCCGCCCCAGTAGTATACAGTTTGCCCCCAGTAGTAACAGCTGCCCCCATAGTAGTATACAGCTTGCCCCCAGTAGTATACAGCCTGCCCCCCAGTAGTATACAGCCTTCCCCAGTAGTATACAGCCTTCCCCGTAAGATACAGCCTGCCCCCAGTAGTATACAGCTTGCCCCAGCCTTAAAGCAACACATGAGGAAAAATGTATCTCAAAATACATCCATGTTTTTCTAACGTTATACTGGTGTATTTTGGAATGCGTTTTGCCTAAACTTTTTCATACTTTTCATACTTTGGGTACGGAACTGTGGGTGGTGTAGTTTTTTGCGAATTTGGATGGCTTTCATCTCTATAATTTTTAGGACTGTGCGACCTTTTCATCACTTTTATGAATTTTTATATATTTTTCTAAATGGCCATTTTCGATAGCGCTACGGGGTAAAACGCAATGATAAAATGTTATTATATTTTGATAGATCGGGCATTTTCAGGTGCGGCGATACCTAATGTGTTTATGATTTTTACTGTTTATTTATATTTATATCAGTTCAGGTGATTTTAATTTTTAGGTTTTTATTGAATTTTTTAAAACTTTTTTTTATTTTTACTTTTACTATTTTCAGTCCCTAGGGTACTTAACCCTAGGTTGTCTGATTGATCCTATCATATGGTCACGGGTGCTCCTGCGATCCCTGTCTCGGATCGCGGGCGCATCCGTGCTCCTCCGTGTGCCCCGCTGCTGCCCGGTCTCGTCATTACTTTTCTGGCTTCTGCTCTTCCGGACTGCCATGCGCGCGCGCGCCCTAGGAGATGGGGACGCGCGCGCATGGCAGTCGGGGAAGAGCAGGAGCTAAAATTTGCAGGGCCGCGCACCGCTAATTGGTGCACTGGCTAAACACCTCACCTTAAGAATCCTGCCTCTTCCTGTGTCCCGCCGGATCTTTGTGCCTCACAGACTAAGAGAAAGCTTCATGGGATATTCCTGCGTTCCTGTGTATTCCTGTGTATCCCTGCGTTCTGTGTATTCTGCGTTCTGTGTATTCTGCATTCTTGTGTGTGTCCGTTCCCGAGTCCTGTGTAGCCGTGTTACCCGAGTTCCTCCGTGTTGCTGTGCTCTGTGTGCCTGTGTTCCCGTTCCCACCTGCTGGACCTCCCGTTGCTGACCCGGATTTGGACTTTTCCTCCTCATTCATTAAAATGGCTGATAGCACAATTGTAATGAATGAGTTAAAACTAAGTAGCTTGCGAGTCTTTGCTGCATATTGCCGTGGTAGCCTCGGGTCTTCCAAAGCTACGCAAGGCTACTTAGTTTTAACTCATTCATTACAATGTGCTATCAGCACATTTTAATGAATGAGGAGGAAAAGTCCAAATCCGGGGTCAGCAACGGGAGGTCCAGGCAGGTGGGAACGGGAACACAGGCACACAGAGCACAGCAACACGGAGGAACTCGGGTAACACGGCTACACAGGACTCGGGAACGGACACACACAAGAATGCAGGAATACACAGGAACGCAGGAATACACAGGAACGCAGGGATACACAGGAATACACAGGAACGCAGGAATAATCACCATGAAGCTTTCTCTTAGTCTGTGAGGCACAAAGATCCGGCAGGGGACACAGGAAGAGGCAGGATTCTTAAAGGTGAGGTGTTTAGCCAGTGCACCAATTAGCGGTGCGCTGGCCCTTTTTGGCACACGCGATCGGATTGGCGCATCGGCGCTGGCATGCACGAATGGAAATCGGGGGGATGGCGAATGAAAACCCAACAGATTCGGAAAACCGCAGCATTTAAAAATAAAAGTGTCTCTGGACTCACGCTTACCTTCACCAGGGAGGACGGTGAACTCCAGTGTGTTCCGATGCTCTTCAGCGCAGCAGCGACACCTGGTGGAAGTTGAGGAACTGCCTTAGTGAATCATTAATTGGAGCGCGAATGGAACGGAGGTAAGTAAATCTGCCCCACAATCTCCTACCAATTTCTCTACCATGCTACTTTGCTATTAATAGTGAAAGGAGTTGGATAGGAGTAACAGTCGTGGTTAAGTTTTAGGTCTAACAGCAAATTGTTGTTATAACATGTTTTATCGGTAAGCAAGACTAAAAGTTCATAATCCTTTGTTTGCTGGATTAATTTCTTATTTTGAGCTTGGGTTACAATCACCACTTGATCCATGCACAAGGTATCTTTTGATTCTTGTGCAGTGAGTTGACATACTGCAAAACAGTTTAAGAAAAAAAAATGAATCCCAAAATGATAAACATAAAAACTACAACTTTGTTCACAAAAAAGCTGCGGAAATACCCCCATTTTCCAGCAGCTGTTAGTAGGTTACCAGCCACACAGAAATACCCGCAGTGGCTAGACTTACCCTTAACATCTTATCCTAACAATCTGCCGCCATTTTATTCAGTATAGGGAATGATGCTTAGTGGGGGCATGTATGACGGTTATCCAGTAGGTTGGGAAAGTTGGTTGGGTTTTATAGGGTTTTCCTATCCTTACCTCCCACAAAACCTGATAGAGGATTGAGGATAGATGAGATGCCAAGATAAGATATTGTATTTACCAAAAATATCAATCAATCACATAGCAAACACTCAAGTTCAAAATAGAACAACACACATTCTCTATGTTCTGAAAACCCCAGGCAACAGGTTGTCCAGATGTAGGCCAAGGGTTGACCCTATCAGTCACTGAAAAGAGAAGTTGGTCATAGTCTGTAATTTCTAGAATATTGCATCTTTACATCATCATCCAAGTCCACCAAGAAGGCTGCTTGCCCTCGAGACAAATGCAAGAAGGTTATTGCAGTGAATCTTCATGGTTAACATTTCAACCAGCAGTGCTTACCAGGTATTGAACAGAGTAAGATCTGTCCAATAGTGTCCAATTCTGCCTACAAGCCTTCTCTGCAGTGACCAACCTTTCATTAGCAGAATGAATCAAAAGGCCAGAATTTGAGAGGTGGCACACATATGGGGGGATATGAGAAGGGCCCCCCCCAATAGAGGGGATATGATAGGGGGTCTCAATATGGGGAATATTAAAAAGGGACCTGCAATATGGGTATAAGAGGGAAGCCACAATAAAGGGTATGTGTGGAGGCCACAATATAAGGGATAGATGAGAAGGTCCACAATATGAAGAGGAAATGAGAGGGGCCACAATATGAAAGGGTAATGAGAGGCACAACATGAGGAGGAGATGCAGGCCACAATATAATTGGGAAATTAGAGAAAACAATATGAGGGGGAGATGAGAGGCCACAAATAATGAGTGAGAGTGGCCACAATATGAGGAGATGAGAGGCACAATATGAAGGGGATTTGAGAGGGACCACAATATGAGGAGGGGATGAGAGGGCACAAAATGGGGATATGAGGCCACAATATGAGGAGAGGAGGGGACCAATATAAGGAGAAGATGAGAGGGGCCTCAATATGAGGGGGAGATGAGGGGGGCCACAAGATGAGGAGGAGAGAGGGGTTACCATATGGGGGATATGAGAGGACACAATAGGAGGAGGAAATGAGAGGCACAATAAGAGGGGAGATGAGAGGGACCACAATGTGAGGGAGAGATGAGAAGTAACATAATGAGATCGAGATTAAAGGGGCTACAAAATGAGTAGATGAGATTGGCCACCAATAAGAAGGGAAAATGAGATGTGCCATAAAATGAAGGGGTAATGAGAGGCCACAACATGAGGAGGAGATGACAGGCCACAATATGAGGGGAGATGAGAGGATCCACAATATGAGGATGAGATGAGGGGTACAATATCAGGAGTAGATGAGAGGTACAATATGAGGAGGAGATTAGAGGGCCACAAAATAAAGGGAAATGAGGGGCCACAATATAAAGGGGAAATGAGGTGCCATAATATAAGGGAACATGAGATGTCACAATATCAGGAGTAGATGAGAGGCTAAATATGAGGAGAGGCCACCGTATGGGGGATATGAGAGCCACAATGAGGAGGAGGAATGAGACCACAATGTGAGGGAGAGATGAGGGGTGCCCCAATAAGAGGGGAAGATGAGAGGACCACAAATAAGGGGAAGATGAGAAGCACAATATGAGATCGAGATTAGAGGGGCTACAAAATGAGTAGATGAGATTGGCCACCATAAGAAGGGAAATGAGATGTGCCACAAAATGAAGGGGTAATGAGAGGCCACACTGAGGAGGAGATGACAGGCCACAATATGAGGGGGAGATGAGAGGGTCCACAATATCAGGAGTAGAGAGAGGCTACAATATGAAGATGAGAAGAGAGGCACCACATATGAGGGGGAGATGAGAGGCGCACAATGTGAGGAGGAATTAAGAGGGCCACACTATTAGGGAAAGATGAGAGGCCAAATATATGGGAAGTGAGGAGCCACAATAGAAGTAGCAGATTGCTGTATCTGATTGCTTTTAGGTTCACCTAAAAAATAGGCTCTACCTCATGGTGAATCTTACAATCCATGTTCATAAGATTGAATTACCGATATACTCGAGATAAGCTACCCGAATATAAGCCGAGACCCCTAATTTACCACCAAAACCTGAGAAACGTATTGACTGAGTATAAGCCGAGGGTGGGAAATGCATTGGTCACAGACCCCTTCAGTATATAGCCAACCAGCCCACTATAGCATACAGCAGCCCAGCTTGCCCCCAGCATTATACAGCCAGCCCAGCCTGCCCAGTAGTATACAGCTGCACAGCCTGCCCCCAGTAGTATACAGCTTGCCCCCGGGAGTATACAGCCTGCCCCCAGTAGTATACAGCCTGCCCCCAGTAGTAACAGCTTTCCCCCAGTAGTATACAGCTTGCCCCCAGTAGTATACAGCCTGCCCCCAGTAGTATACAGCTTTCCCCCAGTAGTATACAGCCTGCCCCTAGTAGTATACAGTTTGCCCCCAGTAGTGTACAGCCTGTCCCCAGTAGTATACAGCTTGCCCCCAGTAGTATACAGCCTGCCCCAGATAGTATACAGCCTGCCCCAGTAGTATACAGCCTGCCCCCAATAGTATACAGCCTGCCCCCAGTAGTATACAGCCGCCCCAGTAGTATACAGTTTGCCCCCAGTAGTAACAGCTGCCCCCATAGTAGTATACAGCTTGCCCCCAGTAGTATACAGCCTGCCCCCCAGTAGTATACAGCCTTCCCCAGTAGTATACAGCCTTCCCCGTAAGATACAGCCTGCCCCCAGTAGTATACAGCTTGCCCCAGCCTTAAAGCAACACATGAGGAAAAATGTATCTCAAAATACATCCATGTTTTTCTAACGTTATTACTGGTGTATTTTGGAATGCGTTTTGCCTAAACTTTTTCATACTTTTCATACTTTGGGTACGGAACTGTGGGTGGTGTAGTTTTTTGCGAATTTGGATGGCTTTCATCTCTATAATTTTTAGGACTGTGCGACCTTTTCATCACTTTTATGAATTTTTATATATTTTTCTAAATGGCCATTTTCGATAGCGCTACGGGGTAAAACGCAATGATAAAATGTTATTATATTTTGATAGATCGGGCATTTTCAGGTGCGGCGATACCTAATGTGTTTATGATTTTTACTGTTTATTTATATTTATATCAGTTCAGGTGATTTTAATTTTTAGGGTTTTTATTGAATTTTTTAAAACTTTTTTTTATTTTTACTTTTACTATTTTCAGTCCCTAGGGTACTTAACCCTAGGTTGTCTGATTGATCCTATCATATGGTCACGGGTGCTCCTGCGATCCCTGTCTCGGATCGCGGGCGCATCCGTGCTCCTCCGTGTGCCCCGCTGCTGCCCGGTCTCGTCATTACTTTTCTGGCTTCTGCTCTTCCGGACTGCATGCGCGCGCGCGCCCTAGGAGATGGGGACGCGCGCGCATGGCAGTCGGGGAAGAGCAGGAGCTAAAATTTGCAAATAAACAGTAAAAATCATAAACACATTAGGTATCGCCGCACCTGAAAATGCCCGATCTATCAAAATATAATAACATTTTATCATTGCGTTTTACCCCGTAGCGCTAGTCGAAAATGGCCATTTAGAAAAATATATAAAAATTCAATAAAAAGTGATGAAAAGGTCGCACAGTCCTAAAAATTATAGAGATGAAAAAGCCATCCAAATTCGCAAAAAACTACACCACCCACAGTTCCGTACACCAAAGTATGAAAAAGTATGAAAAAGTTTAGGCAAAACGCATTCCAAAATACACCAGTAATAACGTTAGAAAAAACATGGATGTATTTTGAGATACATTTTTCCTCATGTGTTTGCTTTAAGGCTGGGGCAAGCTGTATACTACTGGGGGCAGGCCTCTTGTTGAGTTTACATGCTTCACCTTGTTCACTAAGAATTCCCCTCACTGGTGATGAAACTGTGATTAATCATCAGACGAGGAGGGGAAACGCTGAGGGAGCAGTGGGTGAAACACTGTAACAGCCGTGAGTTGCAGCATGGATAACAATATCAGAAGATTACTGCAGTCAAGTCTACCACTCACCAACCACTTTATTAACACCTGTCCAACTGCTGCTGTTAACCTTAATTTCTAATCAGCCAATCACATGGCGGCAACTCATGCATTTAGGCAGTAGACATTTAAGACAATCTCCTGCAGTTCAAACCTCACATCATTATGGGAAGAAAGGTGATTTGTGAGTGAGCGGCAGTTCTGTGGGCGGAAATGCCTTGTTGATCCAGAGTGCAAGGAGAATGGCAGACTGTTCGAGCTGATAGAAAGGCAACAGTGACTCAATTGCCACCCGTTACAACCAGTAGGCAAAGAGCATCTCTTAACGCACAGTACGTGAACTTTGAGGCAGATGGGCTACAGCAACAGACCAACAGCCGGTGCCACTCCTTTCAGCTAAGAACAGAAACTGAGGCTACAATTTGCACAAGCTCAATCGAGAATTGACAGTAGAAGATTGGAAAAACGTTGCCTGGTCTGATGAGTCTCGATTTCTGCTGTAATATTCGGATTGTTAGGTCAGAATTTGGCGTCAACAACATGAAAGCATGGATCCATCCTGCCTTGTATCAACGGTTCAGGCTGGTGGTGGTGGTGTCATGGTGTGGGATATTTTTCTTGCACTCTTTGGGCCCCTTGGTACCATTGAGCATTGTTTGCAACGCCACAGCCTACTAGTATTGTTGCTGACCATTCCATCCCTTTATGACCACAATGTACCCAACATCTATGGCTACTTCACAGGATAATGCCCATGTCATGCACTGGAATCATCTCAGACTGGTTTCTTGACTGACAATAAGTTCACTGTACTCAATGGCCTCCCACAGTCACCAATCTCATCCAATAGAGCATCTTTGGGATGTTGAATGGCGGGAGATTCGCATCATGGATTGGCAGCCGACAAATCTGCGGCAACTGTGTGACGCCATCATTTCAATATGGACAAAATCTCTGAGGAATGCTTCCAGCACCTTGTTGAATCTATGCCACAAGAATTTAGGCAATTCTGAAGGCAAAAGGGGTCCAACACCGTTACTAGTTACCTAATAAAGTGGCCGGTGAGTGTAGATCATAGTTAGTCCCCTGGTTTATCATGCTTGATTTGATGGTAAATTTCCTTTAACTTGCAAACTTAAGGAATAAAAGGTATCTAATGTAATATTTCTTTTTCTATAAACATTATAATAAGTTTATACTTCTTTCTATATCTCTAGTATAGAATACTTTCGACTATGAGAAGAGAGGAAAACCTGTATCTATTTATGTTATTCATTATTTTATTTATTAAATACAGTTTTATATAAAGTCTGGAGATAGTGCAGGAGAGATGAATAGCAGCACTGAGATGAAACTCTTTGTCTGTACTTACATGAATATTTTTCATACTGTTTTTCCAAACATGTACAATATTCACACTGAAAGGCGGCTGTAGAGGCAAGTTAAATCCAGGGCCTTTTTTTTTTTTGTAACTTGTCTCCTGCTTCGAGTAGTATTTGCTTTCAGAGTAGATTCTTTTTTGCTATTTCTCATTGGTAACTTGTGAATTGAAGGGCAAAGAATTTAATTTGCATTGTCATGATATTTTCTTTTCCATAGCTTCTCTGAACAATAGCCTCCTACTTCTCTATTGCCTGATGTGTAATTTGCTGTACTGTGGGGCGTAAAATTAAAAAAAAAAATCTGCATAGGTTTGGAAAAGAACATTACTGAGCAGCTTGTCTCCTGCAGAGACGGCGAGAGATACCAAAGGCACTTCACCATAAAGCTTAAGATAAAAGATGCCTGAGTAGCTGGAGTACTAGTGATCAGTATGAGTAATGCTGTCAGAAGGCCAAAAGAAAACCCCTCAGATCTCTGTCCTAAATACTATTAAGGTGACACTATTATGAACTAAGTGTCATATCACAGGAATTTATTTCTATGCTGCATGTACTGCATTCCAGTTTTAAATTCCTTTCCACATATTAACCAGCACACCAGTCACTTCCACTGGTAGACACAGAACTTTTTGTATGATAATTATACCAAGCTTTACAGGGCATGACACTAGTAAGATCAAAAGAAGAACAGCATAAAACAACAGGAATTCTATGTTTAAAGCAAGAAGGAAATTGCTGAGCAGGGCACCAATACAACAGGCATCTTTCAGACTAGTTGTACTGGTCCCCTGCTAAGTTACTGACACTTATTTGGGTATGGAACATAGTCATCTGAATTCTATTACCGGGATTGGAAGCAATAATGAATCTAAATAATAAAAGGCCAATTTGTCACTACAATCTGATGCAAAACTTGGGCACTTCTTGGTAAATTGAAATATCTAATGAAAGTAAATGTGACACAGGGAATAAGTTAAAGGAACACTCCGTCAAAACTATTTCAAGGTGATGGGCCTGAACTGGTTGTTCTTTTTCCACTGGTTTTCCATTAAAAAGTTTTCCCATTCTGCATACTTGTGGGAAAGCTGACATAGACTTGTCTTGTTACTGGTCAGATGCCGGATATACTCAGAAGCCGGAGCCTCTTGGTGTATCCAGTGACCAAAGAGTGGGAGAAATCAAGCTCTGGGGTATCAATATGTATCATAGTGCACACCACTTTGATTTGCTTTTAACAAATTACGCATATTAAATTCTTCAACTTTCCTTTGTGCATCACTTATAACACAAGATTTCAAAGGTCATAACCAGCTCAGTAGTAGAAATATACAGCTCAAAGGTTACAGTATCCCCATATACTCCAAATATATTGTTTGTGGTGTCTACAAAACATATGTTGGATGTTTTCTATTTGTTATATAAAGTAAAATGTGTTGTTTTCAGTTACACACTAAATTTTGCCAAGAAATTGAAGATTTTAACAACAGTTTTTGTAAAACTAATGGTGCCACGGAAAGGAACAGTGAACAAAAACAGAAAATATCCAAAAATATTAAGTTCATTAAACAGTTATAGCAATGTTACCCTGGTTCATTTAGTAATGGGTGCATGGTTTGTTAGGTCTTTCTAAATATGTCCTTTGAGAAAGTTCTATTGCTTGTTTGGTGAAATGTCATGTTCTTGGTCTGAATGCAGTATACTCTGCATGGTTCACCCTTACAAAAGGATTTTTGTAATGGGTACACCATGCCACAGAACAGGTTTTTACAAAGTTACCAAAGCAGATCAACATAAAAACCTTTATTTTGCAAAAAAAGTGATGATCTAACTATAGTACAGCAATGATTGTAGCACAGAGAAAGATTATAATTACATTTTCTGAAAGCTACACAGTCGCCATTCAGCAGGAAGGGCAAGGCCGCAAGCCGGGTCCCACTGCATCGGGGGCCAAGCCCTCTCCATAGCCGGCAAGTCTTTGCTGCATATTGCCGTGGTAGCCTCGGGTCTTCCAAGCTACGCAAGGCTACTTAGTTTTAACTCATTCATACAATTGCTATCAGCACATTTTAATGAATAGGAGGAAAAGTCCAAATCCGGGTCAGCAACGGGAGGTCCAGGCAGGTGGAACGGGAACACAGGCACACAGACACAGCAACCGGAGGAACCTGGTAACACGGCTAACAGACACGACTCGGGAACGACACACACAAATGCAGATACACAGAACCAGAATACACAGAACGCAGGATACACGAATACCAGGAACGCGATGAATATCACCATGAAGCTTTCTCTTAGTCTGTGAGGCACAAAGATCCGGCAGGGACACAGGAAGAGGCAGGATTCTTAAAGGTGAGGTGTTTAGCCAGTGCACCACATTAGCGTGCGCTGGCCCTCCAAATTTTCAGCTCCTGCTCTCCCCGGACTGCCATCCGCGCGTCCCCATCTCCTAGGGCGCGCGCGCGCATGCAGTCCGGAAAGCAAAGCCAAGAAAGGTATGTGACGAGACCGGGCAGCACGGGCACACGGAGGAGCACGGATGCGCCCGCGATCCGAGACAGGGATCGCAGGAGCACCCGTGACAATATGATAGGATCAATCAGACAACCTAGTTTAAGTACCCTAGGAGTCTGAAAATAGTAAAAGTAAAAATAAAAAAAATTTTAAAAATTACAATAAAAACCCTAAAATTAAATCACCTAGAACTGATATAAATATAAATAAACAGTAAAAATCATAAACACATTAGGTACGCCGCACCTGAAAATGCCCGATCATCAAAATATAATAACATTTATCATTGCGTTTTACCCCGTAGCGCTAGTCGAAAATGGCCATTTAGAAAAATATATAAAATTCATAAAAGTGATGAAAAGGTCGCACAGTCCTAAAAATTATAGAGATGAAAAAGCCCTCAAATTCGCAAAAAACTACACCACCACCACAGTTCCGTACACCAAAGTATGAAAAGATGAAAAGTTTAGGCAAAACGCATTCCAAATACACCAGTATAACGTGAAAAACATGGTGTTTTTTGAGATACATTTTTCCTCATTGTGTGCTTTAAGGCTGGGCAAGCTGTATACTACTGGGGCAGGCTGTATTATGGGAAGGGCTACTACTGGGGAAGGCTGTATATACTGGGGCAGGCTGTATACTACTGGGCAAGCGTATACTACTGGGGCAGCTGTGTACTACTACTGGGGGCAACTGTAATACTACTGGGGGCAGGCTGTATACTACTGGGGGGCAGGCTGTATACTATTGGGGCAGGCGTGTATACTACTGCAGGCTGTATACTACTGGGGCAGGCTGTATACTACTGGGGCAAGCTGTATATACTGGGGAAGCTGTACACTCCTGGGGCAACTGTATACTACTAGGGGCAGGCTGTATACTACTGGGGGAAAGGCGTATATACTACTGGGGCAGCTGTATACTACTGGGGCAAGCTGTATACTACTGGGGAAAGCTGTTACTACTGGGGGCAGGCTGTATACTACTGGGGCAGCTGTATACTCCCGGGGCAAGCTGTATCTACTGGGGGCAGGCTGTGCAAGCTGTATCTACGGGGCAGGCTGGGCTGCTGTAATGCTGGGGGCAAGCTGGGCTGGCTGTATGCTATAGTGGGCTGTTGCTATATCTGAAGGGGTCTGTGACCAATGCATTTCCCACCCCGGCTTATACTCAGTCAATACGTTTTCTCAGGTTTTGGTGTAAAATTAGGGTCTCGGCTTATATTCGGGTCGCTTATACTCGAGTATATACGGGTAATTCAATCTATGAACATGGATTGTAAGTTCACCATGAGGTAGAGCCTATTTTTAGGTATAACCTAAAAGCAATCAGATACAGCATCTGCTAGCTTCTATTGTGGCTCCTCACTTCCCATATATTGTGGCCTCTCATCTTTCCCTAATAGTGTGGCCCCTCTTAATTCCTCCTCACATTGTGGCGCCTCTCATCTCCCCCTCATATTGTGGTGCCTCTCTTCTCATCTTCATATTGTAGCCTCTCATCTACTCCTGATATTGTGGACCCTCTCATCTCCCCCTCATATTGTGGCCTGTCATCTCCTCCTCATGTTGTGGCCTCTCATTACCCCTTCATTTTGTGGCACATCTCATTTTCCCTTCTTATTGTGGCCAATCTCATCTACTCATTTTGTAGCCCCTCTAATCTCGATCTCATATTGTTGCTTCTCATCTTCCCCTTATATTGTGGTCCCTCTCATCTTCCCCTCTTATTGTGGCACCCCTCATCTCTCCCTCACATTGTGGTCTCTCATTTCCTCCTCCTATTGTGGCCTCTCATATCCCCCATATGGTGGCCCCTCTCATCTACTCCTCATATTGTAGCCTCTCATCTACTCCTGATATTGTGACATCTCATTTTCCCTTTTATATTATGGCCCCTCTCATCTTCCCCTCATATTGTGGCACCTCATTTCCCCTTTATATTGTGGCCCCTCTCATCTCCTCTTCATATTGTAGCCTCTCATCTACTCCTGATATTGTGGACCCTCTCATCTCATCCTCATATTGTGGATCCTCTCATCTCCCCCTCATATTGTGGCCTGTCATCTCCTCCTCATGTTGTGGCCTCTCATTACCCCTTCATTTTGTGGCACATCTCATTTTCCCTTCTTATTGTGGCCAATCTCATCTACTCATTTTGTAGCCCCTTGATCTCTTGATCTCATATTGTTACTTCTCATCTTCCCCTTATATTGTGGTCCCTCTCATCTTCCCCTCTTATTGCCTCTCCGCTTTTTTTTTCTGAATGGGGTAGGTTCATCACTATATGTGTGGTAGTGTTCCACTGTATGACCGTAGTGTTCTCACTGTTAGCGGGTAGTGGTAGCGTTCCTCACTGTAAGGCGGTAGAATGTTATTTCATTGCTATAATTTTAAAGACTGACTTTTGATCACTTTATTGAATCTTTTATAATTCTTAAAGTGGCAAAATAGTGCCATTTTCGACTTTGCGCTAGTTCGTTACGGGGTCAAACGCAGTGAAAGCCGTTATTATATTTGATAGATCGGGTATTTTTGGACGTGGAATAGCTAATATGTTATTATTTTTACTGTTTATTTATTTTATATCAGTTTAGGGAAAGGGGGTGAGGGTGGTGATTTGAATTTCTAGATTTTTGTTATAATTTTTTTATTTATCATTATAATTTTTTTAATTTAATTTTTACTGTTTTTCAGCCTCCCTAGGGTACTTTAACCCTAGGTTGTCTGATCAATCCTATCATTTATTGCCAGATTACAGTCTTCGGAAGACCCGAGGCTGTCATGGCGACGGATCACCGCTCCACGATGACGTCATGGGGATTGACGAGCCCTTGTTACAACATTTTTCGGCTTGCGATCTATGGGTGAACACTACTGAAGGGGCAGTACAAAGTATCTCTCCAAAGATTTTTTAGACCTTCGTAGGCCTGTGAACAGGACAAGGGGGTATCCTCTATGCCTAGAGGAGTTGCAATTCCTACCTTCACCATGGACGAAGGTTATTAGGCTTTAGTAGATTTAAAAAGAAATTAAAATCTTTTGTACAAAAAAAAGTTAAATTTTTCCTACTTCGGTTCATGTACCTATATAAGGTGTCTTTTTTTGCGGTATGCCCTGACATCTTAATTTATACAAAATTTGGAACCTATATGACAGTTTGATCATTTTTATCAAATCATTTATGGTTGATTTGTTGAGGAAAAAGTGGTGATTTAGACTTTTGGGCACTATTTTCCGTGGTTGGGAATAGAACGGGCATTTTGGGACACTTTTTATTAAAATTTTGATGCATTTCAAATTGGCAAAAAAGTGGCATTTCTGACATTTGGGTGCTATTTTCCATTACAGGGTTCACTGGCAGGAATAACCATTTTTAAAAATTGACCAATCAGGACTTTTGCGACATGATGATACCTAACATTTATGATTGTTACTGTTTATTTCTTTTTATATGTGTACTAGAGAAAGGGGGTGATTTAAATTGTTATTTTTTCCAATTTTTTTTTAAAATTTTTAAAATTCTGTTTTTTAAACTATTATTTAGCACTTACCTAGGTACTTTAGTCCTGGAGGGTCTGGTTGCTCATACTTTATACATGAATACTAATATACTGCAAAATATTCACTGACAGAGCCTTTAGTATATGTAGCATTGTAAATAGTCACTGACAGGGCCTTTAAGATATAGGTAGTACTGCAAACTATTCACTGACAGCAGCACCTTTTGGATTTTCTGGAGCTGACATATTCCTAATATTCTTAGGTCTGGTCTTACCAAGTATTGCTGTATAATCATCTATAAACAGTAAGGATATCTCTTTACTACAACAGTCTATAAGTAGGTTAATACAGGTCTTCCAAGTGCCCTAAGAAGGGCAATTGTTTCAGATTTCCACCTGTCCCTAATTACAACAGCCTCCGATCCATACCTGCTCTAAAAGGGCAATTGCTGGGTTTTGAGAAGTATCTGACAGCTCCTATGACGAACATGAACCTGATCTCTGCGTCCATGGGTGCCGAACCTGCCAAATTTAGTAGATTTGCAGTTCGGTGCGACTCATCACTAATCCTCTTCATAAACACTCAATAAATTATATGCACCACAAATGGAAAAAGTACACCTTGTATCTCAACCAGTCCTCAACCAGGGACAAACATGGAATAATAAAAAAGTAATGTTTTACAACTTCATGGGGAAATAAGAAAAACTTGGCTGCATCCTGGAGGCCAAAACTAGCTCTTTCCTGCATGGATTAAGGCACTTTAGAAAATTGCTAGCTATTTAATTTAATGTCACTCTAGCCAAAGAAGAATGCTTTCCTGGAACCCAGAATACAGGGTACATATCCTGTCAACCGCCAGCAAAAGGCAACTGTAGTATTATAAAATAGACTTATTCTGGTTTCACATAAATTAAAAAGAAAAAAAATGTGGAACAAGCCATTGTCATCTCAGTGAACAATAGTAATAAAGAGAATCTGGGAAAGAATACATTATAATTATTATTTTTAATTAGATGCTCTATCAATTCATTACAACATCCAATTAGAGAAACTTTTTTAATTAAGATAGTTATTAATATATTGAAATGGGAAATCTAATTTTCTATTGAGATATAGTTGTTACAGGCATAGAGCTTAGGAACTGTTACTAATGTGATACAATTCTAAGGATTATTGTTCATAATAGTGTAAACATTTCTAGTGGAAATACTATAGCAGACATTAATTAAATCTACAAAAGACTCGTGTACTTGTTGAGTGTTTTTATTGACCATTTAGTATCACCCTATGTTGTACTGTTCTTCCATGAATTCAAACTGCTGACACAAAGGTGACAGTCATCAAAACACATTTGGCCAGTTAATATGTATTATTGTCCTCGTTTACATAGGAGTATCTTTAGCTTGGACACAGATATGCTCTATTTATGACATTGACAATTTCTGATAAGGAGCTTAATTTGCAGGTTGAGTAAAGGGCAAATACTGCACCCTTTAATACCTGTGTTTTGCTTTCAGCGTTCTGCTGTAGCTGTGTCTTTGTTGCAGATCAGGTTTTATTAATTTGATAGAACGTTAAATCCCAGGGAAATCCTATAAACCACTTCTGTGGGGATAAAAATGTGCTAAAAACATATGGAGATGGAGTCCTGGGCATCCAGGATGATGACAGGCATAAGGGCCATGGATAGACTTTATTAGTAAAGGCTTTCTTGTCACTAAGTGTTGCTAGGTAAATAGAGAAAGAAGAGTAATTAGTGAAGGAAGTGTGTGTGTGTGAAATCCTTTGACTACACACGACTTGGGGCTTTTCAGTACTAGAAGTCCTCTGGTTGAGTACAAGAAAATTGAGATATGTATCTCCTAGTTGTTTGGCTTGAGAAACATAGGTATGAGAGTGCAGTGGGATACAGCTGTGGGTGATCTCTGCAACTAGGAAACTGGGGAACTACTGGGAAGTTCTTTACCTAACTCTTAAGGTTTTGAATTTGAATATTGGTTAAAATAAAACCAGAGGAGATGCATCTTTCCATGTGCATACCTCCTAAATTTTGTAACAGCAATGTAGGCGGGCGGCACATAATGAAAGGGTTTAGCCCGATGGATGCAAGCTATACTGTGTCTGATCCAAGACCACAGCGTTAAACAGCAAAGAAGGAAAGTAGCAGCAGTCCGTCTCCAATTCAAAGGTGTTTATACAGGTGAATAAACACCTTTGAATTGGAGATGGAGTGCTGCTACTTTCCTTCTTTCCTCCTAACTTTTGTGATGTAGGGAGAGGGACAAAAATGTGCATGCCGAAAGATCTGTCTTTTGCCAGGTCCTTTACACAATCCCATAGCTATTTTTCACAATTCAACACCCAGCTTAATCGCCCCCATACTGTATAATGCCCCCTTAGTGTGCCCACAAAGTATAATTACCACTTCTTACCATACCGTGTTTCATTCCCCCTTTCTTGCAACCAACCCATACTCTGAAAAACCGCCCCTGTATAATTTCCTCTCCCTGTGGTCTTCTAAAATAATAGAATCCTAGCGTGGTCCATCCACATGTAGTGACCCCTCCCCCTGCTTGTAGCCTTCTTATTTATAATGGTCCTTCTTATAATTCTCCCCTTTCTAAAGCCCCCCTGATATCCCCCTTTCTGTAGTTCCTGTACTCATAATACCCCCTTTTCTGTAGACCTCTCGCATGCAATACACCCTTTACTTTTGATATCCCACCTACAGTACTCCTTTTTATTTATTCCCTTCCGCTAATTATGAATCCCTCCTTTTCTCTACCTCCTGTGCAAACCTACCTTTCTGCTCCCCACTTCCTTGATGCTGTATAACTAAAAAACATGCTAAGAAACATAGTGGGGCAGATTTACTTACCCGGCCCATTTGCGATCCAGCGGTGCATTCTCTGAACAGGATTCGGGTCCGGACGGCATTTATGAAGGTAGTTCCTCCGCCGTCCACCAGGTGGCGCTGCTGCGCTGAAAATCACCTGAACGCACCGGAATACACCGAGCTGGACCAGGTGAAGGTAAGCGCTTCCCAAGCGACACATTTTCGTTTTTTAAATGCGGCGGTTTTTTCGAGTACGTCGGGTTTTCGTTCGGCCACGTCCCCCGATTTCCGTCGCGTGCATGCCAGCGCCGATGCGCCACAATCCGATCGCGTGTGCCAAATCCCGGGCGATTCAGGTACAATCGGCGCAAATCGGAAATATTCGGGTAACACGTCGGGAAAACGCGAATCGGGCCCTTAGTAAATGACCCCCAGTGACTTACCTTTCCTCATCCACCTACAGCAGTCCTGCTTATTTCTCAGCCACCACTGTGTCAGGCTATGAAGCCAGCGTCCCATTGCGAATGTCATCTGAGAGATAAAGATGGACAGAAATATATTTACAATATACTGTATTTCACTCGTTATTGTTACATAATTAGTTGTGCTTCTAACTCATAAGTAGTACAGCACTAACAGAAGTGATGCAAAGTGAGGGATTTTGTTGGAAAAGCAATAGAAGCTACATTACTATTGCAATATGCGAAAGCTTTCTTGCAATGACCACAACCAAGCTACAGCTCCAGTAGATGAGAAACATGGCAGCCAATATTACCTTTCTGTCAGTGGATTGTGAAGAAGAGGGGGCTACAGGGCACATACACCTAGCTAAAGTATAGTTTTATTGTTTGCACTCTGGGTATTCTATAATGAGAAGTTTTTCTTTGATCATGACCACACTTATAAAATCTCATATAAAAATCATTAAATTTGAAAAAAAAAATTTCATTTTCCTGTACGGAGTTTTGAAAAGCATGTCTATTAATTATTAGGAAAATGTCAACAAGATGTTGGTGATCATTATAATTCTCTGATAATGTTTCTGATATTTTTAAACCTGTAATGATTTCTTGCTTTGCCTGAGGGCTAATCACTAATTCAATACTTTAAAATCATTTGAAGTTCTATAAATGAACACATGAATAGCATTGAGTCCAGCGGGTTGTCCCGTTGTCCTCAAAAGACAAAAGCAATAAAGGACAGGATAAAGCAGAGAATCACCATGGGTAATTGTTTCAACACCGAAGTTGGAATTGTTCGCTAGTTCAGAGTTTATAGAGTATTTGTTTAGAAAGCCCACTCTGCAGTGACCAAACCTCACATTAGTGGAAAGATTCACAAAGCTGAGGAAATGTTGTGTGGACAGAGGAGAAATGGTCCACAGTTAATTTTAGTCATGAAAGCAAGTTTGGTTTAATTTATTTGGATCTAAAGGGAAACATATTAATTGACAAACTGGGAAAAACTGATTCCTAATTGTAATTGAAAGGTGTTGGTGGAAGTGTCATGGTTTAGGAAATGCTTTCCAGCAGCAGGAGTTGGACCTCTCATACAGCTGGAACATTCAATTGAAACTTACATAAGCTTTTAAGAGACTTTATTCCAGTTTCTGTACACAGGAATAACACAGTTTCTTATTCTTGAGCATTCACATTTTCTCCCTAGCAATGCAACAATAGTACTTTTAAACTTGGACTTCAGCTATTACAGATTAACCCACTGGTTAGAAAGGAGGCAGGAGTTCTTGGACTTAGAGCACTCCAGCTCATCATTTTACACTGCCCACCAATGTCTGGTTAATTTAACATGGGATTCCACTGCATATTAACACATATGCCACAGAAAGGTAAGGGGCAGTGTCACACCTTTTCTTTTGGCACTTGACTATATATATAAGAGAGCACTTATATACACTCACTGGCCACTTTATTAGGTACACCATGCTAGTAACGGGTTGGACCCCCTTTTCTGAAATACTCAGACCAGCCCTTCTGGCACCAACAACCATGCCACTCAAAGGCACTCAAATCACCTTTCTTCCCCATACTGATCCTCGGTTTGAACTGCAGGAGATTGTCTTGACCATGTCTACATGCCTATTTTTTTAGAGTTAGTAGTGAGGGTTGGTTTTGAGTTAGAACGAGAGACTGGATCAACTGTTTCAGGGTTAATGCTATGTTATTTTTATATATTGCCGGTGCCAATCAATGCATTTGCCAGAACATAAACAATCTACAAAAACGTGATGCAAAACTAATGCTAAGCATACTAATTTGGTTTACTATTTTATTTGTTTTAATTTGTTCAGGAGTGTATAATGTACTAGCAAGATGCCTATATCAACCTGTATCATCTTTTTTTTGAAAGCTGACAGATGATTGTACACAGTGGGGAAAAGATTTACTGACCCCCTTTTGGTCTATCGCGACTCGCGGCACGTTCTATGTGGGGGATTCGGGGGGTTTGGTTGTTGTAGGGGATTCGGGGTTGGTTTCTGGTGATTCAATAAGGTAGTGCACCCGATGTCCACCAGGTTGTTGCTGTGCGTGAAGTCAGTTGGAGTTCACTGGGATGTTCACGATCCGTTGCTGGGTGCAGGGTAAGCGCCATTAAAGCTTACACTTTTTTTTTTAAATTACGGCGTTTTTCTGAACAAACGGGTTTGCTAAAGGACCAGCCCCGAGGTACGTCAACGATTGCCGGGCGCCGATTGCGCCACAATCCGTGATCGCATGCGGGCCAAAAACCCAGGGCCAATTCAGGGAACATCGTGCGCAATCGGTAATATTCGAGTAAACCGCAATTTGGTGGTAGTGTTCCTCATGTATGGGATAGTTCCTCACTATATGGCCGGTGGGTTGGTATGTTCCTCACTGTTATGCTGTATTCTTCACTGCATCTAGGTGTGTTCCTCATGTATGGGGGTAGTATTCCTCACTGTATCGAGGAGTGTTCCTTCACTGTATGGGTTAGTTTTCCTCACTGTATGGGGGTGTGTCCCTCACTGTATGGGGGTTGTGTCCCTCACATGTATGGGGTTGTGTCCCTCACTGTATGGCTGGTAGTGTTCCTCACTGTTATGGCGGTAGTGTTCCTCAATGTATGCAGTAGTGTCCTCAAGGTCGGCAGTAGTGTGCCTCACTGTGTGGAGGTTGTTCCCTTCCTGCATGGGAGGTAGTGTTCCTCACTATATGTGGTAGTGTTCCCACGTATTGACCGTAGTGTTCACTCACTTTAAGCGGTAGTGGTTAGCGTTTCCTCCACTTGTAAGGCGGGGTAGGAATGTTATTCATGCTATATTTTAAAGGACTGATCTTTAGATCACTTTTATTGAATCTTTTATAATTCTTAAAGTGGCAAAAATAGTGCCATTTTCGACTTTGGCGCTAGTTCCCGTTACGGGGATCAAACGCATGAAAAGCCGTTATTATATTTGATAGATCGGGTATTTTTGGACGTGGAATAGCTAATTGTTTATTTTTTTACTGTAATTTATTATTTATTATCCGTTCTAGGGAAAGGGGGGGGTGATGTTGTGATTTGAATTTCTAGATTGTTGTTATAATTTTTTTATTTATCATTATAATTTTTTAAATTTAATATTTACGTTTTTTTCAGCCTCCTAGGTACTTTAACCCTAGGTTGTCTGATCCAATCCTATCATTTATTGCCAGAGTTACAGTCTCGGAAGACCCGGAGGCTGTCATGGCGACGGATTCACACGCTCCACGAGACGTAGGGATGACGAGCCATGTGTTACAACATTTTTCGGCTTCGCGATCTATGGGTGAACACTACCTGAAGGGGCCAGTAAAAGTATCTCTCCAAAGACTTTTTTAGACATGAGGCCTGTGAACAGAGACAAGGGGGTATCCTCTATGCTAGAGGAGTTGCAATTCATACCTTCACCATGGACGAGGTTATTAGGATTAGTAGATTTTTTAAAAAGAAATTCAAAATATTTTGTACAAAAAAAAGTAAATTTTCCCTACTTCGGTCATGTACCTATAAGGTGTCTTTTTTTGCGGTCTGCCCCCTGACATCTTAATTATACAGAAATTTGGGACCTATATGACAGTTTGATCACTTTTATCAAATCATTTATGGTGTTGATTGTGAGGAAAAAGTGGTGATTTAGACTTTGGGCCACTATTTTCGTGGTGGGAATAGAACGGGCATTTTGGGGACACTTTTTATTAAAATTTTGCATGCATTTAATCTTGGCAAAAAAGTGGCATTTCTGACATTGGGTGCTATTTTACATACCAGGGTTTCACTGGCAGGAATACATTTTAAAAATTGACAATCAGGCTTTGGCGACATGTGACGACTAACATCTTATGATTGTTATGTTTAGTTTTTTTGTATATGTGTATAGCGAAAGGGGGTGATTTAAATGTTATTGTTTTCCAATTTTTTTTAAAATTTTTAAAGTATTATGTTTATATAAACTTATTATTAGCACTTACCTAGGTACTTTGTCCTGGAGGGTCTGGTTGCTCATTACTTTATCATGAAGATATAATATACTGCAAAATATTCCTTGACAGAGCCTTTAGTATATGTAGCATGTTAAATAGTCCATGACGGGCCTTTAAGCTTAAGATAGGTACTGCAAACTAGTTCATGACAGCAGCACCTTTTGGATTTCTGGGAGCTGACATATTCCTTAATATTATTAGGTTGGTCCTTACAAGATTGATGTATAATCATCTATAAACAGTAAGGATATCTCTTTACTACACAACAGGTCTATAAGGTAGCTTAATACAGGTCTTCCAAGTGCCCTAAGAAGGGCAATTGTTTCAGATTTCCAACTGTCCGCTAATTACAACAGCCCCGATCCATACCTGCCTCTAAAGGGCAATTGCATGGGGTTTTGAGAAGGATCTGACAGCTCCTATGGACGAAATGAACCTGATCTCTGCGTCCATGGGTGCCGAACTGCCCAAATTAGTAGGATTGTGCAGTTCGTTCACTCATCACTAATCTCTCATAAACACTCAAAATTATATTGCACCACAATGGAAAAAGTACACCTTGTATCTCAACAGTCCTAACCAGGGACAAACATGGAATCTAAAAAAAGTAATGTTTACAACTTTCATGGGGAACTAAGGAAAACTTGAGGTCATTCCTGGAGCCAAAAACTAGCTCTGTCATCTGCACTGGATAAGGCCACTTAGAAAATTGCTAGCTATTAAATTAATGTCACTCTGCAAAGAAGAAATGCTGTCTGGAACCCAGATACAGGGTACATATCCTGTCAACCGCCAGGAAATTTTAGTCCTAGGGAAACACCATAAAAGGCAACTGTAGTATTAATAAATGAGACTTATTCTGGTTCAAATAAATTAAAAAGAAAAAGAAATGGGGAACAAAGCCATTGTCATACTCATGAAACAATAGTAATAAAGAGAATCGGGAAAGAATAATTATAATTATTATTTTTAATTAGTGCTCTATCAATTCACCTTACAACATCCAATTAGAGAAACTTTTTAATAAGATAGTTATTAATATATTGAAATGGGAATATAATTTTCTATTGAGATATAGTTGTAAAGGCATAGAGCTTAGGAACTGTTACTAATGTGAACAATTCTAAGGATATTGTTCTAATAGTGTTAAACATTTCTAGTGGCAAATATATAGCAGACATTAATTAAATCTACAAAAGACGCTGTATTGTTGAGTGTTTTATGACCATTAGTTATCACACTATGTTGTACTGTTCTTCCATGAATTCAAACTGCTGACACAAGGTGACAGTCATCAAAACACATTTGGCAGTTAATATGTATTATTGTCCTCGTTTACATAGGAGTATTTAGCTTGGATAACACGTATGCTCTATTTATGACATTGACAATTTCTTGATAAGGAGTTAATTTGCAGGTTGAGTAAAGGGCAAATGCTTGCACCCTTTAAATCCTGTGTTTTGCTTTCAGCGTTTGCTGTAGCTGTGTCTTGTTGCAGATCAGGTTTTATTAATTTGATAGAACGTTAAATACCAGGGAAAATCCATAAACCACTTCGGGGATAAAAATGTGCTAAAAACATATGGAGGTGGAGTCCTGGGCATCCACATTAGTGTGGAGATGACAACCATAAGGGCCATGGAGAGACTTTATTAGTAAAGGCTTTCTTGTCACTAAGTGTTGCTAGGTAAATAGAGAAAGAAGAGTAATTAGTGAAGGATAGGGTGTTGTGGTGAAATCCTTGGACTACACAAGACTTGGGGCTTTCAGTACTAGAAGTCCTCTGGGTGAGTACAAGAAAAATGAGATATGTATCTCCTAGTTGTTGGCTGCAGAAAACATAGGTGATAGTCGCAGTGGGATACAGCTGTGGGTGATCGCGCAACTAGGAAAATGGGAAAACTACGGGAAGTTCTCTTAAGGTTTGAATTTGAATATTGGTTAACTAAAACCGGGGGAGATGCATCTTCCATGTGCATACATCCTAACTTTGGAACAGCAATGTAGGCAGGCGGCACATAATGAAAGGGGTTTAGTCCGATGGAGGCAAGCTTACTGTGTTGATCCAAGACCACAGTGTTAAACAGCAAAGAAGGAAAGAGCAGCACTCCGTCTCCAATTCAAAGGTGTTTATACAGGTGAATAAACACCTTGAATTGGAGATGGAGTGCTGCTACTTTCCTTCTTTCTCTAACTTTTTGATGGTAGGAGAGGGACAAAAATGTGCATGCCGAAAGATATGTCATTTGCAGGTCCTTACACAAATCCCATAGCATTTTGCCCCCTTAGTGTGCCCACAAAGTATAATTCCCACTTCTTACCCTACCGGGTCATTACCCCTTTCTTTGCAACCAACGCATACTTGAAAAAAAACGCCCCTTGGTAATTCCTTCCTGTGGTCTTCTAAATAATAGAACCTAGCGTGGTCATCCAACATGTTAGTGACACCCTCCCCCGCTTGTAGCCTTCTTTTTAAATGGTCCTTCTATAATTCTCCCCTTTCTAAAGACCCCCATGATATCCCCCTTTCTGTAGTTCTTACTAATAAACCTCTTTCTGTAGAACCTTCGCAGCAATACACCCTGGACTTTTGATATCCCACCTAAACGTACTCTTGTTTAGTTCATCCCTTCTGCTAATATGAATCCTCCTTTTCTCTACTCCTGTGCAAACACTACTTCTGCTCCCCACTTCCTTGATGCTGTATAACTAAAAAAACATGCTAAGAAACATAGTGGGCAGATTTATCTACCGGCCCCATCGCGATCCAGCGGCCGCGTCTGCTGAACAGGATTCGTGGTGCGCTGAAAAATCATCTGAACAGCACCGGAAATACACCGAGCGGACCAGGTGAGGTAAGCGCTTCCCAAGCGACACATTTTCGGTTTTTAAATGCGGCAGTTTTTCCGAAAATCGGGTTTCGTTCGGCCACGCCCCCCATTTCCATCGTGTGCATGCCAGCAGCGCCCGATGCGCCACAATCCGATGCGTGCGGCCAAAATCCCAGGGCAATTCAGGGTACAATCGGCGCCAAATCGGAATATTCGGGTGGTAACAGTCGGGGAAAACGTGAGAATCGAAGCCCCTTAGTAAATGATCCCAGTGGACTACACTTTCCTCATCCACCTACAGCAGTCCTGCTATTTCTCAGCCACCACTGTGTCAGGCTATGAAGCCAGCGTCCCATTGCGAATGTCATCTGAGAGATAAAGATGGACAGAGAGATATTTACAATATACTGTATTTCACTCGTTATGTTACATAATTAGTTGTGATTCTAACTCATAAGTAGTACAGCACTAACAGAAGGGATGCAAAAGTGAGGGGATTTTGTTGAAAAGCAATAGAAGCATTACATGATTGTAATATGCGAAAAGCATTCTTGCAATGACCAAACCAAAGCTACAGCTCCAGTAGATGAGAAACATGGCAGCCAATATACCTTTCTGTCAGTGGATGTGAAGAAGAGGGGCTACAGGGCACTACACCTAGCTAAAGTATAGTTTTATTGTTGCACTCGGGGTATTCTATAATGAGAAGTTTGTCTTTGATCATGACCAAACTTATAAAATCTATAAAAATCATTAAATTTGAAAAAAAAAATTTCATTTCCTGTACGGAGTTGAGAAAATTGTGAAAAGCATGTCTATTAATTATTAGGACAAATGTCAACAAGATGTTGGTGATATATAATTCTCTGATAATGTTTCTGATATTTTTAAACCTGTAATGATTTCTTGCTTTGCCTGAGGGGCTAATCACTAATTCAATACTTTAAAATCATTTGAAAGTTCTATAAATGAACACATGAATAGCATTGAGTCCAGGGGTTGTCCCGTGTCCTCACAAAAAGACAAAGCAATAGAGGACAGGATAAAGCAGAGAATCACCATGGGTAATTGTTTCAACACCAAAGTTGAATTGTTTGCTAGTTCAGAGTTATAGAGTATTTGTTTAGAAAGCCCACTCTGCAGTGACCAAACCCACATTAGTGGAAAGATTCACAAAGCTGAGGAAATGTTGTGTGGACAGAGGGAAATGGTCCACAGTTAATTTTAGTCATGAAAGCAAGTTTGGTTAATTTATTTGGATCTAAAGGGAAACAATTAATTGGACAAACTGGGAAAAACTGATTCCTAATTGTTAATTGAAAGGTGTGGTGGATGGAAGTGTCAATGTTTAGGAAATGCTTTCCAGCAGCAGGAGTTGGACCTCTCATCAGCTGGAACATTCAATTGAAACTTACATAAGCTTTTTAAAGAGACTTTATTCAGTTTCTGTACACAGGAATAACACAGTTTCTTATTCTTGAGCATTCACATTTCTCCCTAGCATTGCAACAATAGTACTTTTAAACTGGGACTTCAGCTATACAGATTAACCCACTGGTTAGAAAGGAGGCAGGAGCAGGTTCTTGGACTTAGAGCACTCCAGACTCATCATTTACACTGCCCCACCAATGTGCTGGTTAATTTAAATGGGATTCCATTGCGATTAACACATATGCCACAGAAAGGTAAGGGGCAGTGTCACACCTTTTCTTTTGGCACTTGACTATATATATAAGAGAGCACTGATATACACTCACGGCCACTTTATTAGGTACACCATGATAGTAACGGGTGGACCCACCTTTTGGCTTCAGAAACTGCCTCAATCTTCGTGGATAGATTCAACAAGGTGCTGGAAGCATTCCTCAGAGATTTTGGTCCATAGACATGATGGCATCACACAGTCAGTATGCCGCATGCATTGTCGGCTGCACATCCATGATGCAAAATCTCCCATTCATCACATCCAAAGATGCTCTATTGGATTGAGATCTGGTGACTGTGGAGGCCATTTGAGTACCAGTGACCTCATTGTCATGTCAAGAAACCAGTCTGAGATGATTCCAGCTTTATGACATGGCACATTATCTGCTGAAAGTAGCACATCAGATGTTGGGTAACATTGTGGTCATAAAGGGAGGACATGGTCAGCAAACAATACTCAGGTAGGCTGTGGCGTTTGCAATGATGCTCAATTGTACCAAGGGGCCCAAAGAGTGCCAAGAAAATATCCCCACACCATGACACCACCATCACCAGCCTGAAAACGATTGATACAAGGGAGGAGGACTCCATGCTTTCATGTTGTTGACGCCAAATTCTGACCCTACCATCCGAATGTGGCAGTAGAAAGCGAGACTCATCAGACCAGGCACGTTTTTCCAATCTTCTACTGTCCAATTTCGATAAAGCTTGTGCAAAATGTAGCCTCAGTTCACTGTTCTTAGCTGATGAAGGAGTGGCACCCGGGTTGGTCTTCTGCTGCTGTAGCCCATCTGCCTCAAAGTTTGACGTACTGTGCATTCAGAGATGCTCTTTCTGCCTACCTTGGTTGTAAAGGTGGCGATTTTTGAGTCCCTGTTGCTTTATATCAGCTCGACCAGTCTGCCCATTCTCCTCTGACCTCTGGCATCAACAAGGCATTTCTGCCCACAGAACTGCCGCTCACTCAAATCACCTTTCTTCCCCATACTGATGCTCGGTTTGAACTGCAGGAGATTGTCTTGACCATGTCTACATGCCTAAATGCACTGAGTTGCCGCCATGTGATTGGCTGATTAGAAATTAAGTGTTAACGAGCAGTTGGACAGGTGTACCTAATAAAGTGGCCGGTGAGTGTATGTATGCATTATGCATGTTCTAATTAGGTATTTTGGTATCTCTATGCTAGATAGTGTTTGGCATCTTTGAATCCCCTACAGTGTTTTATTTTTAGGTGAAACATGTTATGTAGGGATATGCTTATTCAATAAATACCTTCTGGGATTATTTTCTGTGCTGGGACTCGACCCTGATGTCTGTACTGAAATAGGGTCAGTCGATACATGGTCAGGTTCTGCTCAGAGTGGCAGCTGTTTAGGGCTGCAGCTCTGAGGTGAGGTCACTTAAGGCATAACAAGTCTATTTTGTATAGGGCCAAATACTCTGTTCTATCTATACTCTTATATTTCCACTCTTGTAGTAGTTGTAACCATCACAGTATGCACTCTTTGAGGAGTTACTAAGTGCACTCCAATGCATTTGAACTTTGTTTTAGACTGTTTAGTCTTTTACAGATTTTGTATAATATGTGTACTTCACTGTGAATGCTTATGCATTACATTTTTCAAATAATTTAAGTAAACCTTAAGTTTTATCTCAATTCACCAATTATAATCTTAAAAAGGACCTGCCACCAGATTTTGACCACTCTAACAATGCCTGCTTTTTAAGGGTTACAAGTCCTCCCCATATCACATAAAATTAGCTGACAGTGGGGAACTGTACCTTTATTACAGCCCTGTTTCTTATTTATGCATATTAGCTTTTCTGACTCATGTCTGGTGTTTGTGACTCTACTCTCTCCCAGGCTGGCAGTGAACCAAGCTCCATTATTCTTTTAAGTATATCAATGCAAAGAAAAATGGGTCAGAACAGGTTGGACCCCTTTATTCTGAAAATGGGGCATTGGTGACTGAAGACCAAGAGGAGGCGGAGATACTTAATAGGTTTTTTAGCTCCGTTTATACGATAGAAAAAAAAGAACTTCTGACGTGGGTGGTGCTGGCTGGCTGAATGTAGACATGATCCAATCTAAGCTCAATAAAATCAATGTGTACAAGGCTCCCGGACCAGATGAATTCTGACTGACAGCTTGGTGTCTCTTCAAATCACTGCTCTGCCTCCTTGTGCTTAGTATATGATGGATTATAGTGTATTTTATTTTTACATTTCTGAATGCTGCATAGCATCAGATAAAGATTTTGCACTCAGTTTTACATGTACTCTGTGGCATTAAAATACCTTTGGCTACTACTTATACTTGTGCTGATGATCTTATATGTTTTTTGTGCTTGGATAAAAATGACTTAAAGCAAAAAAAGAAAAAAAAAAAGAGATGCATGTGTTATTTATATTAGCACACTAGGAAATTCAACTATGTTCAACTATGTTCAGTTGTGCTTAAAAAAAGGTAACACGAAATAGGCTACACATATCTACATTGATGAAATACACAGGTAAGTTACACCTAATATGAAGCAATATCTCCCCAGACTTTGGTGTTCAATGGGGTGTATGAGTCTCTGACTGACTTCTTTGTCGGATTGACACTATATAAGAACATCATGATCTGTTGTTGATTTAAGATAATATAACCTGTGTTATAATCGGTGGTATTATCTAGGAAAAAATAGAGAACTTTTTAGTCCTTGCTTTAACTAGCATCCAAAGCTCTTCCACTCCACAATGCATCAGATCATTACAATAATTTCATTCCAAACAGTTAAGAATTTAGTACAAAACCAAATTATACCCCACTGACAGCTAGTATTCGGTGTCCTCTGCAGATACCATCAAGCTTTATCTATCTTGACCCTCTCTACACATCTGTCCCACATTGTGTACAGTGTCACATGCAATTGAAGGAATGATTTATGGATTTTATACTCTATATACTTATTTCATAAATTTACTTCAGAGATTTGTCAATATGCATTACTGTTGTGTGATTTATAGGAAGACTTTGTGATTATGTAGGAAATGTGTTGTATTTATCCGTACTATGGTGGTGTTACAAAAACAAAAACAAAAAACAAAAACAATCTGCGCCGATTCACAATGTAAAAGCTGTGAGATGGTGAAAGACCAAGATAACCAACAGAATGACAGTGACATTGTTACGATCCACTTTGTTTATTCGGCACTATGAGTCTTGTATTTAATGCTGAAGATTTTATGCAAAAGTGAAAATAAACTTGTTTTGCAGTCTTTTAATGTCTGTCTTGATTATTTTTTTATAAATTCTGAAAGGCAAATTAAAGCAAATCCCAGAACTGTGAACTGGGATCCAGCGGCAAATAGACAAGTGGTGTTCTGTAACAATGGCCGGAACAATATAGCAGCTTTGTGTCAAGCTAGGTTGATGCACGTCCTTTGCCTTGCACATGCAGTTAACTTGGTGGTGGCAAAGGTTCCTGGCCAACTACGCAGACCTGCCTGAGGTGCTGCTTTATGCATAGGCTGACACAGTATTGCAGAGTATTATCATGAACGAGCAATCAGCTGATTGCTTGTTCATGCCCCATGGTGGAACTAATAAAAAAAAAGTTATTCAATAAAAAATGAATTAATAAATCAATAAAAATGCCCATAAGCCCCAAAACATATAAAGAAACAAATAATGCACAAAAAAGTCTAAATCATAATACAAAACCCCACATATACAGTATCACTGCATCCTTAACAACCGTAGAATAAAAGTAAATAATTATTGAACGCGTACGATGAACGCTGTGAAAAAAATTATGATTTTTACCTATTTAATCCTGAAAAAAATGCAATAAAAAGTGATCAAAAAAATATATGCACTCCATAATGAAACTGTTGCAAAGCACTACATGCCCCGCAAAAAGCAAGCCATCAATCAGCTCCGTAGCCAAAAAAGTAAAAATGTTATGCCACTTGGAAGACGGTGATGCAAAAATGATAGATTTTCGCCACTTTAGGGTTTTATATGGCAAATTTAGTAAAACATAAGAAATAATATTCATGTATGGTATCCCAGTAATCGTATTGACCCATAGAATAAAGATAACAGGATTATTAGTCTATACGGTGAACACCAGAGAACACCGAAAAGTGAAAATCCAGTACAGAATTGATGCTTTTCTGCTCCTGACCTCAAAAATGAGTTAATAAATTATCAACAATAGGAGATACCAACCCCAAAATGGTAACATCTCATCCTGCAAAAAAATCCTGTCACATGGCCCCAACAACGAAAAAGCAAAAATTTTATAGCCTACAAAAGGAGCCAATGAGAAAACTAAAATCCTGATAGCTGCAGGTCCCACCTTCCCTCCTGCGACTCGCTGTGCGCCCATACAACAAGAAATGGCCGTGTGTGTGGGGATCTCAGTACTCGGGAGAAATTGCATAACAAATTGTAAGATGAGTTTTCTCTTTATCTTTTGGAAATGTGTAAATTTTAGGGCTAAACCAACAAAATCGGACCATTCTAAATTACCCCTCCATTTTGATTTAATTACTATGAAGATCTCAAGGGGTTAACAATCTTCCTAAAAGCTGTTTCTAATAGTTTGAGGAGTGCAAATTTGAAAATGTGTTGATTATGCGGGGTGATTTTAATGCTAAATATTTTAAATTTTATTCAAGACAGTATTTATCCCCAAAATAGTAGATTCTGAAAATACAGAAAATCGGTATTCGATTTGTAAGTCATGCAACATCAAAATAAATTATCCAGACATTTCAAAAATGATTAAAATGTAAAGTAGACATATGGGAAATGTTATTCAGCAACTTATTTAGGTGGTAAATCTATCTGCCTGAAAATGCGATGATTTCAAATTTGAAAAATGGTAAATTTTTAAAAAATTCAACCTTTTTTTTGTAAATAAACCCAAAACTTGTCAGCCGACATTTACCACTAAAATGAAGTACAAAATGTGGAGAAAAAAACTATCTCAGAATCGACAGTAACAGTGTTCAAAAGTTATAACCATATAAAGTAAAGCATGTCAGAATACAAAAATGGGGCTGAGCGTTAAGCTATAAAATGGCTGCGTCCTTAAGGGTTTAAGGGAATTGCATGTGTCTGCATTCTTGCCATTTACTCCCTGCTGCTGCTAGAATTGACCACAAAATATATTAAATTTTGATTGTCACCAATTTTGATTTTCAGATACAGCAGTGGATGTAAATGTAGCCACATGGGAATGTAACCCCTGCAATATATTCAATTTGATTTGTACCCAGGAAGATAAAGCAGTACTTTTCAAGTAGCCAAAAGGGAATGATACTTCCAATATACTATTTTTCCAGGAGCAATTAATTGGTAGATTATGCATTTTGCAATAAGTGAATAACTGAGGGGGATGGTGAGCCCTGTTACACTATATTTTAAGAAACAATTAGAAACTACCAGTGTATGCATGAGGGTAAGGTGAACCCCAATTTACAGGAACAATTAGATACTGGCAGTATATGCAGATTATTTTTGCAATAATTGTGGGAGAAGGTGAGCCCTAATATACTATATTTGCAGAATACACTGGCAATGTATGCAATGTATCTTGCAATAAGTTATTTCTAACATAATGTATTTCCAGAAACCATTAATTTATCATATTATGAAGGGTATTTTACAAAAATTGAGGGAGATGTTGAGCCCCAAAATGCTATTCACTGAGTGTCTAACTTTCTTACCCACTAAGTGATCAATCACTACCCAGCCTGTATACATCAAGCCACAAGACTATCCCAACATATTCTTCCTCTATCCCTATTGTACAGTTCCTTTTGCTTGCACCGGCTCAGAAGTTTGGTCTCTGCAATGAGAGCAGGAACTAAGGAAAGACAACCTGGCTCCTCATACAATTACCATGCTTATGGTTGTTTAATCCCTTTTACACTACAGTCAATACTGACTGCAAGACTGTCCGATGTGACCTACATCAGCACTCCTTGCCTTGTGATTAGAGGGTATTGTTGCATTGCCATTTCAGACAGGATCTAGTGAAGGCCCTCTGGCATGCCAGTTGCAACCGTGAACTAGTACCCCTGGAACAAAAATTTCTCTAATATAACAACCTTATTGGCATTGAATACCATCTTAATTGTGATTTTCGCAAAGGTTGCAAATAGTCAATACAGGAAAGTAAAAAATTTTGGATTGCAGGCAGAAAGGGTTGTAGTATTCCGGAGCTAAGAAGTAAATACTTTTATTGAAGTGTTGAGTATAATGTGAAAGGCTTGATAATATCGTAAGGGCAGACATTTGGAGATTAGTAAAAAGATGTTTAGAGAAATCAGGCAGGTTGATTGTGAAGGATTCTGCACATGGCTATGTTACATATTATGTGTATATTTATTTTAAGAGCCCTATTTCAGAGCAAATGACAGGTTCTAGGCTGCATTCACACGCGGTATGCATTCTCACGCGGGCATACCGACATGTGCGCACGGCCGCATACCAGGGAAAAGATAAACATAAGAGCATGTTCTATCTTTTCCTGGTGCGGCACCGTAAAGCCGCCGTGCCGCCATTGTCGTCTATACATCCTTGCAGACAGCAGTGTGCAGACAGCCTTATACCTATAAAAGCATTTGAAAAAAATGATGTGATCTTACAGGCTGGGATGGAATATGTCTCCCACACAGAGCTATCATAGAGAATATTTACAGAGATACAGTATAAACAGTTTAAATCCTTGAGAAGGATGTAATAAATTAACAAACAGAAGCAAATATAAATTTCCCACTACTTTTCAAATTGGTGTACTCTTGTGAAATTATATGTAATGCAATAGAATATTGAAACAGAATAACAAGCACACTCATGGGGTATATGAAATAAATATCTACTGCATATGCAGATGAATAATGAAGAATCCTCCTAGACAAGCATCTTATCCTTTTCAGCACGCAGCATTACTGCATAGATGCTTTTACATACAGTCTTACTATAAATGTAGTGTTCATGATATGCTGTACAGTACTTAATATCTCCTTCAAACACTATGATGAATTCCTTTTATTCCATTTTATAAATTGACATCCTAAGGAAACAGAGATTAGATATTTGACACTATCTGTGGAGGTTTTACAACAAATGTTTCCAGCCCTCTAGGGGTTATAAGATGTTTTTCATCAGCGCTGTGGCATTGAACCTTGTACCTTCACATAGGTTATATAAATGGTACAGTAAACACCTCTATTCTCACCTGATTCTTTATGGTCACGACACTACAATCAGCTGGAACATGAAACTCTTGCTCGCCTCCGGCTTTGCAAATACCTTTAAACATTGTACATTTCCCAATGGATCTTCTCAAGCAAACTGTCTGTGAATTACATCACTTGAGTCATGTTTTACCGGTTCAATGAAGGACCTTTGCCCCTTTTTATTAGTGAAAAGGTAAAATAAAAGAAATACTTTATCTGGTTATATATGTCCAGTAGCATAAAATGTCAATATACTCATCCAGTACCTGCATTTCAATATTTTCAATTATATTTTTTGTTTCTTGTTATTATTAACCTCAAAATTTTGGAGCAATAACCTACACGTAAATTATGTAGAAATTATGACCAATGGGAAATTCTGAAATGTCTTCTTTCATATAATGTTGAATTTTTCTCACTGTCAAAAGGTAATGGTTTTGATCTTGCATTTATTACAATGTTAATGTTGAGGGATCACTGTACATATACAGTGTTGAGTAAAGTTTGTGAGTGATAAACTCACGGGGGGAATTTATTAATCCACTTGCACCAGACTGCTGGTGTCATTAGCGTAAAATCTGTCTTACAGGGCTTTGCCCATGAAAAAAAATTCTCATTTTTCAATCCCCTAGTAATGCTTAAACACTAAAGATAATTTGTAACCCCTTCCTTTACAATTTTACTCAGTTTTATTGATGTTTTAGATCCTGTCACTCCCTAGGCTGCTCAGTGTAAAATTCCAGACACTTCATGATCCCTCTAGTGCTGTGAGATATTGTGTGCTGACAATGTCGTTAGATTGTCAGGGTCCAGGTTAATATATACTTTTATTTAGCTTCTGAACATTCACTAGTATGTAACACATAAAAAGAGAGATGAGACAGATCAGAGATGATGAGATGCATATAACACATGACATTCTCCACTCTGCAATCACAGCCATAAAATACACTGTCAGCTCCACTGTGCCTCCCTCCCTCACCCTTGGATAAAGACATTATCTGTCTGCCTCATCTTGGAATGTAAGGGGGGGGGGCTGGAGGCAGAGAGGAACTCTCCCGTCTGTAATGTTAGTCAAGAGAACAAAATGTCCTGCCCGACCCAAAACTATTTAGGGTTTGGAACACTGGGCAACTGAAATTGTGTACACCAGGACTGATAGAGACATGTTGAAATTATATATGTTAAATGCAGTATTTTTGTTAACAACAGTAAATTAGAGAATGTGTTATGTTGTTACCCTGAGTATATTTAAGAATCTGGTCTTCAAGGGAATACCCCTATAATGCCTTGCACCACATTTATCTAGGCTTTTTAGAGAACTTTTTTGATACCTTTCTGACTAGTCCAAAAAAGGGGGCATGGCCTCCAGAAAAGGGCATACTTGCTAGAAAAAGGACATTGTTGGCCAGAAAATAGTCTGTGTGCCCCCCCCCCCCCCCCCCCATAAAAAAAATGATCACAGGGATAAATCTGATTCAGCAAAAGACTATTGTCTAGCTCTACACTAGCAGATCCTGTGACACATTGATAAATTCCCCCCGACTGACTCTTTCATTGTGGTCATATTTCCAATATGTCGGGAGGGAGGGCTAGGACATATCCCACTGTATGCTATTTTAGTCATGCAGTTCCAACTCCTCCCCTCTGAAAGCAGGAGTGAACTTGGACAGCAGCAAGTGATTAGCTGCTTCCAATTTTCAATGTGTTTACTCAACAATGTAACTGTCCTTATATAGACACTCAGTGGAGTCCGAGGAGAATGCAATACTGTTGCATCTGTCCCTTATAGCCACTTTTGGCATGAAGGAGGATGGAAAGATGTAGCATTTTCATCCACCCACCAAAGTTTGCTGCAACCTTTTCACTGTTGCAATTGTAATATGTTGAAAATCCAGATGAGAATGTATGAAAAAGTTGCACATTTTTGCACAATCCTGGCAGACATTGGCAATAATAGTACAGGTAACTCAGTGCTCTTCCACTTTTGTGCAACTTTTTTTTTTTACCAAAAAAGTTGCAAAACCTAACTCAGCTACCATATATATCACCCTCTAAGATAAATTTAGTAAGCCCCAAAAAATAATTCAAAAGGCACAAAGTCGCAGATGAAAGATAAATAACCCCCTATGGTTATGTACAGCATATAAACCTGGAGCTTTTCTGGCATATACACTAAACCTATCTATAGACCATGGTATATAGAGTGCATTATTCCTAAACTGACAAATTTAACAAACTGAAGTGTAACAGTTTGATAAATTAGACAAAGGAAAAGTAGAACAGCAATAAGCAAACATGTTAGAAAAGTGTTATTACTTTCATGGTATATCAGCCCCATATTTGTCCCCAGATCCTCATACTGTTCCATCTTCAAGGGTATGTTCTTGAATAGTTTATATTACCTATCAATACATGTTACATTGCCAGTGCCCCAATATTTGATTTTAATGATATTCTGTGGCTATCAGTAACTTAAGTTAAACCATAGTAAAGGAAAAAATGGTTTCTAGGAGGTTATGATGGACTGTTTCACAGGAACCAGACTATTACATCAGGTCAGATTATAAAGAGGTGTTAAATGCTTCTATTTTACTGATGAACATAGCGCAACATCTGACATTCTTTGCAAACGTCATATGAGAATTGCTGTTATTTTGTAACATGAATCATATTATTCATCAGTCTCTTTCTTTTTGTAGAGTCCTTAACACTGACCTTAACTAGAATGAGAGCGGCAAAATACAGAGGATTAATAATACTCTGGCGATAAGGTGAGAAAATGATGACACCTTTAGTGACAGATGTGAACATGTTTACGTAATTTTATTTCCAACAAAAGGAATTTTATAAAATAAAAAAAATTCTTTTCTTTTATCTGAAAAGAATGTGATTTAGATTTCTCATTACATTACCTTCAAAACAGCAAGCAATAAAGCAAAAAGTAAGCACTTAGTGATGCCATTGACCCATCGCTTTCTCTGCACCCTCAGTGTTGTGTTTGTGTTATAATCCCTCCTCTTTAGAACAATACTGCAAGGGTGCACAGAGATTGGAATTATCTTGTGTCTGTGGTAGGTGCATCTTTTATGGACAGGCGAAAGCTCGTCTGGCAGTGGACCGCCAGCTCCATCCCAAGATTAGGCAGCCTCAGAGGCATCCATGCATGCTGCCCCTGCTGTTTCCTGTCCATTTTGCCTCCACGATCCTCCACAGCGTCCACCAATGTCTCATTTCAACTCTCTATACCCCAGACGCTGGAGCACGAGAGGATATGCAGCACATCATCCCCTTATCAAACGAGCTGTGTCAGGCAGAATTTTCAGGTGTTTCACCAGATACATAGTGGAACTCGGCCCATCTGTCGCCGCCATGCTGGAGACCTGAAGTTGCAATCATAGCAGCGCAATATGAATGCCCCATACTGTCGCTCTTAATCATGGAAGTCGTCTCCATGGCTGCCTCCACATGTCGTCCCCTTATCAAAAGAGCTGTGTTATCGACTAAATATACCGTCAACCTTTTGTTCACATAGGAAATCATTTCACCTCCTTTGGTGAAACCTGAGTCCATTTAGGGTATGTCGCCATGAGACTCTCTAGCCTGCCACTGCTGCCGCTGCCTCTGCATGCCGTCCCCTATAGTGTCAGGGTCAATTATTGCATGTTTTAGATGCTATGTAGCCTCATTCGGTCACTCTGTCATGGCCATGCTGTTGCCCATAATTTTGGCATAATGGTGCGATTAAGCAGCCTCAGAGGCATCCATGCATGCTGCCCCTGCTGTTTCCTGTCCATTTCCGTGGTGTTTCCATCCTTTTCTGAGGTTCCCAGGTGTTTGGCCAAGCTTCCCTGTGCAGAGCCTTGGTCCCCTTGAAAAATGCTCGAGTCTCCCATTGACTTCAATGGGGCTCGTTATTCGAGACGAGCACTCGAGCATCGGGAAAAGTTCGTCTCGAATAACGAGTACCCGAGCATTTTAGTGCTCGCTCATCTCTAATAATTACCTCTTATCCCTATCCAAGTTTTAGCCCAAAACCCATTAAAAAATATCCATGCTTTCATTTATCTTACTATTGCCTGAGCCGGATTCTTGGGTATTTGTGCATTCTCTGTATGGTACCGGAAAACATTTCCTCATCTAGAGCTCAAAATATCATGTCTACTCCATATATGTTGATCTGAAAAATTACTTTTTATCTGTTTCCATAGATTGTTTCATAGACTGTTTTCATGGAGTGTGAGCCCTCATAGGCAGGGTTCTCCTGCTACTTCCTACAGATCCTACAAATGTCTGTAGTTTTTGTATTTGTATATGTACTATGGAATTAATCAGGCTCTATAAATAAATAACAATACTCCAAATTTATTTTACAAACTAGGGGGTTTATAATTATAAATATATTCCCTTGAGCCTTTACTGACTACTCTGACTAAATATTTGATATTATCTGACACTGATAACTGTCCCATGTTTATGCAGCCCACTCTACTACAATCGCCATCATACAATAGGATTTGGACCAGTTTATTCTTAGTCCTGAGAATCGTCCAGAGAGCTCAATCAAGCATACAACTACCTCAACCATGTGTTCTGACAGTTCCAAAAAAAACAAGCAGATTGTCAGCATACATCAAATAATTATCAATTCTGGAACCATGCACAAAGACCTTAAGTTGACTGCTAAATCTAAGAGTGCAGGCCGGGGGCTCCAACAGTACGGTGAACAGCAGTAGTGAAAGGAGGCATCCCCTGCCTCATCCACCTTTTGAGGCACAAGACAGGGAATACCTTACCATACACACAAAACCAAAGCTGCATAGCACAAGATAGTTTCATCCACTGCACATACTAACACCCAAACCATTGGTGAGAGTATACCCCAGCTAAAGTCACTTTTACAGACATCCAAATGGCAATGCAGAATCACAAATTTCCATTGGATCCAATCTTACAGTTATTTCTTTATACAAACCTTAGTAAATAAGCCCCAGTGTGTCAGTAATCCACGATGGTAACATTAACAGACCAAATGTGAATCAGTGACATAGCTAGTAACCAGTTAGTTTGGGCATGCAATTTCCAGGGTTCTCCATTTTACCACTGTCCAGAACATCAAGGGAGTAAAGAGGAAATAGTAGCACCAGTTCTAGTGAATCCTTTATGCCACCCTAAGAATTGGATACAAATATTTACCCCAACTCCCCATTTCCCCCACAATAACAACACAGCTTACAGGGGACTATGCAATTTAGGAACAGACTGCCACATGGGCCCTTATCGCAAATCAGTCCACCTCCTTCAAGCTTCTTCTCTTGTAAGTTCTCACCAGGGTTCCAGAGCCCCAACCAGGCTTGTCCATGCCATGTGACAAATAAATGCACTCTTTCACCAGAAATCCAACTTTGTAAGGAAGCAGGGCTTCTCTATCATTCTGTTCCGCAGTCACTCTGAAGTAGCAGAGTTTCACTCAAACATCTGCAGGCACCTGCATTGTTACATCAGCACAGATATGTGGTGCTCCATGCTCCACTTCTTTTCACACAACAGCTTCTTGTATTTACCTTGATGACAACTAATACTTAAATTAAGGGTTAAATTTAGGTGGATGGTTAAATTTGACCAGAAATCCTTGTGTTTGACATACGTGCCATACACTGTAATATGAGTTAAAATTCATCCTTTCTCATCAATCCAGTTTTTGCTAGGCTTTAATTTTACTATCCAACTGTTTTAAGAGGAAATTTGTATTCTACAAAGCTACTTGCTGGGTTACAATCTTTTCTTGAGACTGTAGTACATAAAAAATCATATAAGCCACATTCAAGTCAACAAGATATAGCGTACAGAGGAAAACAGTATTGACTAGACGTAAAAGTTTGTTTTGGAGGAAAATGTCTTTTCTGTTTTCATGTACATAATACAACTTGAAGTCACCTAGGACAATTACAAACATATCTCACTCTGGAGGCTCAAGTTGTGAAACTGCTGGAAGTATTGCCTTGTATAGTAAGCTTTATTCTTGGAGAAATATCTCATACTGTGAAATCGAGACAAGAACAAGGAGATTAGTGTACTGAGAGGATGTCTTAAACTTGTTAGTCTGCAGAACATGGTGATCATATTGCTTTAGGTAAGTGCCTGAAAAGGCTTCCAGCCAAGTGAAATAGTTTGGTCCAGTTCAGTTTAATGTTCCAAGCAAAAAAAAAAATATTCTGAACTTTTTGCATACATTTTTCATAGTGAGCAATCAATCTAAATTCTCCATTTAGCTCCATTATAAAGTAATATTGGTAGCTTTGTCAAAACAGCTCAGATATTATGGTAATTTATACACCGTGTAAACCGAGGTACTAATGTATTAGAGATTTCTATTTTTGCTCACTTGTCAGTTATTCAGTTGAAGACTGTAAGACATATGTTCTTTTTTCATTTGTGAGAATTTGCAACTAAATAAGAAAGTTAGTGAAGTGTGTACCAATGCAGGTCATAATGATAATTTAATTAAAATGCCCATAATTTAGTTCTTAGTTACTGAGGTAAAACCTACTCTTCCAGAGTGCTAATCTTAGAGTCAGGACCGATTCTAGCCATTTTGCTGCCTGAGGCGAAAATTGAAAATGCTGCCCCCCGACCCCCATTTTAAAAATGTTGGGTTGTCATAAGAACCAGGAGTAACAATAAAGCTTCACTGTAGACACCAGTGATAACTGTTATAGCTGATTATTGTAGCCTAAGGCTAAAGTAGAGTAAGTTACCAACATCCAGAGGTCCGTTTGTAACTAGGGGTCGTCTGTAAGTCGGGTGTTAAGTAGGGGACCGCCTGTAGTTGATAAGAAGATCTTATGCAGATGAAGCATACTGCTATACCGATAGAATATACAGTAGACACCAGATTAGTTCAGTCGCTACAAATGGAAAATACTATTCGGAGCTGATAAAGGCTTAGCTTAGTCTATGCAGGCGGAATCTACAGTAGTTGGTAGAGAATTAGTTCACTTTATGCACAGGGGGCATAATATAGTTGCTATACAGCTGGAATATACAATAGCGGATACCAGATTAGTTCAGTATATGAAGAATACCATTTGTAGCTGAATTAGTTCAGTCTGTGCAGGTGACATAAGCAGTAGCGGATGGAGGACTAGGTGATGCAAGTGAAGTGTATACAGGCAGTCCCTGGGTTACGTACAAGATAGGGTCTGTAGGTTTGTTCTCAAGTTGAGTTTGTATGCAAGTCCGAACTGTATATTTTATTATTGTAACCCCAGTCAAACTTTTTTTGGTCTTTGTGACAGTTGGATTGTCATAAGAATCAGGATTAACAATAAAGCTTCATTACAGACACCTGTGATAACTGTTATAACTGATTATTGTAGCCTTGGGCAAAAGTACAGTAATTACCAACATCCAGAGGTGCGTTTGTAACTAGGGGTCGTATGTAAGTCAGGTGTTCTTAAGTAGGGGACCGCCTGTAGTAGTTACTAGTATCCTCAGCCTATCTATACAAAGCTGAGCAAAAATCAGTAGGTAAGCAAAGAGTTGAGGTAAAGAGATTATAAAATCTTTGGGGATGTTTTGCCTCCATGCACACACCAAGGGTTAACAACCTGATATTGGAGCACATCCAGCCCCTCTGCTTCTGGTCAGTACCTGAGCTCTGTTCTTTACTGCTCCCTGGCACAGCAGGGGTTACAGTCAGCATTGTCAGAGGCTCCTGCCTACAAACCTGTGACACCCGACACCCGGTCTGCACCCGGTCTAGCTGTGATCCAGTGACTCTTCTTCCTGAGACTCGGCCATTCCTGGGCTCCTCCACCTGCAGTCTCCTGCTGCTCCTCCTGTCCTCCGGTCTCCCTGCACAAGGTCCAGAGAGCGGGAGCTTCAATCATTGCTCCTCACTAATGTTATCTACACATGGAGGCCGGAAGGACAGGAGAACCTGTCAGCAGGCTGGAGATGCTTGCAGTGCACGCTGTCAGGTCACAGTGTACATACACACCACGCCCCCAGTCCCATCTCCGCTCTGTATAGTAATCGTGTCTGTGTTCTTAAAGAAACAGACGCGATTAATTTCATGGTGGGTGATTTGGGCGGCACTGGGCGCCCGAATCACCCACATTACAGACGCCCAGAGTGCCGCTCTAATCAAGGCTCTGGCATCTGCCGCCTGAAGCGAGATTTTCATCTCGCCTCATGGCAGATGCGGCCCTGCTTAGAGTATATTTTCATGGTGCTTGCATCTCTGAAGAGTTAGCATCATTTTCTAAGCTGATTTTAGAAGGAATCGATAAAAAATGTAAGAAGATTACCACAATCATTGTGCATGTGTCAGATATCTGTCCAGCAGACAGACTTGTAGCAAGGTGTCAGACTGGATAAATAGTGGGAAACTCACCCTGCGATGTGTCTGCAGGTTACAGCCCTGTCCAAAGCAGATATACCACCCTGATAAGAACAAACCCACTATCAAGAACCTGCTAATAGACCCTGCAAGTGGACAGGAAGAACTTACTTTGTCTGGCAGCTGATGGATGGTGGAGCGATGTTGAAGCAGGAGGCAGACCAGTGTTCACACAAGGACACAATGGGACAAACAACAGATACAAACAAACAAACAAGCAGAATCAAACAGAACCAAGTGAAAACAAAGATGGCAGTGAGGGCACAGAATCGAATTACAGGGAGGGAGGTTGGATAAGTAATAACACACAGTAATAGGGGAAGGTATAAGGTGACTTGTAGAGCCAGTAAGGTAAAATTAAGCTGGGAAGGTATATAAAGGATTTTTTCTGGATGCCACCCCCGCAGCTGACTGGACTGACTGTCAATCCCTTGGTAACTATCATGACTAAGGACTTGGTTAGCGTCTGAAACGCGTTGGAATTTTACCAATGTACCTGTACATGATTTTAACATGTCATGAATAAAGAACATGTTTTTTAACCAATCACTTGACCTGGTGTATTTGAGCTGGAAAATACTATTTGCACAATCTCTGGGACCTTTGCTTGACAGGTCTGGCCTACAGATTGCTGGGTGTGGCTCAATCAATCTCAACAGAACATCAACATAAGCCACAATTTACACACACACACTAATACACAAAGGAAAATGAACACCACCTAAGCAATACTCTGGAGACAGAGAAAAACTGGTGGTATAGCCTAGATCGATGAGTACATACCCCTGGTTGAATTTGATGGTAGATTTACATTAATCAATTGTAATCCAATTACTTTGAAACCAGAAATTCACTATTGGTACTAATATGGTATTTTAAGAAATAGTCCCTTTTAATTAAGTGTTTGGATGTGCTTAAAATTAAGCTGTTTAAAAATAAAAATTTCCATTTTTAAAATGGAATATTGTTTCTTTGCTTTCTGCAAATCTGTTATGAATAGAACAGCGAGAGCCAAACTAAGAGACAGAAAAAAAAGAAATGACCTTGGTTTTTTCCATTATTGGATCTTGTATTATGAAGGTTTAGTAGAAAAGAATGGCATAGTTGAAAATGCAATTCAATTTTCTATACACATAATATTCTGCATAAAATAAGGGTGTATGAATTAAAAATGCTAACACTTGAGAAAGAAAGGTGTTATAATTAATGGTATATGTTTTATGTAAATGTCTATAAAATGACTGTAGAGTATTACATCTCCATATCTCCACTTTATATTCAATGGTGTATAATATTAAACACATAAAGGGCTGAATTATATTTGAAAAAACTACTAGATTTACTATAATATAACAGATACTGTTTAAAATGACTGAATATATTCAATATCAGATTCAGATCTGTCTAATGGAGAGTACAAACACAGACACACATAAAACTAAGCAGCATTGAGACCCTGCAACTTATAACCAGGGTTGGTTCCTTGCTCAAAAGCTGTGTTCTTCCTCATGCATATTTGCTCTCCTCCACACCACCCCCTCCCTCCCCTGCCTGCTCAATGCACATGACAGGCAGAGGGGAGGGAGAGTGTGATGTATGAGTGTGGCAGAGAGGAGACTGACACAGGCGCACACAGGTCACAGCTGCCCCACCTCCAAGGGACTCTACACATGCTGCTGGCAGGAAACCAAGTAATATAAAATTAACTATTATAAACTACTGAAATTATTCAGAATACTGACAAAGGCATTTTTAAAATCAGCATAACATAAGTTATTGGAACCTGTCACCAGCTAAAAATGACATTATTGGTGACAGTCAAATTCTGAAGCCCCTTCTTTGTTATTCAGTTGGGACGTGTTACATGGACATTGTCAGAAATAGAACCAGGAGGCTGTTGTCAGGCTTCGAGGTTGTGGATCCTCTGGACCACTGTGGATGATGACACAAGCCACATCCTGGGACCGGAGTCTAAGTGGTACCCGGTTTTCACCAGAGCCCGCCGCAAAGCAGGTTGGTCTTGCTGCGGTGTGGTACCACCAGGTCGTTCCACAGGCGTGACTTGTCCGCAATGGCAGCCAAGGTCGAGGTACAGAAATGGCAGGCAATCTCTTAGTCGGTGACAGGCAGGAGGTCAGGACGGGCAGCACAGGATCGGAGTCAGAGACGTAGCAATAGGTCAGGGCAGGCGGCAAAGAAGCAAAGTCAAAAGCAGAACCAGGGTCACAACGGGAATTCACATAAACAGCACATGGCATAAACAAAGCTTTCTCCAAGACACAGGGCACAAAGATCCCGCAGGGATCACAGGAAGAGGCAGGAATAAATGGATAACCTGAAATGGCCAGTGCCAATTAGCGGTGCGCTGGCCCTTTAAATCTGCACAATTTGGTGCGTGCCTGCACGGCCGAGGACGAAGGAGCAGCGGCAGCTGGAACTGAAGAGGCCAGGGCAGGAGCCAGGACCCGTAAGTTGCGCTTGCGGCGCGCAGGCGAGGGGCGAGAGGCATGGGTGACCCCGCAATCCGCAATATGGATCGTGGGACCACCCGTGACAGCTGTTCTTTAAGATAGGCCAGATTAAGATTGGTGGGAGCCCGTTGGGCACAAAGTCTGGTGGAAGCCCCCCACAGAATTTAGCCCAAACAGGGTATGCATTTAGTATCCATGTAATAGGTAGGGTACCCCCTTAGTCAGTAATACATGTAAAAGGCAGGTTCCCCCCTTAGGCCACATGCACAAAAACATAAGGAAGGCCATGATCTGGCCGCACAATGTGTGGCCAGATCACGGTCCCCATAGATGTCTACAGTTCCCCAGTAATTAATAAATATACAACCCCCTCAGTAATAAATAAATATACAGCACCCAGTAATTAATAAATATACTGCCCCCAGTAATTAATAAATATATAAATTCTAGTAATTAATATACAGTCCCAGTACAGACGGTCCCCGACTTAACAACACCCAACTTACAGACGACCCCTAGTTACAAACGGTCCTCTGGATATTGGTCATTTTTTATACTTTAAATAAACAGCTATAACAGTTCTGAAAGGAGTCCTAGACTGCAATAAACAACCATGACTGTTATCAAAGGTGTCTGCGATTAAGCCTTGTTAATCCTGGTTCGGATGACAACCTAACATTTTTAAAATCCAATTGTCACAGAGACCAATACATATTTGGCTGGAGCTACAATTATAAAATAGTTCTGACTTACATAACAGTTCTGACTTACATACAAACCCCCTAGTAACTAATATACTGCATACTACTTATCGGGGGCTGATATGTTGTACACTGGGGGCTGTATATTATAAACAATTCCCAGTGTACAATATGCAACCCCCTAGTAATTTTTTTTTTCATATTACAGTTTATTAGATTTTACAAACAAACAGGTGAACAGCAAACAACAAAACAAAAAAGTAAAAGAAAAGAAAAAAAAGAGAAACATTAGGAACCGCAGGATATTCTCACCCACAGCATAGTATCGTTTCAGATATCTTAGGTCCAACCCCCTAGCAGTTAATATATAGCCCACAGTGTACAATTTATCAGCGCCCCCGTAACTAAGAAATATACAGGCCACCGTATTTAATAAATTTACAGCCACCAGTAATTTAACCAGTACCCCAGTGATTAATAAATATACAGCCCCCAGTAATAAATATTCAGCCTCCAGTAAGGTTTACAGCCCCCAGCAATAAATATACAGTCCTCAGTAATACAGTATATACAATCCCCCAGTAATACATAAATGTACAACCCCTAGAGACTAATAAATACTAAGCCCACCAACAACTAATACAAATACAGCCCCCAATAATTAATAAATATACAGCCCTCAAGTAATTAATATATACAGCCCCCCAGTAATTAATATAACTGTCAATCAGTAATTAATAAATATACAGCTACAAGTGTACAATATACAGCCTCTAATAACCAATATACTTTTCACTAGCTAATGGGGGGGCTGACATATTGTACAATGGGGGTTGTATACTGTATACAGCCCCCAGTGTACAATGCACTGCCTCCTGGTAACTAATATGTAGCCCACAGTGTACAATTTATTAGCACCCCTATTACTAATAAACATACAGCCCCTATAAGTTAACCAGCCCCCAGTGTACAATATATCAGCCCCCAGTAAAATAATAAAGCTGTACTCACCTTCTCCAGTTCCCCCGATGCATGGCAACCTCCTCCTCTTCTTTCGGAATGTCGGCGTCCTTACACAGAAGGCACAGGGTGTGACATCACAACATCCTGTTTGCTTCGTGCCCTATGGCTCTGCCACAGACACAAGTGATCCAAACTTGTACCCGAACACATAGTGGGTGATTGAGGTGCCATGCGATTGCCCGAATTGCTTTTTAAGGGCAAGGTGGTGGGGGCCACTTACCGCTATGCACGTATAGCCTTATAATCTGATAACACTGATATTGTGGCTACGTTTATGTGGCGGAAAGAAAAGTAATAATACAAAGTCATTTAAATTCTGTGTATATCCCCGATGGGGTCTCCTTATCTTACTCCGCATCCATTGTTAGCTCCTGAGTATACCATGTAGTTGGCTTACACAAATACAACACCTAACTAGAAAAAAGCCATTCCAACCAAAAAGTATAGAAAATGTACATCTTTATTAGCTTATGAAATGATACACAATTAAAAGCAAATGACAGGCTGGTCACATAAAAGGAAGACAAGAAAACTACACAAAGTCATACACAAAATGCAGGATAACATGTAGGGGTAAGTGCTACTCTTCAAGAGAGATGTGCCCAGAGAGATATGCTATAGATCCAGGGGGAGAATGTCTCTGTGGTAGCCTGGGGCCAATAACTTATGTATAAAGTGCATCGTGCCTATGTTACCCAGATACAACCTAACATTAGTTCACATATTGTGCTTCCCACAACATGCATACCTTGCTGTTTAAGAGCACATGATGTATTACAGCCTATCACAATAGGGTCGGAAAAGGAACATATTGCACATACCCATATTCGCTGGTTCACCTGCCGTCTGAAACACAAAGCCCCGACGCGCGTTTCGGCGCTAGCCTTCGTCTGGGGGTAATGTGTAACTGAGAGACACTTGGGTTTTTAAAGCAGACAGCGACCAATCATGGACGAGGGAAACGCCTCTATACCTGTCAGGTGATAGATATCACTGCCGACCAGCCTTACTGAGTGCACGCCATCCGGGAGTGACACACCCCCACCCCCATCCCGCCCCATACACATGACTCACCATGTGAGAGGTGAGACTTGTGATGCGAGCAATGGATCAGGTGATCAAGGGCCGCCCCGCACCGAGCGTCTGCGCTGCTGATCGGAGCCTGACAGGTGAGAGATCGCTACGCCCAACTCAAACCTGAAGTAGTGGGAGCGCTGTTCCTACGAAACACTGTGATTTTTATATATATTTACACAGGGGAATATAAGGAAAGGGACAGGGGGAAATAAATAACACAGCGCTGATTGCAATAGTGGACTGTATATATCCCCAATCTTTAAAAATAATTATAAATATACAAGTATTATTTTTTAACAGACCGATTTTTTCAGAGATCGGCCACAAAGTGTGTATGGCATGGTGAACATTTAAAGTGCATAAGTGAGTATATTACCACAAACTGAATACTCATTATTAAAAACAAACAGACGAATTAAATTACCCATCTCTATTGTGCATTCTAAAAGTGAGTGATATTATACATGTGATTATAAGACACAAAGCAATAAAAATACAAAATAAAAATACAAGAGGTGCATAAGATGATAAAAAAATATATCCATCTAATTGATATACAGTATTCGTTAATGGTTTTCTAAAGTGTTAATTTTACTTAAGTGGGACAATGTTTTCGTGTAGAGTGACAATAATAGCACTATAATTCTAATGAACTACAAAGTGGCAAAAAGGCAGTAAATGCCTGAAAGTAAACTATTGTGGAAAGAGCCATGTGGGAAAAATTTAAGAGGTTAGTTAGGATATATATGTATGTATATCATCATTCCATTAATGGTACAATCTCATTGATGGATATCAGAGAATGGACTGGCATAATATGATTCAAATCCTACATAATTCAAAAGAGAAATGGGGGGAAAGGAAGGTAAGGGAGAAAAAAAGAAGAAAGAAAGAAAGAAAATAAAGAAATCAAAAGGGGGAGAAAAAGGATAAGATTTGCAACAACATTGTATTAATTCAATCTCTCCTGATCTGATGGTAGTTGATCCATAGGTAATGCTTCTATATCATATAAATAGTTTCCATTAAGTCCGAGCGCTCCTGTTTCATTGAGTGATCTTATGAAAAACCTGCTAATAGACAGAATAATAAGAAAAAAATTAATTGATAACATTCCATTAGACATATAAATGAAAATAAAACTAAAAAAAGGTGTATATACAGATTAAAAACCCATTGTAAACCGGGTCGGTAGTCAGAGGAAGGGTGCATAACTCAGGGTTTCGTTCAAACCTAATGGGCTCAAGGTTTTCAGGGTCCAGATCCATCTGGTTTCGCATTGTGCCAGTTTTTGTGCTACCGGGCCTCCCCTAATGTTGTTTTTGACATGGTCAATGCCACAAACTAGGAGATGTTTGCTGCCTTAATATCGCGTACATGCTTGCGGACCCTCACTTTAAGCTCTCTGGTAGTCAGGCCTATGTAAACTAGGTCGCAGGGACATGTGGCATGATAAATTACTGCTTTTGTGTTGCATGTAATTGTGTGTGTGATCTTATACATCCGTGATCCATCTGAATTTTTAAATGAATCTGTTTGAATAATATTGGGGCATGCCACATATCGGCCACATGGTTTGCATCCCCATTTGGGGCCTTTTGAGTTAAAAAAAGTATGACTGTTCTTTTTTTCATGATGAAAAGGTCTTTAAAATGTTTAGATCTTCGCGCTGCTATACCTGGGTGCTCTGGAATATACTTTTGTAAAACAGGATTGGATCTTAATAAAGGCCAGAAGCATTACAATATTCCTTTCATTTGTTTCCACTGTGAGTGGTAATCTGTAATGAATCTTACCTTACAGTCTTCCTTCTGTTTCTTTTCTGAATATAATAGTTCTTGGAGTGTGTTTTGAATCTACGTCTCAAATCCTGCGCTTGATGTTGGAACGATTCATCTGTGGAGCAGATTCTTCTCATCCGTAAGTATTGTCCAGTGGGGACTGCTGTGATAGTTTGTGGCGGATGGGATGATGAAGCATGCAGCAATGCATTTACTGCAGTTTCCTTTCTATGTACATCAGATTGGAGGTATCCAAAATCTAAAAGAACATCCAAAAAGTCCACTTTACTTACATCATATTTATAGGTGAGTTTGATGTTTACATTGTTGTCATTTAGTTGGTGGATGAATGTATCCAATTGTTGGGTGGTGCCCCTCCAGATGCCCAGGATGTCGTCTATGTACCGTGCCCAAAAGCCGACACGGTCCATTCCGACATCCCGGTCACCCATAAGCCTTATAATCTGACCCTGGATATATCATTGCAATATTTGATAGCAGAATATACGTACATCAGATCAGGAATGTTTTTTATAGATGGAGATCTTTTGTACTTACACTTATTCTTATCGAATGTAGGGCACTATGAAATTAATGGTGCCCTATGAAAAAAAAATAGAATGGAAAATACATTTTAGAATATTCACGAAATGTGCATCTATTTTAATAAGTTTCAAAAAGGTGAGCAAACGCGGCACATCCTTAAAAACAATGTAGATCTTTATTAGAATTTCTTTAAAACATCACAGACGGTAGAGTTATCGCCTACGCGTTTCGAGCACGTCCGTGCTCTTAGTCATGGCATATATTCTACTGAACAAGTAAAACATTTAAAACCATAAACTACCAATCATCGTGAGGAGGTGTGTGCACCCACGTGGGGAAAGAACGTCACCGGAGGTGTGTACTTCCCGTGACTTCATCCCAAAAATATGGTCACCTAAATCAGCAATATATTAACGTTGCAACATTGCATAACAAGAAACATTAATCTCTGTCTGCAAAGGTAATTCTCAATATAAGGATAATGTTAAGGAATAGAGATGAGCGAGCACTAAAATGCTCGGGTGCTCGTTACTCGAGCCGAACATTTCCAGATGCTCGAGTGCTCGTTTCGAGTAACGAGCCCCATTGAAGTCAATGGGAGACCCGAGCATTTTTCAAAGGGACCATGGTTCAGGAATAAAATGTGTTATTTAATTGAAAAATAATGTCTTCTGATAATTTGCAAACATCTGCGATCTATTCTTCACTGTTCCGCGCGTATATTATCTCCCGACAGGGTAGCAATGTAAGAACAGTGAAGATAGAATAAAAACAGTGAACACAGTGAACACAGTGAACACAGGATCATTTAAGATAAAACACAGTGCAGAACAAGTGCAGAATAGATTACAGATGTTCGGCTTCTCTGCTTACTTGTCGGAGATACGCGCGGAACGGCGCGAACAAAATAGCATGTGAAAACAATATATAGTGTGTGTAAGAACCCTTGCAGATTTTAAATAATCTGCATGTGTCGTCACAACATATATTTGTCTCACATGCTATTTGTTCGCGCGTTGCCGCGCGTATCTCCCGACAATAAGCAGTATGGTGCGAACAGCTGTAATTTCTGCCAACTGTGTTCTGCCACTGTGTTTTTTTTCTTAAATGATCCTTGTTCACTGTTTTTATTCCTATTCTTCATTGTTCTTCACTGTGTTTTTTTAATTTAAATGCTCGAATCTTCGAGCAGGGGAAATACTCGTCCGAGAAACGAGCGTCTCTAGTACCCTAATGCTCGACCGAGCATCAAGCTCGGACGAGCATGTTCGCTCATCTCTATTAAGGAACAACATACATGGAAAAAATACATGTAGACAGCATATCTGAGGATGAAAATGTGCAAAAAAATGTATCGAAGGATATAACATGCAGAAAAATGTACAGCAAAATATCTTTGTATAAAACATGCTTGTAGAAATTACAAACAGCACACTTTGGAGATAAAAAAGGAAAGAAGGTGGGTGCAGGCTCACTGAGATCGGGCTACGGATCCTCCAGATACTAATGATGCAAAAAATGCAAGCAGCACTCCAGGACGTCGATTCTAAATAAATAAACTCCTCCTCCCACAGGACATAAATAGGTTTGCCATTGAGGGGGAAAAACGAGCCCCCATCGGCGCCCCCCTAATTTGCCAAAAGAAAACACCATCAAAAGAAAAAAAATTATGTGTTAGTAAATATCTTGTTGTATCAATCAAAAACTCGCATAATTCAACAGAGTATAAGCTCGATTTGTATAAATGATGCGCTAATGCAGTAATAGCCAAATCGTGAGGAATGGAACTGTAAAGGGAGCTTACATCACAAGTGACCCACATGTATTCTTTATCCCAAACAAAACTCCTTGTTGTCTTTTAGGTAGCCTGGTAATTTTAGGACTAAAGGTTGTAATAGTCTGTCCAACTATTCACATAAGTACTCATTCAATGATCCTATTCCCGATATTATGGGTCTTAAAGAGGGAGAGAAGATATTCTTATGGATCTTGGGTAACCCATGGAATATGGGTGTGACGGGATGTAATGGACAGAAAAACTCCTTATCCTTATCAGGTATAATGCCTAAAGCTATCCCTTCTTGTATAATATCAAGGATGGATTTCTGAAACACAGGTGTAGGATCTACATCAAGTCTTCTGTATGTCAGTTTGTCATGTAGTATATCCATAGCTAATTTTTTGTACAGATCCCTGTCCAAGGCAACAACCTTGCCCCCCTTATCCGCCATTTTTATGATAACTTGTTTGTTGGATTCTAATTCGGTAAGGGCCCGTCTCAGGCGGGGGGTCAAGTTGTTGTCATCGGACAGTGGTCTCTCTTTGTAAAGTTCCATTAAATCACGTTCAACCACTTGTTGGAATTGGTCCATAGCACGTACTCTGGCATTGACCGGGTAGATAAATTTATTTTACGATATGGACGGTACTGTGTGAATGTGTCTCTCAGACTCTGTAATGGTTTTGAGATTGTTGAGATCCAAAAGAGTGCACTGGTCTATGAATTCCAAGTCCGTGTACTCGTTCCCGATCTCCACATTAGAATGGTGTGTAATATCAGGGCTAGTGTATCATCATAGTATCATAGTATATAAGGCTGGAAAAAGACTCAAGTCCATCAAGTCCAACCTTTAAGAATTAAATAAATGTTTTATCCCCATAACCCGTGATATTTTTTCTCTCCAGAAAGGCATCCAGGCCTCTCTTGAACATGTCATTTAGTTGGTGGATGAATGTATCCAATTGTTGGGTGGTGCCCCACCAGACGACCAGGATGTCGTCTATGTACCGTGCCCAAAAGACGACACGGTCCATTCCGACATCTCGGTCACCCATAAGCCTTATAATCTGACCCTGGATATATCATTGCAATATTTGATAGCAGAATATACGTACATCAGATCAGGAATGTTTTTTATAGATGGAGATCTTTTGTACTTACACTTGTTCTTATTGAATGTAGGGCACTATGAAATTAATGGTTCCCCTATAAAAAAAAATAAAATGGAAAATACATTTTAGAATATTCACGAAATGTCCATCTATTTTAATAACCTGCAGACCAAAGTAATAAATGTAACCCATATCTCTGATGGCTCCTGGGAAGTGGTGGGAACTGGAACCTAAATATAAGACTAGATATGGTTGAACTTGATGGACAAGTGTCTTTTTTCAACCGTATAAACTATGAATATGTTCAGCCACTCCAGTCTTACAAATATATTTAGTGCATAAAAACTATTTTAATGATATCACCTGTATTATGAAAGTGGATGTAACATATTTATATACAAATGAAATATACTGTTTTAGAATTATTAGTATAGTCGTTAGCAGTAACAAGGTCACTCCACAAAGCGGTTGATAGCTTCTATGGTATAGAGCCAGAAAGAGGCATTTATAATACTCCTGCAGTCAGTACATTAGTGATTCCAATAAACTCTTGCGCTATTAGCAATGGATGCTCATACTGTTTATCATTCAGAAGGTGACTAAATTAACAATATGATACTTTATGTCTATTTATATTTCTGTTACATTTAAAAGCATAGATTTTAAGATTCCAAAACTTCTTCTGCTTCTAAATTAATGTATTATTTATTTACAGGAGCATGTAATACAACAATTTGCTGGCTATCATATTTAAAACAAAACACAGCTACATTACAAGTCTGTGGGGCAAATTTACTTACCTGGTTCCACGGCGTTCCTGAAAGTGCATTTTCAGATGATAATGCACTCTGCCGCGATTCACTTACATTGTGCGCCCGATATCCTGCATGTGTTTCTTCCCCCGATCAGGTCCCCCGGAGTTCATCTTCTTCTTCCTGGTACATGTAAGTGCATTGTCTTGCGACACAATTTGAAACTTAAATCCGGCGCTCAGTCAGAATCGCGTCCGATGGAACGCCCCACAATTTCTGTTGCATGGAAGCAGCGCAGCTGCGCCACAATCCTTCTGTCTTCTGTATTCTCTCCCGTGCGGCGCCTAGTATGACGCGCCGCTGCTGACGTCATACTGGGCGCCGCACGGAAGTGGAACAATGGCGGCGCCCAGCACAATGTTAAAGAAGACAGAAGACGGCGCGGAAGCAAGAAGAGGAGCCGGGAAGGCACCAGAAAGAGGAGCCGCGATGACCTCGGGGCGGGAACAGCGCCTCTGCGCTTATACGGGGCAGCACCGCGAGCTGGCGCGAGTGTATTTAATGTAAGTTGTGGTTTGTTTTTTTTCCTTGTTTTTAGCCATTTTTATTTTTTTTTACAAGCTATTGACCGTGTACTAAGCCGAGTCGGGCCTGTTTTTCAGACACATTTTTTGTGGTATTGAAAAATCTTTCGGCCGGACTCTTAGCCCCCCCCCTAAGACGTGTTATTATGGTATGTTCCACACCATCTTTTTGGCTTGCTACTCATATTATATGTATCTATAAATTCAGTGAATCTTCCATTATCTAGGGGAGATGCGGTGCGGACCAACACCACATAATTCAGACTGTGCTTTTTTTTATTGCTATTTTTAATCCTATGTCCCAAAGGTACTTTTTTGATGAACCTGACTTTTCCACCCCAAAATTTTAGGTCCCCCATGCTGGACATTGGTATATTTAACATATCAATTATTTTTCCACCATCTATGGTATATCAGTTACAATATTGTTTAATTACTGATAATACAGGATAGCCACGTGCAATAGAATTTGCTACACTGCTTCTTATGTTTTACATAGTAATCATTCAGTGTTATTTAGTGTACTGAATAGGTAAATAAAGCATTATAAACCTGTTACTGTATTTTTTACCCCAGGCTCTTGCCTGATGCACACTCTGGGTGTAAAAAAGAATTCTCCTGGGGAAATCATACATAATCTGACTCAATTTCAGAATATGTGCACATATGCATTTTATATTACGTTATCCCACCACTTTATGCTTCCCAAGTGTACAAACTGAATCTCTGGCAAATATACCTTTAAAATGGAACTAGTTAAAGAACATTTCACATACTACAGCCTTTGGTTTAAGTCTCTCTAATAGTGATGTTCTGTCAATGAAAGATTAAAAATCCCAGGTAGAAAATTCCTTCAACCCACACAAAAAGTAATATACTAAATATCGTCACTTTCATATTTCGGATTTGTGTGAGTTAGTTGTGATGGTTTTTGCATTGACAATAGACTTGCTGATACACCCACAATATTACATAGGCTTTGTGACAACTTACATTCCTAAGTCTCTTATTTGTTGTTTCAAACCGCCAATATAGTAATACACAATTGCAACAATTGTCACTGACTACTTCCGTATCCCCCCCCTTTAAGGACGAGTCGTCCTTTTAATATGTTCTTTGTTATGTGTCCTCAACCCCACATTTAGCACGCAACCAACACTGTGGCTCATGCCATCATGACCTGACTGCTTGTGCACTGAGAAGTTAGAAAAGACCTATGTTGTGCGGCTTGATATCAGCCGGTAGGACTACCTTTGTGTTAGGGGAGGAGTAGATATCGCTCTTTTAGTGGTGCGTGCTGCGTCATGTTGTTTCAAATTCAATTAAGCATGTGTGCAATTGCAAGGAATGATTTCAGACAACTCTGATCAAAGTCTCGCCCTTTGCCCTGACAAGTCGATTCCCTGGGCAAGTTGATTTTTCAGTTTCACAAGCCTATATAGAAACAAGACAGGAAAAAAGCAGGAAAAGTAGGATCATACAAAGCATAACATACCAGGCTTCTAGATCGATGTCGTCTCTGATTGGAGAGTTTTCCTGCTGTCTCACGCTTTTATCACCCTAGGGAATCCTGAAATCTCAGCCTCGAAGTTTTATGGTGATGTCCACGATGCTGTCGTCATCTTAAAGTACAGTACTTTTAGGAAAATAAGAACGTAGAAATGAACAGATTTTGTCTGTCCGCTAGGTTCACTTAACAGTCCCTCCTAAATCCTGGAATTTCTCACAACTACTCTTAGTCTAGAAGGACCTACAGATCTTCCCATATGTGCTCGTTTCTCTTCACCAGTTGGATGACAGCATACCCTGGTGGGTGTGGTCCAATTTAGTTGACTTTCACATATGGGAATCAAATCTTCTACTCAACTTTTCCTATTCCAAGGGGGCTGTTTGATATGTTTCAGTGGTGGGTTGATACTCAGAGGGATACCTTCATTATGCAAATTTAGGTAACTTGTAGTAAGGGGTCTTTTGGATTGTCTAACTCCTAGATACACCATGATCATGGTGGACTTGATCAGGGGGACACCATAACACGCAATAAAGGACAAGAACAAAATCACAATCCCCAATTTTCCCCAAACCACAAAGTGAAGGATACAAGTGTCCACTCCTGAGTTCTCTTGAGTTCCATAGGAGGTAATGGCTATCCGGGATGTACAGCAAGAAGCCGCTCCCACGGTCTTACAGACCTCCCCCTTCTCAGTAAGGATCATGTCCAAAGCCATGCGGTTCTGGAAAGCATCTTGGGTATAATCAATCCAAATCTCTGTTGATTCAAAAAAAACAGTTAACCCAATCAAGATATTTTGTTCATGCTATCTGTGGAATAATGGACTTCGACCTGCCCATATCTGAGGGTGGGACCTTGAACTCATCTGGGACCCACTTGGTGCTCCCACTCTATCGATAGGTAAACATTGTCATTACCGTATTTTTCGGACTATAAGACGCACTGGACCATAAGACGCAACCTATGTTTATAGGAGGAAAAACATAAGAAAATGTTTTTTCCCAAAGATAGTCATGCTAACATATTTTTATAAAGTGTACAGTTAAAGTACGTGGGCAGTTTCCGCTAGTTACTCTTTGGAGAGGGGCAGGAGCGAGAAGTTAGCCCATCTAGATAGATTATGTGGCGCACTGATAGTCGGGGGGCTCTCAGTGAGTTACGCAGTGCTGTATAGGTATGAGTATATGGTGACACTGAGTCACAAGGCTTAAATCAATGATGGTAAGAGGACACAGGAGATGAAGCGCTTGCACCATGCCACAAGAAGCTTACAAACCTATTGTAGGAGGAGGGGACACAGGAGATGACATGCTGTACAATGGCCACAAGGAGCTTCAATACATGAGGAGCCGAGGAGGGCTCACAGGGGGAATGACCGAGTGCTTGTACAATGGCCACAAGAGCTTACAATCTATGAGGAGGTGAGAGGAACAGGATCTGGGACTGTAGTCTTGCTCCAATGGCCCAGCTGAAGAGTCTTACATAGTGAGGAGGCACTGACCGGAGGCAGACGCCGGACGTCGTACAATGGCACACGAGCTACAATTATGAGGCGGGCGGACTCACAGGAGATGAATAAGTGGTACCAATGCGTCCCCCGAGCTAACCAACTCATGCGAGGGGGCTCTACAGGATGGACAGTGCTTGTACACCATTTTGCCAAAAGAGACTTACAACACTGCATGGCTTAGGTAAAAGGACCCACCTCACCCCCAGGAGATGGCCCGAGCGTTACAACTTGCCCCACAAGCGCTTACAACATATTGACAGTTTTCTCTTTGTATCTTAATGCCATTCACCATCATGTTTGTACAATTTTTACACTATGTGGTACCAGCATCCCCTAAGTACGGCGTTTTCATATTCGATAGGGCATTGATGTATTTGTCTGGGTGAGCACGTGTGATGAGTCATAGAACTGGGGCGGTGGGTGGTGTTTGGTTGATGAGGTTTTTTTTGTTTTTTTGTATGTGGTGGGTGTTGGGTTGTGTTGGTTTTTGGTTTGTTGGTTTGGAGGTTGGTGGTTGTTTGTGGTGTGTGTACTTGATTGGGTGGTGGGGTGGTGTGGGGTCTTGGCGTTTGGGGGGGGGTGGGTGTTTTTGTTGGTGGTTTTTTTTTTTTTTTTGTTTTGTGGGGGTGGGGGTGTGGTTAGCACAATCATCTTATCTGATCCAGTTGTGTGGGGAGAATTACAGGTCAGACACAGCGCCTGGTACAAGCTCGGCTTCCTCTTCACACAGTGGCCGGCAGCCTTCATCTTCATTCTTTTTTGGTCTCACTCTGAGCCTCCCGGGCTACGTACAAAGCCGATGTGTGGGATGCCAGAGTCAGTGATTTTCTCCTCCCCCCTCTCTCTCTCCACTGCTGCCATAATATAATTATATCGGTGCCCTGAGGGACCGGCAGAGCGCAGGGGGGTGCAGCCCTCCACTGCTGGAGGGAATGGAGGGCTGAGAAGAGGAGAGGAGCGCAGCGGCACTGAGTACAGCCGCTGCGCTTCACTGTGAAGGGCTGCGCTTACTGCCAGCATCGGCTGGCAGAGCGCAGCCAGGTGCCCTCCATTCCCTCCTGCAAAGGCTACATCCGGACTATAAGACGCACCACTGTTTTTTCCCCATTTTCTGGGGAAAAAAAGTGCGTCTTATAGTCCAGAAAATACGGTAGGTGCTTCTCTCTTTGACCTCCAGAATCCTTTGGGATTCTGTACCTTTCCTTTGTGTGTCCGATCAAACATCCTTGGGGGATCATGAGAAAGAATGCACACATTTTATCACAGTACACTCACCTCCCCAGCCTCTAGGCAGGATTGACATGACTCTTCTATCCCCACAAATGCAGTACACATCAGACACTGCTTATACAGGTTAATGTTAAAGAAGGGTCATTGTCTTGTTGCTTGTTGGCTTCCCTCTAGCTTCACAGACGTGGCACGGGTCAGCAAGACTTGAAAAGGACCGTCGTAGCGTGGCTCCAGACTCTCTCTCTTTGGTGTGTCACTTTACCACCATGGTTTCAGGTTATGCATCCTGAGGTCTCTGAATCTGAAAAGGAATCAGAAACACTTTTTCGGACCTTTTCAAAGGCCTGGCTCAACTGTATGGCATATACCTGGTTTCCTGCCATCAGCTATAGGGTCTGTGGGAAGCAGGGGCCTAGTTTGGGTGCACAGCCAAAAAGTATCTCAAAGGGGACAATCCTGTCTTTCTGTTAAGGGTGGGCCTAACTGAAGTGAAGTAGGAAGGTGAACTGAACTGAAGTGCAGCAGGAAGGCCCTTGGGCCATGGTTTCCCTGTTACTTCCATGGCCTTCTGGATCTCTAACTTAAGAGTGCCGTTTTGTCTCTCAACCCGTTTTGTCTCTCAGCCGTTTTACACCCAGGAGGGACAAGGATTCAGTCTTTACCAGTGAAGTGGGTTCTGCGACCGGACAACATGGTCTCTCTCTGGGAGTCTAAAACCTGCAGAAAATCTCACTCACCAACTTCTTGGCTGTGGTTCTGGTAGTAGCCTTGGTCATGTGAAAAACTTCTGGCCACCCTTGAAAGAGATCAATGCACACACATATGTATTCCTGCGTACCACTTTTTGTTAGCTGGATAAAATCCATCTGCAGTCTCTAGAAGGGATACCGCGGCTTGGGAGTCACAGAGTATACAGGCTTTCACTAGTCCAGTGACAGGGGTAGTATTTCCCGGGGCAAACCACTGGTGGCTTTTGAGCACTAGCATGGCCATTTTGGATGTGTGTGTGTCCGTGGGCTCCTTGACTTATTGTCAGGTGCAGGGCTCTGAGCAGGCACACCCTCTCGCCCAGTATCCAGGTCCCATCAGCATCTGAGCTCTAGCTTCGCTCCACACTTCCTTCTCTTCTGATGACACTTGGGCCACCAGGGACTGGAACACCTGTGGATCAAACTTTTTAACTCACTACAGGACAGTCTCTGGGTTCCATCTGTGTGGCTGCCTTCGCCACCCTGTCAGCCACATACTTGCTCTTGGCTTGTGGAGTTACCAAATTGTGTGTGCTTTTACTTTTATTATCCCCACCTCTTGTGGAAGCTGGCCAGTCCTAGAAGCATGTGAAGAGGCTTAGGGCATATTCTGAACTGCCAGCTTTCTTTGCTCTGTCAGGTGTCTGCCTCTGGCTGAGAAGCATTGGCCTAGGATGACCACCTTCTCCTGGCAGTACTGGAAATTGCCTCTGGAAACTTTGCAACCCTTCTGGAACAGAAAACACATAAGGTCAATAGATGCATCCTGACAAACCTGAAAAATAGAGGCACAGAAACACTAGGTCATTTGCAAAATCAATAACAGTGAATAATGTTGCACTCTTGGGGATGGCTGCCAGTGTGGGTTAGGAACCACTGGGATTCAGTACACTCATTGACAGCTTGGAGGTTATGGACCATCCTACATGTATCCAGCTGTTCTTTCTGGGTCTTTTTCTTGACCGGGAACAGGTTAAATCATCACTGGGCTAGCAAGGGAGTTCTACAATAAAAGGAGCTAAGTCTGTCTTGGGGAGGGTGTGCTCGCTGATGTCCTCGTCCATTACCATCCCCCTTAGTCCCACCCTGTTGGGGACGTCTCCTCCCCGCAATTGAAGCATGCCCACTTGGGTCTATTGGCTGGTACTTCCGGAACTGTTGTCAGTCTCACTTTGGCAGTGGTCTGTGAAACTGATCTCTGTTCCTCCTGGCTTTCTGTCACAGTCTTATCAGTCCCTCTGTACGCAAGTCTGGCAAAGATGTCTCTAGTCCATTCTAACTGCTTACGTCTCCGCTTTATCTCATCTAGACATATGGGATTCTCCCTCAACTATCTCTAGCCCAGTGTTCTGTGCTGTCTATAAAGTACTGGCCAGACTGCAACGTCTCAACAAAAGTCGGGTACACTTAAATGAAGTGTTGGTCTGTTTGTGGAGTACACAGAGGAACCTTAAGTGGCATACAGGGAAAACTCCATTCTTGCATCACCAACAGCTCAATATGGAGAAATTCTGCTTTCTCTACTCTTTAAAGGTCAGCTCCACAGCCCCTTAACTCTCCCTCTCGTTTACCCTTTAAACTCCAGAATGCAGGTACCAAAGACATTACAACACTTTTTATAGTAATTTTTCTACAATTGTCAGGATCAAATAAGTTTTAACGGAACCATAATCAAACAAACAGCTTCCCAATCCAAGAATTATCTGAGCAGAAATATTGAAAAGGTGAAATCCCCTGTTCCCGGCTCTTATTCCAGACGTCTGTCAAGAATCTACAAGGGTGCTCAGCTGCTAAACTACAAAAAAAACCAGGTGTTTTCTATAACTATTATCCTCAACCAGTCTTTATGGCTGCCAACAGAGTAGAGTCATAGGAAATTAACAGTTTTAAGATGGCCACTACTGAAGGGCGGTAGGGCGTGTCAACCACCAGTTACAGGGGTGGAGTCTAACAGGGTGCTGGTCTGGTTTCTAGACGCCATCATTTTTTCTTTTTTCCAGGGAGGAAAATATAATAAAATCTCTTTTTTTCTCAATTTTTTTCCTCATCAGAAACTTTTAAATGTGCCTTAACACCTGTCGCTTTCTTCATTGGGTACTATGAAGGATTTCTGTCACTTTGTCCTGGTCCGTCCATCAAAGTGTCTGTCTACAAATCTGATCAAGTTTTTTCACTTGTTTATTTTAAGAGATCATCCAACATATCCCTAAACCTTAAAACCTTCCCTACTAATTTTCTTTTCACCACAATGCTACAAGCCCTTATGTTCCATTATGATAACTTTGCACTTTTCCATCAGTCCTACTTAACTCAACAACCAACTGTCCACTTACATGAAGCCAACCTTCTGTCTGTGCATCTTTCCCTTCCCTTCACTGAAGTATCACTAGCGCGCCAGTGGCTCCCTCCGGGAGGATGTTCTTTCTCTTCCGTAACCGCAGCATAATTTGTCCGAGACCTTTACCAATGCAGCTGCTCAAAGGCTGACCTTCAAGCTCACCAATCACCAGTTACAGAGACTTATCATAAGGCCCCCCTTAACGATCTCCTTCATCTCCTAATTCCTGTCAAAATCCCAGGCACCCGTACTTTTTTTTTTTGTTCCACTATTCTGGCAGCCTGTGTTTAATGCCTAGACACCCATCCTGTTTCACTGGTGTGCTGGCGGCCCCTATGTCTGATGTGCAGACACCAGTCCTATTTCTACTCTGGTGGCCCCTATGTCTGCTCTTCACTGCAGCTTCGCTTTGCTCCTTTCAGTATCTTGTCTGGCCTTCAAACATCATCCCTCTCCCTTTCTGTTCTGACTCAGCAAGCACGTTCACAAAGCAACCAAGGCACATCTTTCAATCTCACACAGAGTTGTTTAACAATTCATACCCCCGTGCAGGACACCAGGTGGCTATATATATTTTACCCTCCAATCCCGACTGCCTACAACCACAGTATCACCACCCCTCGAGTACTGTGATCATGGGTTGATCTGTCCCGGTGGTGCTGGAATGAGGGGTCCTGCTTCATGGGGATCTCAGCAGTATCTCCAACTGTTAGGGGAGTATTTATGATATCCTATTTTAGTTTACGTTGGTTGCGTGTTTAAAATCCATAAAGCATGTGTACACATTGCAAGGAATGATTCAGACAACTGCTGATTCTACTAAATGTACTAATGAATACCATTTATAATTAACAAAATATTAAAAATCGCAACTCAATAGGCGATTGCTGTGCATCAGTTTTTTTTAATCCCCTCGGTTAAACATGTCCCTGCTGTTGTTGTCTTTTCTGTGTGTGCTGACTATATAAGTGAGACCGTCCTATTTTTATGCAGAAAATTCTATGGATTCTAATTGCTACTCACTCTGGAGGGAGGGGGGTTATATGGTGTTGTCTTTGTAGCTAAAAGGAGAGTGTGAGGTACAAAGGCTCCCCTGTTCCCATCAATTCCTCTATTCCAGACCATTATCATATACAACTTTCTCTGTCCCTCAGTGCACCAAAGCAGTGTCATACACTCTACTGCAGTACTTTCCCACAGGGAATCTGCACAGCATAGACACTTGACTTCATGTAACTATTTAGCTGCGGGTTTCTACAACTTGTACAACTCTACAACCCATGTTATGAGGCCTAAATTATGACTTCTCTTGGTCATGACTTAGCACCGCCAGATATTTTCAGCTCCATGCAGCACATATCCACACTGGACCCTTAAAAATACCACAGTCATTTCATCTGAATAACAAGGTTGCACACATTTGTTTTGGTCTTTAACATTAGTAGTAATTATTAAGAAAGCAAAACAAAATAAAGTTGTATACAGTATACCATATGCAGCCAATATAGTTTAAGAATATATAGTCCCGCTGTTTAATAAAATACAGCCCACTTAAATAGAAAGAGCTCCCTAGTTTTTTTTAAATTACATCATAGTTTACATCTACTGATAAATAATGTACAGCTCCCTATAGATTTATTATACACCCCCATTGGTTTAATGATATACAAAGGTATTATACAGTCCCCCATAGTTTTAATAGATACAGCACCCATAGTTTTGGGATATATATCCCCAAAGTGTATATATACATAAAGCCCTTATATATATATATATATACACTCACCGGCCACTTTATTAGGTACATCTGTCCAACTGCTCGTTAACACTTAATTTTTAATCAGCCAATCACATGGTGGCAACTCAGTGCATTTAGGCATGTAGACATGGTCAAGACATTCTCCTGCAGTTCAAACCAAGCATCAGTATGGGGAAGAAAGGTGATTTGAGTGCCTTTGAACATGGCATGGTTGTTGGTGCCAGAAGGGCTGGTCTGAGTATTTCAGAAACTGCTGATCTACTGGGATTTTCACACACAACCATTTCTAGGCTTTACAGAGAATGGTCCGAAAAAGAAAAAACATCCAGTGAGCGGCAGTTCTGTGGGCGGAAATGCCTTGTTGATGCCAGAGGTCAGAGGAGAATAGGCAGACTGGTTCGAGCTGATAGAAAGGCAACAGTGACTCAAATCGCATAGCTATTTTAGAGTTTCAAATGGCGTTATAGCTTGAGATAACATTCATTGGAAGAACACTAAGAACGGCTTCCGCATTGTGAGTGACTGGTGTGAGTTAGAAATATTAGATCTTTACCTGTAAGCTAAAAGATTTGTTTGTTCCATTCTTTTTTTCCCCGTTATTTTATAAATACACAATTACAATTATGTATTTCCTGTTTCAGCAAAACCCCACATGGATAGCACTAACAAAACGATATATCACATATTAAAAAATGACTTGCGAGAGTCCAATTCACATGCATTTTTACTTTTTTTTTTTTCTTATAAATATATATAACCCTACCCTCCACCCAACTCTCACTGCAGTTGACGGGACCTTAGGAAAGGACTTCATGTCTGGGCAGATCAAATATCCCAAATTGCCAGGGACACCAGTATCTTTATTTCCTACTAAGTACATCCTGTTTAACACACAATTCCAGACCCTTCTGGCCTTATTAACCTTTTTCTAGTGCCTCCTGCTTCTGAGGCACACAAGATCAAACCTTGCTTCATTCCATCGTCTTAGGTGCTCACTATATCCCAGTGGTAGGAAAATTAATTTCCTGCTGTAAGAGACTTTCATATAGAGATAAATTTTTGCCGCTACCCCTAACCCCATTTTTGTACCTAAAAATGCACACATGCAACTTGACAGAATTAGATTCAAAATCAGTTGCAATTTATTCAACCCTCAATAGCAGCGGAGTTTGGCGTCTCCAGAGCATATGCAGCAAAACTGCATCTAAACAAATCACATCTAGGACATTTTTCCTACTTTTTTTTCCAAAAAATAATTAGACGCTTAGGTGTTAATGTACCCTGTGTCATAAATAATTGAGTACAATGTTCTGACATATTTTAGTGTTTTTGTGATATATGCCAATGAGTCTGCCCACCTCCCACCTTAGGTCTCACATTCGCTCATGTGTCAAAAACTCTTTAGCAGGAGGACGGATACTCATAGCGTCTTGTAAAAGTCTCATAGACCCTGGAGTCATACTCTTTTATTACCATGCCTCTAATGGAATGGAACTGTTACGTAAAGCCTACTCCACTTAGGGGACAGAAAGGTGTAGCGTAGCTGAGCTGAGCGAGATAAACCAGGTAGCCCACATTGCAATGGAAGTCGGCCGCATTCTCAGAAGAACTTAGATTTCCCTAGTTTACATTTTATTGGTGAGTAAAAAATCCCTTGCCCTGTAAAAGCTCGGTAAATACGGTGCTGAATGTTGCTGGGGGAGGGTTTAGGTCGGAAATCGGGCCACTGCTGAAAGATTTATTCACATTCGAGTTCAGGTCGAATTCAACTTTGAAGTGTAATTTTATTAAACAGTAAGAAGACAAGTGGTTGTATAGAACTGAAGGACCTCTAGGAATACATCCGCGAATTCAGCGTACATTCTCCTGGCATTAGAAAACTATCCAGTATCTGATTTTATAATGGTTTTAGTGCAGAAACGTCGAGGAGCTTAACATTGTACTGCAAGGTTATATAAATTCATCACCCGCATCAACAGTATAGCATGTCATGTATCCATGTCTACTGCTGCTTGTTTAGGCAGAGTGTGTTTGGTATGACATTTTTCGGACACTTGACAATGGTTAGGCTTTTTAGGTAATGCAATGCCCAGTAACCTGTGGTGGTGGTGGGGGGGAGCGGGCAGGAATTAATTCCAGCAGTATCCACCACCACTCAGTCTTGTAGCAGCCTCCAACATAGGCCTAATGTTTTATGATATCCTGGAGCGTATTATGTATCTCAATACTGATACAATATTTTCAAGGAAAAAAAGTGTTATCTAGATTTTAGGGGTGCGTAACATTAAGCGTTACACATGGTTGGCAGATTGGAGGGTCAGTTGATCTCATAGGGACCGTAAAGATCAATGGACCCTCCATCAGCAGAACATTTATGGAAAGGAATGTCTGGCAGATGTATAAAAGACAGGAGGTTTCATTACATATCAAGAAAGGCAGAGCAGCAGGGACTATAATAGAGGTATATGATAAATTAATTAATATCCCACCACCACACTAACACACACATTACAAAAAAAAAATGTGGTAAAGTGGCCATCCCCCTTAAGTTTTGGAAGGATGTTAAGTGTTTTATGAATTGTATTGGGTTATTACACAATATACTGCATACAGTTGTACCCATTGCGGTATATGGTATAAGTGTAGAAGTTTTAAGTCTAAAAAAAATAAAAATTCTTAATCACCCTTCCCTATAACATATAAAATAAATTAAATAAATGAAAATCATAAACAATATGTTATTTATGCATTCCCAAAGTCCCTCTATAAAAATATAAAAACAATTATTCCCAGGGGTGAAGCCTTTGTGTCCAAATGGCAATTTTTTGCATTTTGAATCGATGAAAGTGATACAAAAGTGGTACATTATCAAATTATCCAAAATAGTACCAATGAAAACATGATACCCTCCAGAAAAAACAGTGACACATTAAACAACTTGTAAAACTGAAGTATTTCAGGTGTCGAATATAATTTTACAGGTGTCGAATATGAATTTAATTTAAAGCAAGGTAATAAGACACAAATAAAAAAAATGTGGTATCTCTGCGGTCATACAGTGATCCCAACAATAAAGGAGAGGGATACCCCACCCGGTCTCAACCGCATATGAAATAATTGGAATTTTTCCAGCATCCCAGTAAACCCCAATCATTACTAAAATAATGTCACTAGGAATTTTGTCTTTCTATATTATTATATTTATTAACATTTATTAACATTATTAAACTTACGTCAGTGGAAGCCTTGATATGGCAAATACCATATATGGAGCTTTCGTTATAGTATCTAGGAAAAGTAAAGAGGGCACGATACTTGTGCCAACCGGAACTCGAGTTATAAGCCGAAAATCTATTATTTTTTCACATACTTTCTTTTATTTCTCATATACTGGTTTAAACCAAGTATATAAAATGTTAAAATTTAGTCCTTAGTAGAAAAAATTAGGTGGAAAATCCCATATGATGAGAAAATTAAATGCAAATGGCCCTTTAATCAGTTCCTGTGACTTGGTCCTGTGGAGAGGAGAAACAGACGAAGATGGCCAGTGGTCACATGTCTGCATTCAACATGTCCTGCCCTGCGCGGGCAGGTTATGGATATCCTATGTTTGGCTGTAGTCAGTGTGCAGTGCACCATCAATGGCGAGCAGGAAGCATGGAAGAGGGAAGAAGAAAGAACAGCAGGTTATGAATTGTAGTTGTTAAATGGGGACCATCGGGGAGCGAGAACACTGCCTACTTAGAAAGCCCATAAACATTTTGTGCATCAAAGACACACTATTTAAGACTCTATTTTGTGTTAATTGATGTGAGTTTTGTGTATCATGTATTACGCATATGCGCTTTTCCACTACAGAGTTTCTATTCCCGAAATACCTTTAGCTTTTACTTCTTTAAATAGCTGTGGTTAATAAACAATGATTGTAAACGATGCATATTTGCTCATATAGTTTTACTAAAAACCAATGAAGCTCCAAAATATAACCAAACTATTAAGGATAATGGTGCTTTGACATTTTCTCCTGAGACTAGTAGTGTGTTTATAAAGGTAACGCAAATTAAATATCCACTGATAAAACGTTTATCAGATAATCCAATCTACATGCACTTCATAGTGTTGGGAACATTCCTTTTGTTAGGTAAATTGCCGTAATTGTACGTTTCTTCTCTTCTTGTTATTAAAAAACTTACTCTAAAACTGAGTGGAGGTGTGCAGATTAGTGCATGCTCATTACCTTAGCGCTGTCTACAGTAGTTTCATTACAATTCACAAGCAAATAATGTTGATCCATATTCCTGACAGTACTAAAAGGGCTTCGTTTAGTGAGGGAAAAATAAAGTGGTGAAAGGTTCTGTCCATGCCACAAACTGTACAACTGACCAGTAGAGGTTAGAAGCTTATTTTATGTATTATGAAAGCAGTGAACCTTGAAATGTAAAATTTTATTTTGTAGTATTTTTAGGCCACAAATGAAAAATATGGGTAACAGGTCATTTGGGGTACATTTTCTTGTTTCATGCCATTTCGTACTTTCATATCTTCATGCTATATTGTACTCTTCCTAACACTCCTAACAATTGAATTGAAGGCATATATGTAATGTAGAAGGCAAATAAACCCTTTTTTAAAGAAATCTCTCTAACACTTAGTACCCCAAAATACAGATAAACAATTAGCTGTAAATTACTTAACCATAATACCATAACATTAACTTCTTTTAGGCTACAGGTTAAGATTTAAGATTTAATACCACAGCGTGTTGCAGTGTAGATAAAAATAAAAATGGTTACAAAGAAACGAAGAAAATACATGAAATAGAGAAGATAATACAAAATCAGAGCACCTCTGGGATCAAAAACTAGTGTGGAACTAGTGAAAGTGTCCACTGAGGGAGCCACACGTTACGAAGCAAGAGTATGGGAACTATTCCTAAGGAATCAGGTTGTGCACTCTGCCCATGACATATAAGAGTATATACACCATGAACTATTTGTCCAAAAAGCCACACTAGAAGGGGTCAGATAAGCAGACTGCTACATATGGAGTGATATCTGAGAAAGAAGAGGTCAACTGGCAGAGAACACATTGTCTAAGTAATTAGTAGGCCAACCAGCTAACCAAAACTTTATATAAGGACACCACCATCCTGTTGAATAGGTTACCTTAGGATAGGACTACCAATATCTGAGCTATTGGAAGCTGTAAATTTTGTTCATAAATGATAAACATTTAGTTACAGTAGTTACAGTTAAAAAAAAGATAGATGCAGGATTCAAGTTCACAATACCATACAGCTAAAAATCTTCGTCGGGCATAGAAAGCAAGCAGAAATAATATTAAACCATTTTAAAAAATCCATGGTTTTACCACCTTGTTCTGCCCAGCGCATGCTTTGCCATTGTGCCATCTTGTGCCTCTCTGACCCACCATTCCACAATTTTCTTGCACCAAAAATTCTTTTAATTTATTAATGCTGGGCATCTTGTGTCAAACACTAGTGTTGTTTTTAAACTGGTCAATTACTATTTTCCCACAGTACTATGTTGATATAATACATTAGAAATGGTCCATTAAGGCTACCGTATAACTGAGTATAAGCCGACCCGAGAGATAAGCCGAGACTCCTAATTTTAACCACCACAAACGGGGAAAACTACTTACAGAGTTAAGACGAGGGTGGAATGCATTGGTCAAAACCCCCAGGAGTATACAGCCTGCCAGCCCCCAGTAGGTACAGCTGCCCCTAGTAGGAGACAGCAGCCCCTAGTAGTATACAGCAAGCCCCTAGTAGTATACAGCAAGCCCATAGGAGTATACAGCAGACCCTAGTAGTATTACAGCAGCCCCTAGTAGTATACAGCCAAGCCCTGCCCCCACAGCCCTAAAAAATAAACTTAAATACTCCCATCCAATGTCGACGCGGATCCCAATGTCCCGATGTAGGAGGCCCCATCTCTTTTCTCCGCGGCTTCTCTTCTCTCTTCTTTTCTTTCTTCCGGGCCTGGATGCGGCCATGTTTTCTAGCGAGCGCATACTATGACACGGACGTGCTGACGTCAAGTATGCGCGGCCACAAAAAGAAAACTTGGCGGGCTGCGCCATGAACAGAAGAAAGAAGAGAGAAGAGGGGCCGAGGAGAAGAAAGGAAGACGGAACACGCAGACATTGGAGGACATGGGAGCAGCGCCGGCATCGGAGGGTGAGTATTTAAATTTTTTTTAAGTGCTGGTTAATTTTGTTTTTTTTGTAATAGACACGTTATAAGCGATGGGACATTGTTCAGCACATTTTTTGTGCTGAAAAAACTTGGATTACACACGAGTATATACGGTATTATGATGCACACATTCTTTATCATTTAAATATTGCTTAGATGTTAATCAATTTTTGTGCTTCACTAGGGAAGGGATGTTGGTAGTAGTAAAAGTAGTATGATACTGTCAGAAAGTACACGTATTCCAGTGCAGGAATATTCATATTCTTGTCACGGCAAACTCTGTATGGGAGTCTGTCTGCCGCTAGCAATATCTAAAAACTGAACTGAAGGATGAACTATTATTTGCAAATAAAACACACAAAAAAATACTGTAGTTGCACAAAGCAAACTGGATATAGTATTAATCCTTAGGGCATAATATTTATCAGGAGGGTTTAGCTGGCCTTCTTCATAAAAACATTTGCTAATGTCTGCATTTCCCATGCTTAGTTATTGGGAGGAAGGCCAGGAATGACAGCTGCAATGGATAAAAAGTTGATAGTGACAAAGAAAGTTCTCTGTGATTGGCTCCATTGTCTGTAGTGTGCTTGTTTATGACAGATGATAATTACGCAGCGGAAAGGCAAACAATATACAGTTTTAATGTGTTTACCAATATAGAACAGTGCACTGCAGTTGCATTCTGTCGCATGGGGACGTCATATGTAACACAGGTGCATAAAGCAAAACAAAAATAATGTGACTATCACGCAAAAGACTCTAAAATAAATACTGTTGTGGCTAATAATACATTGAAAATATTTTAATTGTCTTTTACTGGTTCTGTAGGGGAAATAGTTTATGTGAATGGGAAGTTGCAGGCAGGGATACTTAGTCCTTAGAAAGCATCTTAAGCTCATGTTTTATCTAGGAAAAAAATTGGTAACCATGTATAGTCCCCAATTATAAAGAAGAAATCATCCGTACTCTTCGGGTGGTTGGAAGGTTCTGGGACATTTAGCTATAGATCCTATGGACCCTTCTTAATTGTCCATCTGTATATACAATGTTCCTTTCCTTTAAATTCCAATTCTATTCTGCAGTAGTGTACAGGAGCAGAAAGAGGTGGCCCTTTAAATTGCATAGTGTCAGATTTTGGGTCATTGTATATAAGCCCTAGAATCATGCCACAAATATGCTCGCACAGAAAGTATTTATACACTACCGAGGGGGATCTAGTTTAATGGTCTTTAATTGTATCCGTGTCTTAACCACTGCTACCATTGCAATGACATTCACAGTCCTAATAAGCTGTCACAAAAACTTGTAGGAAATTGACAGGGCATGAGCATTCCAGAATCACATATAGGGGGTCCAGTTCCTAAGGCCTGATTGGCGATTCCCGCCGTGTTATCCGAATATTCCGATTTTCGCGGATTTTCCATGTATTGACCAGTGATTTTGGCCACACAGCGATCGGATTGTTGCGCATCGGTCGCTGGCATGCACGACAATGGAAATCGGGGGGATGGGTCCGAATGAAAAACCAACGATTCGGAAAACAGCAGCATTTAAAAATAAAAGTGTCTTTGGGGACTCACGCTTACTTCAACCGCAGGGCGGAGGACTGGTGAACTCCAGTGGTTCCGCTCTTCGGCGCCAGCAGCGACACCTGGTGGACGTGTGGCAGGAGAATGCCTTAGTGAATCATTAATTGGGAGCGGATATGGGACGGGAGGTAAGGTAAATCTGCCCACACATCTCCTCCAAGTTTCTCTACCATGCATACTTTGCTATTAATAGATGAAAGGAGTGGATAGGGAGTAACAGTCTGTGGTAAGTTTTAGGTCTACAGCAAAGTTGTAATAAAAATGTTTTATCGTTAAGCAAGATAAAAGTTCATTAATCTGTGTTTGCTGGATTAATTCTTATTTTGAGCTTGGGTTACAATCACCACTTGATTCCATGCACAAGGTATCTTTTGATCGTTGTTGCAGTGAGTTGACATACTGCAAAACCCAGTTTTAGAGAAATAAAAAATGAATCCCAAAAATGAATTAAAACATAACAAAACTACAACTTGTGTTACAAAAAAGCATGCGGGAAATACCCCCATTTTCAGCACGTGTTAGTGGGTAACAGCCAACACAAGGAAATCTACCCGAAGGGCTAGACTTACCCATTAACATCTTATCCTAACAATCTGCCGCCATTTATCAGAAGGGAATGATGCTTCGTGGGGGGCAGTTGCGGTTATCAAGTAGGTTGGCGAACAGTTGTGCGTGGGTTATATTAGGGGTTTTCCATCCTTACTCCCACAAAAACCTGATAGAGGATTGAGATTAGATCGAATGCCAAGATAAGAGATAGTTGTATTTACCAAAAATATTCAATCAATTCACAGTAGCAAACACTCAAGTTCAAATGCAGTGAAACAACCCACACATTCTCTATGTTTGAAAACCCAGGGCAACAGGTTGTCCGATGTAGGCCAACGGGTTGACCCTATCAGGTCACTTGAAAAGAGAAGTTGGTCCTTAGTCTTGTAATTTCTACGAAACGTATTGCATCTTTACATATCATCCAAAGTCCACCAAGAGCTGCCTTGCCCTCGAGAGACAAATGCAAGAACGGTATTGCAGTGAATCTCATGGTTAACATTTCCAACCACAGCAGGTGCATTACCAGGTATGAACAGAGGTAAGATCTGTCCAATAGTGTCAATTTCCTACAAGCCTTCTTCATGCAGAGTCCACCAACCTTTCATTAGCAGGAATGAATCAAAAGGCCAGAATTTTGAGAGGTGGGCACACAATATGGGGGGGGGGATATGAGAAGGGCCCCCCCCCAATAGAGTGGGGGGATAGGATAGGAGGGTCCTCAATATAGGGGAATATTTAAAAAAGGGACTGCAATATGGGATGTAATAAGAGGGGAAGCCACAATATAAAGGGTATGTGTGGAGGCCACAAATATAAGCAAGGAGGATTAGATGAGGCACAGGTCCACAATATGAAGAGGAAATGAGAGGGGCCACAATTATGAGAAGGGTTAATGAGAGGCACAACATGGGAGGAAGATGCAAGGGCCAACAATTATAATGGGAAATTAGAGAAAAACAATATGAGGGGAAGATTGGGGGGAGAGAGGCCACAAATAATGAGTAGAAGAGGGCCACAATATGAGGAGATGAAGAGGACAATATGAACGGGGATTTGGAGGGACCACACATATGAGGAGGGGAATGAGAGGGGCACAAAATGGGGATTATGAGGGCCACAATATGAGGAGATGCAGAGGGGACACGGGAAAATTCGAAGGAGAAAGATGGAGGGGCCTCAAATAGAGGGGGAGATGAGGGGGCGCCACAAGATGAGGAGCGCAGAGAGAGGCGGGTTTAACCATATGGGGGATAATGAGAGGACACAATAGGAGGAGGAAATGCGAGGCCACAATAAGAGGGAGATGAGAGGGCCACAATGTGAGGGAGACGGATGAGAAGTACACATAATGAGATCGAGATTAAAGGGGCTACAAAATGAGTAGATGAGATTGGCCAACAATAAGAAGGGGAAAATGAGATGTGCCATAAAATGAAGGGGGCGGTGAATGAGAGGCCACAACATGAGGAGGAGATGACAGGCCACAATATGAGTGGGGAGATGAGAGGATCACAATATGAGGATGAGATGAGGGCGATAGAGGTCCAATATCGGAGTAGATGAGAGGTCTAATATATGAGGAGGAGATTAGAGGGGCCAAAATAAAGGGAGAAAGAGGGGCCACCATATATAAAGGGGAAATGAGGTGCCATAATAGTAAGGGAACATGAGATGTCACAATATCAGGAGTAGATGAGAGGACTAAATATGAGGAATGAGCACCGTATGGGGGATATGAGAGGCCACAAAGGAAGGAAGAATGAGGACCACAATGTGAGGGAGAGATGAGGGGTGCCCCAATAAGAAGAGGGGAAGATGAGAGGACCACAAGTATAAGGGAAGATGAGAAGCAACAATATGAGATCGAGATTAAGAGGGGCTACAAATGAGTAGATGAGATTGGCCACCAAAGAAGGGAAAATGAGAAGTTGCCACAAATGAAAGGGGTATGGAGGCCACACCATGAGGAGGAGATGACAAGGCCACAATATGAGGGGGAGATGAGAGGGTCCACAATATCAGGAGTAGAGGAGAGGCTACAAATATGAAGATGAGAAGAGAGGCACCCATATGAGGGGGAGATGAGAGGCGCAACATGTAGGAGGAATTAAGAGGGCACACTATTAGGGAAAGATGAGAGGCAAATATTATGGAAAGTTGAGGAGCACAATAGAAGATAGCAGATTGCTGTATCTGATGCTTTTTAGGTTCGTACCCTAAAAAAATAAGGCTCTACCTCATGGTGAATCTTACAATCATGTTCTAAGGATTGACATTACCGAGATATACTCGAGGTATAATACCGAATATAAGCCGAGGACCCTGAATGTTACCACCAAAACCTGAGAAAACGTATTGACTAGAGTATAAGACCGAGGGTGGGAAAATGCATTGGTCACAGACACCACCTTCAGTATATAGCCAACCAGCCAATATAGAATACAGCAAGCCCAGCTGCCCCCCGAATTATAAGCCAGCCCAGCCATGCCCAGTAGTATACAGCTGCACAGCATGCACCCAGTACGTATACAGCTTGCCCCCGGGAGTATACAAGGCCTGACCCCCCATAGTATAAGGCCTGCCCCCGTAGTATACAGCTTTCCCCCAGTAGTATACAGCTTGCCCCCAGTAGTATCAGCCGGCCCCCAGTAGATTACAGCTTCCCCACAGAGTTATACAGCATGCACCTAGTAGATACAGTTTGCCCCCAGTAGTGTACACTGCCCCAGTATACGTTCCCCAGTAGTATACAGCTTGCCCCCAGTAGTATAAAGCTGCCCAGAAGTATACAGCCGCCAGATTCACCTGCCCCCAATAGTATACAGCCTGCCCCCAGTAGTATACAGGCCGCCCACACGTACTATACAGTTTGCCCACAGTAGTAAACGCCTGCCACCAAGTAAGTATACAGCTTGCCCCCAGTAGTATACAGCCTGCCCCCCAGTAGTATACAGCCTTCACCAATACGCATTACGCCGTCACAAGGATACAGCTGCCCCCAGTAGTAACAGCGATTGCCCCAGCCTTAAAGCAAACAATGAGGAAAAAAGATGTATCCAAAATACATCCATGTTTTCTAACGTTATACTGCGGGTATTTGGAATGCGTTTTTGCCTAAACTTTTTCATACTTTTCATATTGGGTACGAACTGTGGGTGGTTTTGTAGTTTTTTGCGAATTTGGATGGCTTGTCATCTCTATAATTTTTTAGGGACGCGTGTGCGACTTTCCATCACTTTTATGATTTTTATATATTTTTCTAAATGGCCATTTTCGATAGCGCTAAGGGGGTGGTAAAACGCAATGATAAAATGTATATATTTTGATAGATCGGGCATGTTAGGTGCTGGCGATACCTAATGTGTTTATGATTTTTACTGTTATTTATATTTATATCAGTTCAGGTGATTTGTAATTTTTAGGTTTTTTTGAATTTTTTTAAAATTTTTTTTATTTTTACTTTTTATATTTTCAGCCACTAGGGTACCTTAACCCTAGGTGTCTGATTGATCCGATCATATGGTCACGGGGCTCAATGCGATCCCTTGTCTCGGAACCGCGGGGCGCATCCGTGCTCCTCGTGTGCAGCGACTGCCCAGTCTATCGTCCAATTACCTTTTCTGCTCTGCTTAACCGGACTGCAATGGCGAGCGCGCCTAGAGATGGGGACGCGCGCCGCAGGAGTCACGGGGAAGAGAAGGAGCTAGAAATTTGCAGGGCCAGCGCACCGCTAATTGGTGCACGGGCTGCTAAACACCTCACCTTTAAGAACCTGCTACTCCTGTGCCCACGCCGGATCTTTGTGCACTCACAGACTAAGAGAAAGTTCATGGGATTATTCACTGCCGTTCCTGTGTATTCATGTTGATCCCCTGGTTCATGTGTATTCTGCGTTCCTGGGTATTCATGCATTCTGTGTTGTCCGTTCCCGACGTCATGTGTAGCCGTGTTTACCGAGTTCTCCGTGTGGCTGTGCTTCTGTGTGCCTGTGTTCCCGTTCCCCAACCTGACTGGACCTCCCGTTGCTGACCCCGGTTGGACTTTCCTCCTCATTCATTAAAAAGGTGCTGATATGCAATAGCCCCTTGAATGAAGAGTTAAAACTAAGTAGCTTGCGTAGCTTTGGAGACCCGAGGCTACACACGGCAATATGCAGCAAAGACTGCGGCGCTAGGCAGGGGTTGGCCCCCGCTGCATGTGGGACCCGCTTGCGGCCTTTGCCGCTCCTGCTGAATGGCGCTGTTGTAGCTTTCAGAAAATGTAATTATAATCTTTCTCTGTGCACAATCATTGCTGTACATAGTTATGATCATTCACTTTTTTTGCAACAAAAGGTTTTTGGTTGATCTGCTTGGTAACTTTGATATAAAACATGTTCTTGTGGCATGGTTGTACCCATTACAAAATCCTGTTTAGTAAGGTGGTTACACCATGCAGAGTATACTGATCAGACCAAGAACATGACATTTTGCCCAACAAGCCAATAGAACTTTCTCAAAGGACATTATTAGAAAGACATTAACAAACCAGCACCCATTACTAAATGAACCAGTGGTGGTAACATTGCCTATAACTGTTTAATGCAACTCTAATATGTTTTTGGACTTTTTTGCCTTTTTCTGTTCTACTTTTCCGTGGCCACATTAGTTTTACAAAAAATGTGTTTTAAAATCTTTCTAATTTCTGTGGCAAAATTTTAGTGTTAACTGAAAACAATCACATTTTACTGAATTAACAATAGAAACATCCAACATTGGTGTTGACAACCACAAACCATATTTTGGAGTCGATGGGAATACTGTACACCTTGTGCAGCTGTATTATTTCTACTATAGGCTGGTTTAGACCTTGAAATCTTGTGTATAAGTGATGCACAAAGGAAAGTTGAAGAATTTAATATGCCTTAATTTTGTTAAAAGCAAATCAAAGTGTTGTGCACTATGAATATCATATTGATACCCCAGAGCTTGATTTATCCCACTCATTTGGTCAAACTGGATACACCAAGAGGCCGGCTTCGATAGATCCGGCATCTGACCATGTAACAAGACAAGTCTATGTCAAGCTTTTCCACAAGTATGCAGAATGGGGGAAAAACCTTCTTTAATGGAAAACCTGAAAAACATAAACAACCAGTTCAGGCCATCACTTGAAATAGTTTGCAGGAGTGTTCCTTTAATCTTATTCCCTGTGTCACATTTATCTTTTCATTAGATATACATACCAAGAAGTGCCAAAGTTTGCATCAGATTGTAGTACAAATTGGCTATTTATTATTTAGATTCTTATTGTTCCAATCCCGGTAATAGAATTCGATGACTATGTTCCATACCCAAATAGATGTCAGAGTAACTTAGCAGGGACCAGTAAAAACGTTCTGACAGATGCCTAGTTGTATTGGTGCCCGGCTCAGCAATTTCCTTTCTTGCTTTAAACATAGAATTCCTGTTGTTTTATGCTGTTTCTTTGATCCTTACTAGGTCCATGCCTTGTAAAGCTGGCTAAATTATCATACAAAAGTTCTGTGTCTACCATGGAAGTGACTGGTGGTCTGTTTAATATGCTGGAAAGGAATTTAAAACTGGAATGCAGTACATGCAGCATAGAAATAATTTCCGTGATAGACACTTAGTTCATAATAGTGTCACCTTAAATAGTATTTAGCACAGAATCTGAGGGTTTTCTTTGTGCCTTCTGACACTTACTCATACTGATCACTAGTACTCCAGCTACTCAGGCATCTTTTATCTTAAGCTTATGGTGAAGTGCCTTTGCTGTATCTCGCGCCGTCTCTGCAGGAGACAAGCTGCTCAGGAATTTCTTTTCCAAACTATGCATATTTTTTTTTTAATTTACGCCCACAGACAGCAAATATCACATCAGGCATAGAGAAGTGGAGGCTATGTTCAGAGAAGCTATGGAAAGAAAAAATATCATGACAATGCAAATTAAATTCTTTGCCCTTCAATTCACAGTTACCAATAGAAATAGCAAAAAAAGAATCTACTCTGAAAGCAAATACTACTCGAAGCAGGAGACAAAGTTACAAATAAAAAAAAGGCCCCTGGATTTAACTTGCCCTCTACAGCCGCCTTTCAGTGTGAAATATTGTACATGTTTGGAAACAGTATGAAAATATTCAGTAAGTACAGACAAGAGTTTCATCTCAGTGTGCTATCATTCTCTCTCTGCACTATCTCCGACTTATTAAAACTGTATTTATAAATAAAATAATGATAACATAAATAGATCAGGTTTTCCTCTCTTCTCATAGTCGAAAGTATTCTATACTAGAGATATAAGAAAGAAGTATACAACTTATTATAATGTTTATAGAAAAAGAAAATATTACATTAAGCTACCTATTTCCTTTAAGTTTTGAAGTTAAAGGAAATTACCATCAAAATCAGCATGTAAACCAGGGTCATAGATCTACACTCACCGGCCACTTTATTAGGTAACTAGTAACGGGTTGACCCCCTTTTGCATTCAGTAATTGCCTCAATTCTTCGTGGCATAGATTAACAAGGGCTGAAGCATCCTCAGAGATTTGGTCCATAATGACATGATGGCGTCACACAGTTGCCGCAGATTTGTCGGCTGCACACCATGATGCGAATCTCCCGTTCCACCACATCCCAAAGATGCTCTATTGGATGAGATCTGGTGACTGGGAGGCCATTTGAGTACAGTGAACTTATTGTCATGTTCAGAGAACCAGTCTGAATGATTCCAGCTGCATGACATGGCGCATTATCCTGCTGAAAGTAGCCATCAATGTTGGTACATTGTGGCATAAAGGGATGGACATGGTCAGCACACATACTCAGTAGGCTTGGCGTGTTTTGCAACAATGCTCATTGGTACCAAGGGCCCAAGAGTGCAAGAAAATATTCCCCACACCATGACACCACCACCACCACCTGAAACCGTTGATACAAGGCAGGAGGGATCCATGCTTCATGTTGTTGACGCCAAATTCTGACCCTACCATCCGAATATTACAGCAGAAATCGAGACTCAATCAGACAGGCCACGTTTTTTCCAATCTTCTACTGTCCAATTTCGATGAGCTTGTGCAAATTGTAGCCTCAGTTTCCTGTTCTTAGCTGAAGGAGTGCAACGGTGTGGTCTTCTGCTGCTGTAGCTCCATCTGCCTCAAAGTTCAACGTACTGTGCGTTCAAGAGTATGCTCTTCTGCCTACCTTGTTGTAACGGGTGGCAATTTGAGTCACTGTTGCGTTCATCAGCTCGAACCGTCTGCCCATTCTCCTTGACTCTGGCAAACACAGGCATTCCGCCCACAAACTGCCGTCTCACCTCAAATCACCTTTCTTCCCATACTGATGCTGAGAGTTTTGAACTGAGAGGAGATTGTCTTAACCATGTCTACATGCCTAAATGCACTGATTTGCCGCATGTGATTGGCTGATTAGAAATTAAGTGTTAACGAGCAGTTGGACAGGTGTACCTAATAAAGTGTGGTGAGTGTAGACTTTGACGCAGTAATCCTTCTGATATTTGTTATCCATGCTGAACTTCACAGGCTGTTACAGTGTTTCCCCCACCCCCTGCTCCCTCAGCGTTTCCCCCTCCCCTGTCTGATGTAATCACCAGTTTCATCACACAGTGAGGGGAATTTCTTCTTGCACACTGTGACAGCACCTGTACATCTTAACACAGAGGGTAAAGCATAATTTAAAATTTGAAAATTATTTTTCGGAAAGGAAAGGATAAACAAATATAAGAAATTACCTGAGTTCAACAACCTCGAGAAGTAGTACCCTGGTTTAAATTTGAAATGTTATGAGAAGAAACTTTCCTCCTATCTACATAGTGAGACACTGGGCGAGATGTACTAGCAAAACTGTCTAACATGCCTATGAGATTTAGAAATTGATATGATTTGCTGGGGAAAGTAGGTCTGGTCTAGAATCGGATCTCAGTGGGTATAAAAAATAGTTATCCACCCTCATATGCAATTCTTCCTCTTAAAATGATGAGAGAGGCCTGTAATTTACATCATAGGTAGTCCTCAACTATGAGAGACAAAATGTGGAATAAATCCAAAAATCACATTATAATGTATTTGATCACCTTCAACAAGCAAGATTTCTGGCTCTCAAGACCTGTAACTTCTTTCTTTTAGAGGTTTCTCTGTCTTCTCCCCTTATTACCCTGTAGCAGGCTCCTGTTTGAACTTGTTATCAGTATAAAAAGACACATGCCACACGCCAAACAGTACACACTCCAAAATCCACTATGGAGAAGCCCAAGAACACCAGAAAAAAATTGTAGTTCTGCAATAAGCGTTGCAGCTCTGTGTGAGAAGATAATAAACTGTGGGAGAAATAATTAGAAAAGGAAAAGACATACAAGATCATTGGTAATCTCCTCAACTAGGGGCCCATGGAAGATCTCACCAGAAATTCCCGGGACCACACGGGTAGCTAACACGGGGAGCTTAAATATCCCAGGACCACACGGGGAGCGAGTGAATGACCTGCAAGAAGCTGGGGACCAACGTAAAAAAGGCTACTGTCAGTAACACACTATGCCGCTAGGGATTCAGAGCCTGCAGTGCCAGATGTGTCTTCTTGCTCAAGCCAGTAATATCCAGGCCATTTTTAAAGACCATTTGGATGTTCCAGAAAACATTGGGAGAATGACATACGGTCAGGTGAACCAAAGTACACAAGTTTGGTGGTAACACAACTCTTCCCTTGTTTTGGAAGAGAGTGAATTGAGTTTTCAGCCAAGAACCCATACTTCTGTGAAGAATGGTGGTAGAAATATCATGCTTTGGAGCAGTTTCTCTGCAAGGATGACTGATCCATGTACATAGAATAATGAATGGGGGCCATGTATCGTGAGATTTTGAGTGCAAACCTCCTTCCATCAGCAAAGACATTGAAGATGAAACATGACTGGGTCTTTCAGCATGACAATGACCCCAAGCTACCACCAGGGCAAGAATGAATGGCTGTTGTGAGAAAGCATTCAAGGCCCTGCAGTGAGTTTCCAGTTCTTGGACCGCATAGAAACCTTTGGAGAGACTTTGGAGGTGGTGTTGCCAAGCGCATCCAAAACACACTGCTCTATTGGAGATCTGCGTGGAGGATGGGACAAAACCAGCAACATTGGGGCACATTTACTAAGAACAGTGCGAACTGCACTATGTGCAGTTGCCTGTTGTATAGTGCAGAGTGCGCCAGATTCATGATTTCTGGGTGCACGGTCTGACTAAGCATCCGATGGCCCCCCTTTGGTGCCGAAAAACGAATTTGTGTTGTGTGAAAATAGCACAGCAATTCTAAATCCCTGTGCAAGCAGTAGCATCTAAGACAACATGCCAGTCTGACAGAAAACTAGGCGACACTCCTTCACGTCCTTCCATAGTAATGGCCCATTGTGTGCCAACCTTGTAAAGACTAAGAAACGTTTGCCTCTGTCATTGCCAGACAATGATATATAAAACAGTATTTAGATGAGCTTTGCTCTTGACCAAATACCCATATGTGTGATTCTGGATTTGTTTTGGCACTTGTCTCTCATAGTTGAGGTCGACCTATTATGTCAATTACAGGCCTTTCTCATCTTTCCATGGGAGAAACTGGCACAATTGGTGGCTTATATGTAAATTCTTGTCCTGCATCTGAACAGAATAAAATACTGCCATCATTTGTGGTTGACCACATAAAACGCTACAATATTTATACATGCGGGCCAAAGGACTTGACATTAATTTCTTAGGCTGCATGAACACAACAGCATGCAACTATGGGGTTCAAACAATATCCAACATCATGTACACATGCCTGGCCGCCCATTAATGGTTCGAGAATGATAATGTAATAATTCTTATTTATGCCATATCAGTCCTATCCCCATGGGGCTCGCAAACTAATCACTACCAGTATATTGGAGTGTGGAGGAAACCGAGGACCCCCCACACAAACCCGATATAGTATAATAGCACAATAGATATTGATGGGGGTTGTGAGCTAGCCTGTTGCTTTCTACTGTATTCAGAGTTGATTTTAGCTGCCCTGAGGTGAAGAGTTGAAAATGCTGCACCCTTCCCTCACAGCGCCCAATGATGCTACCTCACAGTCTTAGACACAGACTTAGTGAACAACTAGTACCTTACAGATGATAATCTGCTTCCAGGCTTGGTTTATCTCTGCTGAATTTACTTTCAAAAGTCTTCAGCTCCATGCAACATAACTCCACATTGCGCCCATAAAAAAACCCACAGTTTTACACTTACAGTATTATGGAACGTGTTCCTAATATTATTATCCTCACAACACGACTAAACACACTATACCCATATACTTTCAATTGTGTCACAATCCCTAGCACTTTAGATGCACACTAAAAAAGATGGTGAACTCTGTCGGACATGAGCGGGAAGTGACACATTCATGATATTGAGTGCATGATCTTAGTGATTACACACGGTGCATTATGTAATGCATAGACTTACTCCGGTCTGTGACAGGCCTTAGGGCATTTAATATGACAAACCTGGGGTCTTAGGTCCCAGACCACAGGGCTGTCATATCAGATCAAAAATTTGTGGGGGCGCCGATAGTAGAATCAGAGAGCAGAGAATCTCCCTGCAGCCAATTAACACCCGTGATCAGAAACTCATTAAGACCGCGGGTGTTACACAGTGTTCCCCAATACCGCCGACACCCCATGCTTCTGATGACAATTCGCTCTGATGCATACGTCCCCACGCCACATTATTACAACAGGCAGCACTATTAGCCGGACTCCACGCCGTGGCATAAGCCTGTAGCGGCAAGTGGTTATTGGTTCCTATTGCTTTCATGTGTCATTGAAAAGTGAAAGAAAACAGGCACATACCATAAATGAATCCAGAGAAGGATCTGTTGTACTAGTACTTTTAAATTATGCTATGACTAAAGGCGTTTTCGCAACTCTAAGCGTTATCAGCTTGTCTGCATGTAGGAAGTCAATCTTTTAATGTAACCTAAAAAACATTGACAATTTTTTAAATCCAGTATCGGAATTCCCTTCAATTTCTTTCTCCCGGAACTATTAAATAAACTTATTTGTAATTTAGAGTTATTTTAAATATTTTTTTTTTGTATTTAAACCCGTTTTAATTCGTACAGCATCCTGAACAAATTTTACAATATCTTAAACTTATTTCAAGTTTCTTGTACCTGATAAATTGTTATGACTAAGTACCAACCTCAGACCAAGCCAAACTGTTTGCTGAAGTTTTAATTTTATTATAATGCCAAGTGATAATTGTAGTAATATGCAACATAGCCAGCACCCCTAACATTGCAAATAGTCAAATAGAAAAATAAAGTTTGCACGAAGTCAAATAATGCAATTAAAGGTAATGCTTTAATAAATATTTTTTATAAAATCATAAAGGATTGAAAATGCAGGGCAAAACCCAAAAACAAAAAACCAGTTTGAAGTAAATACAAATTCTAGACTATACCCCTTAACAATATTAACACTGAACTAGTACACCTTAACACATATAATCCAAGTTAAAGTCATGCAATTGAGTTCTCACCCTCCTAAATAAAACATAAAGACCACCGACCACATTTATACCCTGTGCACTCTGTTCTATAGTTACAAGACTATGCACATACAGTACATATGACTATATACATTTTCAGGTATTTTAACAGGAATATGTTTGTGCATGTGTGCCTTTGTGTACATTTGTGCCTTTATGTAGCAATGTATTAGCATTTTCAACCCATCTTGTATTTTAATGAGTACTATATATGCTTGAGTAAAGCTGGCTTAATTTTACCACAAAAATGGAAAAAGACTTCAGTATAAGCCTAGGGTGAGAAATGCATTGTCACAGCCTCCAGCCAGCCAACCCCCGCCCCCAGTATACAGTTATTCAGTCCCCCAGTATATAGCTGGCCAGCCCCCTGCCCACCTTTAATTAGCCGCCAGTCCCCAGTATATAGCCAGCCCACCACCAATATATAGCCTGTCATCCCATGCCACCCCTATATAGCCTCCCCTGCACCAGTATATAGCTAGTTGGCATCCCCTAGTATAAAGGCAGCCAGTATATAAAGCTACTCAGCCAGCCTACCGCTAGTATATAGCCAGCCGACCCCAATATTTGGCCAGCTAGCCAGCCCCAGCATATAACCAGGCAACTTGCCCCAGTACACAGCCATCCATCTAGCCGCCCCCAGTCTAAATCCAGCCAGCTTGCTCCCGATATAGCCATCCATCCCCCTGCCCTAGTATACAGCAATCTAGCCCCCACTATATAGCCACGTATATAGCCGCAAGCCCGTCCCCAGCAAGTAATAGCCAGCCCAGACCCCCACGTATATCGCCAAGCCGCCCCCAGGTCCGAAAGCAGTAGGGACTAAAAGCCCGCCAGTCTAGCTGCTAAAGGTACAAGCTATCCCCTCTACTAGCTTAACCATTCCCCTGGTAAGATCTGGCGCCGCGGCAGAGTATACCCCAGGAGCTCCATATGATAAAAGAACTCAATCACCGCGTCCTCACCTATGACAGCCATGCGTGGCAGGTCATTCTTACGACCGTCGTGACGTTCACACACTCCTTGACTATGAGCACTTTCTGGACACTCACAGTGTGTGGTGCCAGCAGTCAGTCAGGGTGTAACTAGGAGAGGCAGAGCCCCATAGCACCGTTCGCTAAATTTACATATTTGTACACTCACACATGCAAGTTACAATCATACATTTATACACTATGCAATATAGAGCATGTACGACACACTGTGCTATATTCGACATACAAAATATTTACTGACATCAGTATATCACAGACACCATACACCATATACACATACATATATACTATCACAGATAAGCATATATACATCACATAGATTTAGCTATATACATATTATGTTTCACAATGTGAGGCATAATATGCATATAATGGTGCACATCTCCACTCTTTGTATGTGTGTCAGGTTGTATGACAGGTCTCCCTGACACGGCAAGGGCCCCATAGAGGCTTTAAGGGCTTCTAAATCGTAGTATTCCCTGCTACATGTTTCCTTTCGGCCATCACCCGGACTCACTACACATTGCTTGAGCGAAGCCAGAGAATGGAAATGCTGACAAAGACATTTTTAAAGTCACAATATGCTATTGGAGCCAGTCACCAGCTAAACGACATTCAAGGGATTAGATTGCTTTAAGTTTTGCTGACACATTTAATATAACACTACAGTCTAATATAGCCCATCCAGTTGTACGAAAGTGTGAACTACAGTTCCGTTAAGGAAGACAACAATAGAGTTAACAATCTTTCACTTAAAGTTTACAAACCGCATTACTGGGTCCAAGTTCTAAATTAAAAATTCAGTTATGACAGAAAAACTTGCTATTTTAACCAACCCACTTTTATTGTCCAATGTCAAACGATTTTAAGTGAAGATTTTAAATGTCAAGTCTTGAACAATGACAGTACAGTGGTCCTGGACAATATAAGATTAGTCAATTTAGTCTGAAACTGTTCTGCTGTGAAATCTAAAGAAATTCATTATTTAGTTTTGTAACAAAATGTTGGTTTGTCAGAATCAGTGTTCTTAGATTTATACACATAGGTAAAAATTGTACCTATTAATAATAAATGATAAAACATTTGTGTTGCTTTATAACCTATTGTATATTAAGGTTTTATCTTGATTTTCTCTGGCATAGTACAAAAGTTCTGGAACGATAAAATGATATTTTAGATTTTTAGGGTATACAAGTTGGTATTCAGTGGCATCTCAATGGAGAAGCTTTTCAACTCATGCTGGTGAATTCAAAAATTTTCCTACTCTTCATGTTCCCTGGTGTATGACGCAGGATATGTAGGCATTTTGCCGTATAACTGTGTGTTGGCAGAGGACCATCTACTGGGTCAACCAATATCTGGTATATCCTGGACATCGTCCCCTTATTTGAAGTGACCTAATCTACACAGTTGTTCAAATTCTGTAGTTTAGAACCATAGCAGTTGCAAACAGCCAAGAGGTAGTGGTACCACTCGTCTTTATGCAGGGAGCGCTCCCGCAGTAAGTAGTCAACTGTCTCATTTCAATGTTAAATGGATCTACCATATCCGCTAGAGAAACAGTCGTGCCTTGGACCACTGCTGACCATGGGCGCTTTAAACTGTCAGATATGTCCGGTATAGAGGACTGATACAATGCGGGCATTTGGAGGAAGATTAAACCGCTGTTTACATATCTTCTACGCTAATAGCGTATAAGGCCGGCGGTCTAATAGAGGTCAGCCAGCCACAGTTTCTCAATTTCAAACCACTTATGTATGTCGCCGCCGAGGCCACATACGTGTGGCAGATATCTCAATAGAGTTGCCCAGTAGTAACGTCGCAAAAATTTGTTAATGAAGATATTAGAAAATGTCAAATCTCTCCGGCCTACCACAGATATTTATATTCTTTGACTGCTATTTCTACAGACAATGGACATTCATGCTTTACTAAATTATACTTGTCAGCAATGTGCTGCACAACAACTAGCTTGATACCCGATTAAGCCTCTGACCTAGGGGGTATTACTCTAGTGCAGTTTATGCAGTGACCATCCTTTAGTAAACAAAATGAGCTGTCATATCATGTAATCGATCCCCAACGCTTTCAGAATATATTAATGTATGGGCACAATACCCACTATATGAGGTAAAACTATAATGGGTTAACAAATATTTAGCAAACAATTGGGAAGGATCTATTCTTGGTAGGTTCATAAAGTGCAGAACAAAAGGGGGCTATCATATGGCCCTTCAACATAACCAAGTACTGAAATGGTAACTTTTATTAGCATCTTTGATTAAAAATCCATGTGAAGACTGTACAATTAACAAAACAGTGTTCCTTTAGAGTATATATAAAAATAAATACAATCAATGGTATCCTGGATACCAAATAAGGAGTCATAAACCCTCATCTATATAATGTGCGTCAGTAGAGTTCGAGTAAGATGATATTTTGCAATATTCTTAATTGTACAGTCTCACTATGATTTTTAATCAAGATGCAATAAAAGTTAAATTTTAGTCCTTGGTTATGGTATGAAGGCGATTGATAGCCCCTTTGTTCTGCTGGGTAACAAATATGACACAGTTCGTAATGCTAAACAAAAAAATATGTGACTGGAGAAAGTGTGCTTGCTGAAATGTGCTATGTTCCATATTTTGTAAGTCATATAAAAAGCCAAAGCAGCAAGCTTTGATTTTTAATGTCTGTGGATGGGCCTGAGAGCTACCCAAAAACGAAAGTTTTCCCCTGTGTTCAATTATAGAATGTCTTAACTTTTTATATTCGTTCTTTGTTTACACTGTTATCAAAAGCCCCACCCCCTGCCTCCGATGCTGACTCTCGGCGACCAAAACAAAAAAAAAACAAGAACAAGCACAAGGGACCACGAAACATAATAAACAACCAAACAAAGAAAACAAAACACAAACAAACAGAAACAACTTACAAAATAACCATCACATAAACAAAAACGAAGCCGAAACAAAAAAGACCACACAACTGAGAGCAAAACAAAACACACAGAAAGACAAAGCTAGAAACAACGACAAGACACAAACAAACAAACAACAAAACAAGCAAGAGAAACTAAAACCGAAAAGACAACAGAAACAAACAAACATAGGACACAACAAACAAAGACAAGACACAACAGACAACAAACAACATCAAAACAACACACAAGGGACAAGAAAAACAACCACAAACAAAACAACAACAACAAATCAAGGCGTACAAAACACAACACACACAAACAAAACCAAACATTAAAAAAAACACACACAAAAACACACTCCAACACACACAACCACCCAAACAACCGAAACAAAACACACAAACAAACAACACAAAACTAAACAAAACAACACACAAACAAGAACAACAAACACACAAAAACCAAACACAAAACAACAAATAAACAAAACAAGCAACAAAAACAAACAACACAAACTACAACAACAATAACAAAAAACCACAAACAAACAAAAAACAATTAAACAAACAACATGTTAACCAAATAGCAACAATGTCCAACTTTATATAGATTACAACACTGTTGTACAACTAACCAAACTGAACCAATGCTTAGCGCAGTATGAACCTGGCTCTGGAGAGTTTTTCATATTCAAGGATACATTTCACACGACATTGTGCCTGCGATGTACATTGCACGGCGGGCACATGTCAGGCCAAGGAGAGGAGGAGGGGTGTGATCGCACTCTGTCATTAGTACGGGCTTGCATACAGGGAAAGATAGGACATGTCCTATCTTTTCCTGGCCTTACGGACCGGTACCTTATACGGCTAAATAATATCGGCTGTATATTACATCCCATACGAGGGCAACTCTATGGGCATCTATCCCGTTTCTTGAGAATTGCCATGGATTGAACCACAAGGCTTTCCCACAGGTGGACAGAAAAACCTATAGTATCTCGTGACAAATATATATGGGTAAAAGAATCGTTTTGGAAGAGGTTGGAAAAATACCTTTAACAGACAGAGACAGTGACAAGATGATAAAGTTTCAAAACACGGACTGTACTGCTGCGTTATTGAGAGAAAAAACAGATACACAGCCTTTCTTAGCACAAAATAGACACAAAACCTGCTCCACCGAGCTAAACAGGTCAATCTGACTATACCAGTGCCTTCCTACCCGGCCCTTGGTGGGCAAAACTACAGTGTTGCTCACAGTCCTGACCTAGACTTGTGATCTCATCTCTCAAGCAGCGCTCCAGAAGACAGAAAAGAGAGAGACCCGCAGTCTGCACCTGCTGCAGGGTCAACGTGATTCACGGCACTGTGGTACAAAATCAAGAGATGGACAAGGGATTAGGAAAATCTAACCTCTTTCCCCACAAATCAGCTCCAGGGCCCCCTTTATTCCGGCTTTTACTTAAGCCAGTTGGAGTCTCTGCTTACTATTAGGCCCAACAACCTTTCCTGGAACCTCAGACACATAAGACAAGAAGCATAGGGGAAATATTTTGCCCTCAATGGACTTTCGCCATCACAATCTCAACATAGGCAGGTTCCTGTCACACATTTAAAAAATAAGAAGCTAAGGTTCAGGTCCATGAACCCTACATAAATATACCTGTCATATTGTGAGAAAGCGGGAAGGTAGTGGATGGTGGATATATGTCACAGATGTACATGTGGCCTTGTGTAAAGTGAGACAGTTTTTTGTCAGAAACCTTATGTTTATGTTGTGAAGGGGTAAAGGAAGTGTGTGTGTGATATACGCTCCAGTTGTAAGTCTGTGTTCAATAAGTTGCACCACAAAAATGTGTCCAATCCTATATCACATAACCATATTTATGAGGTTTTTTTTTTAATGTCTTTCCAATTGCATAGCACAAACTTAGCTATATTTCGATCAGTTTGTATGCCACATGTGAATTATTATCTCCATGGCAACAGTCTAAATATAGCAAGTGTAATAATGTTTTTTTATTCCTATTGGTATGTACGTAATTTTTTGACAATACTGATCTTATACATTGTATACTTAAGGAAAAAAAAATTTGATTACACAGCATTTTCACCAGTTATGTAATGGAACACTCTCAAATCTGTCAGATAAAAGAGAAATTTTATATAATAATATTATAAGCAATAAATACTGGTCAGAAGCAGAGAAAACTGCTAAAATACAAAAACATACATCCTATAAACATTGCTCAACTACAGCCATAAACACTTAAAGAGAATGAAAACCTTTTTGATTAGTTTGGTTTATCATAAATTCCTTCAAAATTTACAGACAAACCCAATGACTATATTCAAGCTGTCAAAGTGTATACTATAGAAAAATCTCCACCAAACATCCCCCCTCTATTGAACAACAAATATACCAAAAGTGGAAAATTGTTAGAAAGAAAAATTAAGTTCCATCTAAATACAAATAATCCTGAAGCAGGAGACTTCAGTGCTTTACAAATCAAATGAAATCACAGTGTTAGATAACATTTGAAAAGAAATGATTGTATGCAGATTGAATGCGGGATGAAGATCCCGCCTCAGGGGCTTATGACAGACCCTGAGGGGGGCAGAAAAAAGCTGGCCAGTCACGTTATACAGCAAATCATTTTTATTGCGCATTTAATAACTAATGCAAATGATGTGCAGAGTGGCACAGCACTGAAAATAGGGGTGTGTTAAGGTTATCAAAGATCTGGGGGCACAGGCCTCAAGGCATATGTACCAAATTTTAATAGGGTCCACGCTGATCATAACCCCCTCAAGTGGTTGGGGCCACTAACAACTGTACCTAACATATACAGTTACAGAAATCCTTAATTCTTTACAACCAGGTGACTGGAGGTGATGTGACCTAAGATTGAGTTGTTCTCTACTCTTCCATTAGAATGCCATCATCATGCTTTCAGCTATGCCTCCTCTTGTGGGGTTTTACTACACAGACATCTCATGTTTTTCAAACATAAACCATATCTACAACACACTTTAGACATTCTGGTTTACACACCAGTACATGGTCCCCATTGTGGCCCCGCAACTTATAATGAGACCTAACAATGCTGCCCACACCCCTCTCATTGTGCACACCAAACTTAAACCCACTATCTCCCCCTCAATGTGACCACTGCACTAAATAATCCTAGATACAACTTAAAAACTTATACCTCTATCAATTAGTACCACCGTGATCGTCTGACAAAGAACCAAAGAGAGGTGTTACACAGCCCTGTATACAAAAAATTAAAATGTATGAATTTTTGAAGGTGAAAAGCGAAAATATGAATGAAACCCTGCATCCTTAAGGGTATAATTATATATAATATATATATTATGTATATAATATTATATATACACTCACCAGCAACTTTAAGGTACCACATGCTAGTAAAGGGTTTTGCCACCTGTTGCGTTCAGAACTGCCTCAATCTTCGTGGCATAGATTCCAACAAGGTGGGGTCTGGAAGCATTCTCAGAGATTTTGGTCCATATTGACATGAGGGCATCACACAGTTGCCGCAGATTTGTGGCAGGCCCATCCATGATGAGATCTCCCGTTCCACCACATCCAAGAGATGCTTATTGGATGAGATTGGTGATGTGGAGGCCAGTTGAGTAACAGTGAACCATTGTCATGTTCAAGAAAACCAGTCTGAGATGATCCAGCTGCATGACATGGCACATTATCCTGCTGCAGTAGCCATCAGATGTTGGGTACATTGTGGTCATAAAGGGATGGACATGGTCAGCAACAATACTCAGGTAGGCTGTGGCGTTGCAACGTGCTCAATTGGTACCAAGGGGCCCAAGAGTGCCAGAAAATATTTCCCACACCATGACACCACCACCACAGCCTGAATTGTTGATACAAAGCAGGATGGATCATGCTTTTCATGTTTTTGACGCCAAATTCTGACCTGCCATGAATGTCGCAGCAGAAATCGAGATCATCAGACCAGGCAACGTTTTTCCAATCTGCACTGTCAATTTCGATGAGCTTGTGCAAATTGTAGCCTCAGTTTCCTGTTCTTAGCTGAAAGGAGTGGCACCGTGTGGTCTTCTGCTGCTGTAGCCATCTGCCTCGAAGTTCAACATACCTAGCGTTCAGAGATGCTCTTCTGCTACTTGGTTGTAAACGGGTGGCAGAGGTAGCCACAGCACATGCCCCCAAGTAGATGGGTAGCCACAGCACATAGTCCCAGAAGATGGGTAGCCACAGCACATAGTCCCAGAAGATGGGTAGCGACAGCACCTACTCCCAGTAGATAGGTAGCCACAGCACCTACTCCCATTAGATAGGTAGCCACAGCACATACTTCCAGTAGATAGTTAGCCACAGCACATGCCCCCAAGTAGATGGGTAGCCACAGCACATACTCCCAGTAGATAGGTAGCCACAGCACACTCCCCCAGTATATAGGTAGCCCCAGCACATACTCCCAGTAGATAGGTAGCCACAGCACATACTCGCAGTAGATAGGTAGCACCAGCACATGCCCCCAAGTAGATAGGTAGCACCAGCACATGCCCCCAAGTAGATAGGTAGCCCCAGCACATACTCCCAGTAGATAGGTAGCCCCAGCACATGCCCCCAAGTAGATAGGTAGCCCCAGCACATGCCCCCCAGTAGATAGGTAGTCACAGCAAAAAAAAAAAAAAAAGATCATTTACTTACCAGCGCTCCCTGCAGCAAGCTCCTCATCGCTCCCAGGCTCTTCTCCTTGACCCAGGCTTGTGTGCCGGTGTCCAGTGATCAGTCCAGTGAAGAGACACAGCAGCCGTCACTATTTATTAAAGATCTGTCTGAGAGCCAGATGCAGCCAACAAAAGAGCCACATATGGCTCCCGAGCCATAGGTTCCCTACCCCTGATCTAGAGGCTGGAGGTTCCCCCATTCTTCTTTGTACATCTAGAGGCTGGAGGTTCCCCCATTCTTCTATGCACATGTAGAGGCTTGGGGTTCTTCCTATTTGTCTTTGCACATCTAGAAGCTGGAGGATACCCCATTTTTCTTTACAGCAGGTCTCTAGCTCAGTCATGTTGCTTGAAGAACTGGACTGTGACTGGACATTGCTCACACATGAATCTGCTGTGATGTAAATTCTTCTATAGTAGCTGTTGCTGTATATTTAGTGGGGTCATTGTCCTAGTTAACCCCTTAACGCTCTGCGCCGTAGCTGTACGGCGCAGAGGTATAAGGGATGTATGAAGAGGGCTCACGGGCTGAGTCCTCTTCATACAAAGGTGGGGGTTTTTGCAAAATGCATAAAACCCCCACCGCTAATAACCGCGGTCGGTGCTAGCACCGATCGCGGCTATTAACCCCCCCGTTGCCGCCGGGAAAGTCGCCGGCGGCATTTTAAAGACGGCGGCGCGCGGGCGCCGCCATCTTTTTTTCGATCGCCACGCCCCGGAACGTCATCGGGGGGCGGCGATCGGTTGCCATGGTAGCCTCAGGTCTTCTTTTGACACGAGGCTATCTGGCTGCTGCAGATTCGTTACAATGAGCCAGTGGCTCATTGTAATGAATGTGCTGCAAAAATGCCATTTATTGCAATACAGAAGTATTGCAGTATATGGTAGCAGCGATCTGACCATCTAGGGTTAATGTACCCTAGATGGTCTAAAAGATAGTGAAAAAAAAAGGAAAAAAAAAGTTTAAAAAATAAAAAAAATTTATAAAATATTAAAAGTTCAAATCACCCCCCTTTCCCTAGAACGGATATAAAACATAATAAACAGTAAAAATCACAAACATATTAGGTATCGTCGCGTCCCAAAATGCCCGATCTATCAAAATATAAAAACGGTTACAGGCGGCGGTGACCTCCGAGGCGGGAAATGGCGTCCAAATGTCCGAAATGCGACTTTTACACCTTTTTACATAACATAAAAAATGAAATAAAAAATGATCAAAATGTCGCACAGACCTCAAAATGGTAGCAATGAAAACGTCGCCTCATTTCGCAGAAGATGGCAAAAAATTTTTTTTATTTTTTGTACACATTCGTTTAATTTTTGAAAATGTATTAAAACACAATAAAACCTATATAAATCTGGTATCACCGCGATCGCACCGAACCAAAGAATAAAGTAGGCGTGTTATTTGGAGCGAAGAGTGAAAGTCGTAAAAACTGAGCCCACAATTTTTCCACATTTGGAATTTTTTTTCAGCTTCGCAGTACACGGCATGTTAAAATAAATAACATTACGGGAAAGTAAAATTTGTTACGCACAAAATAAGCCCTCACACAGGTCTGTACACGGAAAAATGAAAAAGTTATGGATTTTTGAAGTTGGAGAGCGAGAAATGAGCCGAAAAACCCTCCGTCCTTAAGGGGTTAAAGGTGAACCTACCTTCAGATCTTCTGCAGCCTCTACCAGTTTTTTGTCCAGGATTCTACTGCTTTCAACTCCATCCATGTTTCCATTAGCTTCTCAGTCCCCGGTAAAGATCAGCCTGACCCCAGCATGACATGGGCTCCCAGGTATCACAGTGGGGATTGTGTCTTAAGGGGATAGGGGGTCTTCCTCTATGCATAGGATGTGGCTATATTAGTTGTGGTCTCCCGTAAGCAGAACCCCTTCTTCCCCATTCATAGATCAGGACTTCTTATGGCATTGCAGATCTGTGGAGGAAACATCTTTAATATTCAGAGCTACCTAATTCTGCAAGTGCCTGATCCTTGAGTTTTCTTGTTTTTTTCTGATGTTTGTTCACTAATATTCTCTAACAAAGACCTACGACCTTCACAAACATCTACAGCCATACTGAGAAGAAATTGTATCCAAATGCTCTCTACAGGGTGCATCCTAAATCCTGGGACACCCTTGTATTTCAGGAACAAAAGGGAAAATGTAACGTGTTGGGCATAATCCTGAACACATAGCTGAAGCTGTTAGATCCAAAAATTATGATCCTACATGAGAATTTCTGGAGAATCTTGATGTTGATAAACCACCTTCCCATTGGAAAACCTGCCCATGATCCAATATGGCATCTTTCAAGATGGCTGCCATGAGTCATTTCAAGATGGCTGCCCATAGTCATTTCAAGATTGCTGCCCATAGTCATTTCAAGATGGCTGCCATGAGTCCAACCACAAGAACCAATATGGCGTCTTTCAAGATGGCTGCCATGAGTCATTTCAAGATGGCTGCCATGAGTCCAGCCACAGACCTCGATGGTTTCATTTGATAAAGCTTGGTTCACCTTTTTTTCGTTCTTTTTTTTCCACCTTTCTGTCTTTCTTGTAACTAATATATGAGTAGAAAGCAGACGCGGCACATTTTCTGTAGATTTCCATATTTCCATCCCCCTGTGCCGTGTTCTCTCCTTCCTGCATAGAACATGTTGTGTTGATGCATAGAAGATTTTATTTTTCCGCTATGATTTAGCGTATCTGCTTGTCAGGTTCTTGTGCAGGCGGCAGCTGTGTACACCAGGCCGCCCCGAGCGCCGCCATATCAATCACCTTCCATTATCCGGAAATCCACCCTGACGCCATAAGAATCAATTATCTAGAAGTCTCCATCAGATGCAAAGAGGATGATGCACAACATGTTCCTGAAGATCCAACTTCAAACTGAGTGCACAGGACAAGCGAGCGGAAGATGTCATTAGCAGAACCACCAGGATAGTCCACAGAATCCTCTATTACAAGCAGTTATCTTCTCCTATCAATCTATTATCTATCTGTCCATGTCATATATATATATATATATATATATATATATATACACTCACCGGCCACTTTATTAGGTACACCTGTTGAACTGCTCGTTAACACTTAATTTCTAATCAGCCAATCACATGGCGGCAACTCAGTGCATTTAGGCATGTAGACATGGTCAAGACAATCTCCTGCAGTTCAAACCGAGCATCAGTATGGGGAAGAAAGGTGATTTGAGTGCCTTTGAACGTGGCATGGTTGTTGGTGCCAGAAGGGCTGGTCTGAGTATTTCAGAAACTGCTGATCTACTGGGATTTTCACGCACAACCATCTCTAGGGTTTACAGAGAATGGTCCGAAAAAGAAAAAACATCCAGTGAGCGGCAGTTCTGTGGGCGGAAATGCCTTGTTGATGCCAGAGGTCAGAGGTGAATGGGCAGACTGGTTCGAGCTGATAGAAAGGCAACAGTGACTCAAATCGCCACCCGTTACAACCAAGGTAGGCAGAAGAGCATCTCTGAACGCTCAGTACGTCCAACTTTGAGGCAGATGGGCTACAGCAGCAGAAGACCACACCGGGTGCCACTCCTTTCAGCTAAGAACAGGAAACTGAGGCTACAATTTGCCCAAGCTCATCGAAATTGGACAGTAGAAGATTGGAAAAACGTTGCCTGGTCTGATGAGTCTCGATTTCTGCTGCGACATTCGGATGGTAGGGTCAGAATTTGGCGTCAACAACATGAAAGCATGGATCCATCCTGCCTTGTATAACGGTTCAGGCTGGTGGTGGTGGTGTCATGGTGTGGGGAATATTTTCTTGGCACTCTTTGGGCCCCTTGGTACAATGCCACAGCCTACCTGAGTATTGTTGCTGACCATGTCCATCCCTTTATGACCACAATGTACCCTGTAACATCTGATGGCTACTTTCAGCAGGATAATGCGCCATGTCATAAAGCTGGAATCATCTCAGACTGGTTTCTTGAACATGACAATGAGGTCACTGGACTCAAATGGCCTCCACAGTCACCAGATCTCAATCCAATATAGAGCATCTTTGGGATGTGGTGGAACGGGAGATTCACATAATGGATGTGCAGCCGACAAATCTGTGGCAACTGTGTGATGCCATCTCATCTATCTATCTCATATCTATCTATCTATCTATCTATCTATCTATCTATCTATCTATCTCATATCTATCTATCTCATATCTATCTATCTATCTCCTATCTATCTATCTATCTATCTATCTCATATCTATCTATCTATCTATCTATCTATCTATCTATCTATCTATCTGTAGCCATTGTTGTGGCAGTGTTGCAGGCAGGAGGGGGTTAATCATCAATGAGCGGAGTCGGGTTGCATTGATTTTTCCGATGTCGGGTAGAAGTGGTAATAAACACTTGTAACAGATTCAATCTGAAGAGATTCACATCATTACACGTCTGGCGTCCCCCGCACGTCCTGCCGACAGGGTCTGAATATCACTCTCACTGATATAAGGCGCCCCCGGGACCCAGACCCCTCACATGTCATGTACACACTGTGCATCTATCTATCTCTATCTCATATATATATACTGTATATGTATATATATGTATATATATGTATATATGTATATCAGGCTGCATAAAGCTGCTGAGCTGAGCTGAGAGCGTTGTCTCTCTGAAAGGAGGTTGGAGAGCACACACAGCCCTGACCTCTGTGCCTGGAGCAGTGACGTCTTTTGTGTTTTAGTGGTGAGTTAGAGGAACTCTGTTTAGTTAGCACCCAGACGGGTAGGATTTTGTTTGTTTGATGCCTGAATGTAAAGGCTGTTTTATTTTGTACCTGCTGCTGCAATAAACGCAGGCAAGACCTGTTTTGGACTAAACTTTGGTGTCACTGTCTTGGACTGCATCACGAATCACCACTACCACGGTCTCTACAGGGCCAAATCTCCCACATATGGTGGAGGATGCGGGCAGTTCAAAAGACACGCACCTTAAAAGGCTTGCTACATCCTGCAACATTGCATGGCCTGGGTGAAAGCAGCAGGCAAATTGCAGAGCCAAGATGGAGGACTTTATGAAATACCTGCAAGAGGTGTCCCAGGCTAATCGACAGCTGCAGCAAGCCATGCTCCAGCAACAGCAGGAAGAGTCCCAGGCTAATCGACAGCTGCAGCATGCCATGCTCCAGCAACAGCAGGAAGAGTCCCAGGCTAATCGACAGCTGCAGCAAGCCATGCTCCAGCAACAGGACGAAGAGTCCCAGGCTAATCGACAACTGCAGCAAGCCATGCTCCAGCAGCAGGAGGAGAGGTCCTGCCAGCAGCAAGCCATGCTCCAGCAACAACAGGAAGAGTCCCGAGCCATGTTTAAGCTGATGATAGAAATTTTTTCTGGTATTATGGCAGCACCGCAAGCAACAACTACTGAGGGCTCCCATACTGGTTTGCAAGGGTACCCGGTTGTCCAGCATTCCGCACGGGCTGCAGTGCAGAAGGCCTTACAAAAGATGACGGCGACCGGCGATGTGGAGATGTATCTCAATGTGTTCGAGCGAGTAGCTGAGCGAGAGGAGTTACCAGCTGAGCAGTGGGCAGATGTCCTGGCACCGTTCCTGACAGGCGAATCGCAGAAGGCCTACTACGACCTGAGTGAAACAGAGGCCCGTGAGTACCCTCAGCTAAAGGCGGAGATTCTGGCTCGTCTTGGGGTCACCATACAAGTTTGCTCCAGCTGGGTCTACCAGTGGGCATACTCAGAAAAACTACCCCCGCGCTCCCAAATGCATGACCTGATCCATCTTGTCCGGAAGTGGCTACAACCAGAGGACTGCACCCCAGCACAGATGGTCGAGAGAGTGGTTCTTGACAAGTTCACCTGTTCTCTGCCCTCTTGGCTCCAGCAATGGGTTGGACAGGCCGGTCCCACAAATGCTGAGGAACTCGTGTCCCTAGTAGAGAGGATCTACGGAGTAGAGAGGCTACGGAGGATCTTCTACTTACCTCACCTCACGAAGCAGTGCCAGTGACCTGGCCACTAAACCATCTGGTAAGACTGCTATTGCAGAAAAGGGGAAACAGGTCAGGTTGGGAGGGCGTTCATTGGGGGGCTCGGATACCCAGAAACCCAATGAGGCTCGTGACAGAGGTCATAGCCGTATCCAGTGCTGACGATGCCATGAAATGGGCCATATTGCTGCCAACTGTCCCCTGTCAGTGGTGCCAATGGACTGCAACCAGACCCGGCGATTTTCACTGTGTGCCCGGCCGGTTCTGGCAGCCGAGTCACTCACTGATGCAGAACCCCAAGTGTGTATGGTCACAATCGGTGGTCACACGGTGGAAGCCTTGCTAGGGAGTCTGGTCACCCTGGTGTGGGGAACTTTGGTTGATCCTGGACTATACAGTGGGCGTAAAGTGGGAGTGTTATGTATAAATGGGGACACTAACGAATATCCCGCTGCCGTCATCAACCTACATACACCTTGTGGTACTATCACCCATGAAGTGGGGGTGGTGGGGACCCTGTTTCATGAGGCTATTATCGGCAGAGACTTACGGGTGTTTTGGGACCTCTGGAGACGAAGACCCACCTCAGGTGCTATTACAGATAATGGACATCGGATATGTCCGGCCTTGGCCCCTGAACCCTTTGAGGCCAATGTACCCACACCAGCAGTAGGGGTGACCCCAGGTTATGAATTCTCTCCCCTAGAGGTCCTAGCTGGTGAGGTTGAGGGTCACGAGGAGGTGGCCGACATGCCGGACCTTGAGATTTCCCGTGAAAACTTTGGGGCTGCACAGCTACAGGACCCTACGTTATTTAAAGCACGGGAGAATGTTAAAGTGATAAATGGGGTACTCCAAATTACCAGGGGCTGACAAAATATACCCCTAAATGGTGATTGTTGGGGAACTGTTGTACAGGGTTGACCAGATACGGGGTGAGGAGGTTGAGCAAATTGTAGTACCCCAATCTCACCATAGGCTGGTGCTAGATTTGGCACATAAACATGTACTGGGAGGGCAGTTATCCAGGACTACGCTACGCGATATACAGAGGCAATTCCGTTAAGGAACACCTCCTCCAAAAACATTGCTAGGGAGCTGTTCCAGGTATTCTCCCGCACAGGCCTCCCCAAGGAAATCTTGACTGACCAGGGTACCCCATTCATGTCTAGAGTAATGAAGGAGATGTGTAAATTACTTCAGGTTAAACAGCTTCGTAACTCTGTATATCACCCTCAGACACATGGCCTGGTCGAGAGGTTTAACAAGACCTCGAAGGGGATGCTAAAGAGGGTGGTCAGCAAAGATGGGAAGGACTGGGATTGTTTGTTGCCTTATCTGATGTTTGCCATACGTGAAGTTCCCCAGTCCTCCACGGGTTTCTCACCCTTTGAGCTGTTATATGGCCGTTCCCCACGTGGGCTTTTGGATGTAGCTAAGGAGACCTGGGAACAGGAAAGGACCCCCCACCGTAGTGTGATTGAACACGTCTCCCTTATGCAGGACCACATAGCGGCAGTAATGCCCCTTGTAAAGGAGCACATGACAAGGGCACAAGAGGCCCAGTGTAGGGTCTACAATAGATCAGCCAGTCTCAGGACCTTTTACCCAGGCGACAGAGTGTTAGTTCTTGTGCCCACCATTGAGAGTAAGTTCTTGGCGAAATGGCAAGGTCCATATGAGGTCATGGAGAAAGTGGGGGAGGTTAACTACAAGGTATATCAGCCGGGGAGGAGGAAACCCAAACAGATATACCACGTGAACCTTCTAAAGCCATGGAGGGAAAGAGAGTCCCTGATAGCCGTGGGAGTAGAAAAAGCGTCTGTCCCCAAGAAGGTGACAACGGAGGTAGGTGTACCCGATGCCAAGGTGCCTGAAGTATGGATCTCGGAGTCCCTCTCCAGGGCCCAGATTCAGGAAGCGAAGGAGTTTGTGCTCCGAAACGTTGATGTGTTCTCTAAGTTACCGGGTCGTACTTCAGTCATCAAGCATGACATCATAACCGAACCCCACATCCGGGTACACCTAAAACCCTACCGGGTCCCTGAAGCACGCCGGCAAGCAATATCCGAAGAAGTCAGGCAGATGTTAGACCTAGGGGTTATCGAGGATAGGGACAGGCTAGGTTCTTCTCCACCCTTGACCTGACGAAAGGGTATTGGCAGGTACCCTCACAGACAGGGCTAAAGAGAAAACAGCTTTTGTTACTCCTGATGGGCTATTTCAGTATGTTGTACTCCCCTTTGGGCTACATGGGGCTCCCGCCACGTTCCAGAGGTTAATGGATCTCATGCTAAAACCTCACCATGCATATGCCTCGGCCTACCTGGATGACATCATAGTTTATAGTAACGATTGGGAGAGTCATTTAGCCAAGGTACAGGCAGTGATAGACTCCCTCAGGGCAGCAGGGTTGACGGCAAACCCCCCAAAATGTGCACTTGGTCTGGAAGAGGCCTGTTAACTGGGGTACCATATTGGGCGAGGTGTCATCAAACCCCAAGTAAACAAAGTGGAGGCAATACAGCAGTGGCCACGACCTGTGAGCAAGAAGCAAGTGAGGGCTTTCCTAGGCATAGTGGGCTATTATCAATTTTTATTCCTGATTTTTCATCTGGATGAGTCAGGCTAAAGAGAGGAACGCAAGGGTCACAAGGTGGTTCCTAATGTTACAGAATTTCAAATTCACAGAAGAACACAGAGCAGGGAAACTACATGGGAATACTGATGCCCTGTCTCGTACCCACTGTCTGATGGCCAAAGGGTCAAACAGAGGGGGAGGGTATGTGAGACACTGAAGGGGTTAACTGTGGATGGGCGGTATGTTTCCCCTGGGTTTTCCTACTATGCAAGGCCCTAATGCTGAGGTTGTGTTGTCCAGCACCTTGCAGGTGGGAGCAGCCTAATCAGGCTGCATAAAGCTGCTGAGCAGAGCTGAGAGCATTGTCTCTGAAAGGAGGCTGGAGAGCACACACAGCCCTGACCCCTGTGCCTGGAGCAGCAATGTCTTTTGTGTTTTAGTGGTGAGTTAGAGCCTGGACTTAGAATCTTGGACTGCATCACGAATCACCGCTACCACGGTCTCTACAGGGCCAAATCTCCCACTATATTTATATATATATATATATATATATATATATATATATATATATATATATATATTTATTTTCTATATAAGTGTCTATCTATCATCTATCCCATGTTTGTCTATCTCAGATGTAAGTATATATCCCATATATATGTATCTATCTAAAGAAACAAAAGCAACAGCAGCCTGAAGTAATATAGATCGGGTGCCATGTCTTATGCTCTCACCCAAAAAAAGAGTCCAAAAGCAGTTGTCAACCCTCCCAATGATAGTGAATTTAGTGCTTTTTGTGCTTGAGGTGGAATAAAATACCACTTTATTTTTTCATTATTTCATTCTCTGTTATTGAAGTCAAAGGGTTAATCTGATGTGTGTCTGGGATTGGAGTCTATTGGGTCTTCATGGCGCATATCCAGAACATGAGTTGGCATTTTACTTTTTTCCCAATTCTCTAGGTTACTTGTTTTTTAACACTTACTCGGAAATTTCCCTGCAACTCATGAAAAAGTAGTGCCCCCTAATCTCTGGGCCCAATTAATTGTATAGGTTGGGTTATTGGCAAATCCATATCTGGTTAAAGCCCTGAACCATTAGTGTCCTCCGTGGTGACTTAATCACTGGTTCTTCTTCTACAACCATCTCAACTTTCACTGTCTCTGACTGTGTCCCATGTCTAACCTACTGCTACATAGAAGACAGTCAGCACCCGTATACACCCAGCCTAGCCTAACCGCCCCATGTCTAGCCTACTGCTACATAGAAGACAGTCAACACCTATATGCATTCATATTTTCGCTTTTCAACTTCAAAAATTCATACATTTTAATTTTTTGTATACAGGGCTGTGTAACACCTCTCTTTGGTTCTTTGGTTCAGTACGATCACGGTGGTACTAAATTGATATAGGTATAAAGGTTTTATAGGTTATATAGGATTATTTAGTGCAGTGGTCACATTGAGGGTTTTATAGGTTATATAGGATTATTTAGTGCAGTGGTCACATTGAGGGGGAGATAGTGGGTTTTAAGTTTGGTGTGCACAATGAGAGGGGTGTGGGGCAGCAATTGTTAGGTTCATTATAAATTGCAGGGGCCACAATGGGGACCATGTACTGTGTGTAAACCAGAATGTCTAAATGTGTGTATATATAGGTTTTATGTTTGAAAAACATGAGATGTCTGTGTAGTAAACCCCACAATGAGGATGCATAGCTGGAAAGCATGATGATGGCAGTTCTAATGGAGAAGATAGAGAACAACTACAATCTTAGGTCACATCACCTCCAGTCACTGGTTGTAATAAGTAAGGATTTCTGTAACTGTATATGTTAGGTACAGTTGTTAGTGGCCCAACCACACTTGAGGGGGGTTATGTACAGGCGTGGACACTATTAAAAGTTTGGTACATATGCATTGAGGCCTGTGCCCCCAGATCTTTTATAACCTTAACAACACCCCTATTTTCAGTGCTGTGCCACTCTGCACATCATTTGCATTAGTGTATTAAATGCGCAAATAAAAATGATTTTGCTGATAATACGGACTTGCCAGCTTTTTCTGCCCCCCTCAAGGGTCTGTCATAAGCCGCCTGAGGCGGGATCTTCATCCCGCATTCAATCTGCATACAATCATTTCTTTCAAATGTTATCTAACACTGTGATTTCATTTGATTTGTAGAAGACTGAAGTCTCCTGCTTCAGGATTATTTGTATTTAGATGGAACTTAATTTTTCTTCTTCTACAAATTTTCCACTTTTGTATATTTGTTGTTCAATAGAGGGGGATGTTTGAGTGGAGATTTTTTCTATAGTATACACTTTGACCAGCTTGAAATATAGTCATTTGTTTGTCTGTAAATTTTGAAGGAATTTATAGATAAACAAAACTAATCAAAAAGGTTTTCATTCTCTGTAAGTGTTTTATGGCTGTAGTTGAGCAATGTTTATAGGATGTATGTGTTTGGATTTTAGCAGTTTTCTCTGCTTCTGACCAGTATTTATTGCTTATAAATATTATATAATATATTTCTCTTTTATCTGATCAGATTTGAGAGTGTTCCCAATTACATAAAATGGTGAAATGCTGTGTAATCAAATATTTTTTCCTTAAGTATACAATGTATAAGATCAGTATTGTCAAAATTAAGTACATAACAATAGGAATAAAAAAACATTATTACACTTGCTATATTTTTAGACTTGTTGCCATGGAGATAATAATTCACAATGTGGCATACAACATGATCGAAATAATAGCTAAAGTTTGTGCTATGACATGTGAAAGACATTTACAAAAAAACCCTCAGAAATATGGTTATGTGAGATAGGATTGGACACATTTTTGATGGTGCACATTATTGAACACAGACTTACAACTGGAGCGTATATCACACACTACACTTCCTTTACCCATTCTACACATAAACATAAGGTTTCTGACAAAAAACTGTCTCACTTTACAAGGCCATGTACATCTGTGACATATATCCACCATCCACTACCTTCCGCTTTCTCACAATTTACAGGTATATTTATGTAGCGTCATGGACCTGAACCCTTAGCTTCTTATTTTTTAAATGTGTGACAGGAACCTGCCTAGTGTGAGATTGTGATGGCGAAAGTCATTGAGGGCAAAATATTTCCCCTATGCTTCTGTCTTATGTGTCTGAGGTTCCAGGAAAGTTGTTGTGCGTGATAGTAAGCAGAGACTTTCCAAGGCTGGCTTCAGTAAAAGCCGGAATAAAGGGGGCCCTGGAGCTGGATTGTGGGGTAAGAGAGGTTAGATTTCCTAATCCCTTGTCCATCTCTGGATTTTGTACCACAATGCCGTGAAATCAGTTGACCCTGCAGCAGGTGCAGACTGCGGGTCTCTCTCTTTCTGTCTTCTGGAGCGCTGCTTGAGAGATGAGATCACAAAGTCTAGGACTGTGAGCAACACTGTGAGTTTTGCCCACCAAGGGCCTGGTAGGAAGGCACTTGGTATAGTCAGGATTGACCTGTGTTAAGCTCAGGTGAGCAGGTTTTGTGTTCTATTTTGTGCTGAAGAAAGGCTGTGTATCTGTTTTTCTCTCTAATAAAGCACAGTACAGTCCTGTTTTTGAAACTTTATCAGTCTGTGTCACTGTCTCTGTCTGTTAAAGGTAATTTTCCAACCTCTGCCAAAACGAATTCTTACCCTAGATATTAATTGTAACTGAGATACTATAGGTTTTTCTGTCCAACCTGTGGAAAGCCTGTGTGGTTCAATCCAGGCAATTTCTCAAGAAAGTCTGGATAGATGCCCATAGATGCCCCTCGTATGGGGGATGTATATACGGCCGATATATATGTAAGCCGTATATATGTACCGTTCCGTAGCCAGGGAAAAGATAGGACATGTCCTATCTTTCCCTGTAATGCAGCGCCGTACTAATGAGAGGGGCGATCACCCCCTCCTCCTCTCCCGGGCCCTGACATGTGCCCGCCGTGCAATGGTACAGCAGGCACAATGTCGTGTGAATGTAGCCTTGAATATGGAAAACATCTCACAGAGCCAGGTTCATACTGCTGCTAAGCAATTGTCCCAGTGTGATAAACAGTGATAAAAACAGAAAGAAACGAATATATAAAAAGTTAAGACATTCTATAATTGAACACAGGGGAAACTTTCGTTTTTGGGTAGTCTCTCAGGCCCATCCACCAGACATTAAAAATCAAAGCTTGCTGCTTTGGCTTTTTATGATGACTTACCAAAATAATGGAAATAAGCAACATTTCAGACAATGCAACAACTTTCTCCAGTCACATATTTTTTTGTTTAGCATTAGAACTGTGTCATATTTGTTACCCAGCAGAACAAAAGGGGGCTATCAATTGGCCCCTTCATACCATAACCAAGGACTAAAATTTAACTTTTATTAGCATCTTTGATTAAAAATCATAGTGAAGACTGTACAATTAAGAATATATGCAAAATATCATCTTACATCGAACTCTACTGACCTACATGTATATAGATGAGGGTTTATGACTCCTATATTGGTATCCCAGGAATACCATTGATGTATTTATGTTTTATATATACTCTGAAAGGAACACTGTTGTTAATTGTACAGTCTTCACATGGATTTTTAATCAAAGATGCTAATAAAAGTTACATTTCAGTACTTGGTTATGGTTTGAATGGGCCATATGATAGCCCCCTTTTGTTCTGCACTTTATTGAACCTACCAAGAATAGATCCTTTCCCAATTGTTTGCTAAAATATTTGTTACCCATATAGTTTTTACCTCATATAGTGGGTATTGTTGCCCATACATTAATATATTCTGAAAGCTGTTGGGGATCGATTACATGATATAGACTAGCTACATTTTGTTTACTAAAGGATGGTCACTTGCAATAAACTGCACTAGAGTAATACCCCCTAGGTCAGAGGCCTTAAATCGGGTATCAAGCTAGTTGTTGTGCAGCACTATGTGAATCATATGTATAATTTAGTAAAAGAACTGTCCATTGTCTATAGAAATAAGCAGTCAAAGATATCTAATATCTGTGGGTAGGCGGAGAGATGTGGACATTTTCTAATATCCTTCATTAACAAATTTTGCGACGTTACTACTGGGCAACTCTATTGAGATATCTGCCACACTATGTGGCCTCGGCGACATACATTAAGTGGTTTGAAATTGAGAAACTGTGGCTGGCTGACCTCTATTAGACCGCACGGCCTTTACGCTATTAGCGTAGAAGATATGTAAACAGCGGTTTAATCTGTCCTCCAAATGCCCGCCATTGGTATCAGTCCTCTATAATCCGGACATATCTGACAGTTTAAAGACGCCCATGGTTCAGCAGTGGTCCAAGGCACGACTGTTTCATCTAGCGGATATGGTAGATCCATTTACATTGGAACTGAGACAGTTTGACTACTTACTGCGGGAGCGCTCCCTGCATAAAGACGAGTGGTACCACTACCTCTTGGCTTGTTTGCAACTGCTATGGTTTCTAAACCTACAGAATTTGAACAACTGTGTAGATTAGGTACTTCAAATAAGGGGACGATGTCCAGGATATACCAGATATTGGTTGACCCAGTAGATGGTCCTCTGCCAACACACAGTTATACGGCAAAATGCCTACATATCCTGCGTCATACACCAGGGAACATGAAGAGTAGGAAAATTTTTGGAATTCACCAGCATGAGTTGAAAAGCTTCTCCATTGAGATGCCACTGAATACCAACTTGTATACCCTAAAAATCTAAAGTATACATTTTATCGTTCCAGAACTTTTGTACTATGCCAGAGAAAATCAAGATAAAACCTTAATATACAATAGGTTATAAAGCAACACAAAATGTTTTATCATTTATTATTATAGGTACAATTTTTTACTTATGTGTATAAATCTAAGAACACTGATTCTGACAAACCAACCATTTTGTTACAAAACTAAATAATGAATTCTTTAGATTTCTACAGCAGAACAAGTTTCAGACCTAAATTGACTAATCTTTATATTGTCCAGGGACCACTGTACTGTACAATTGTTCAAGACTTGACATTTAAAATCTTCACTTAAAATCGATTTGACATTGGGACATAAAAGTGGGTTGGTTAAAATAAGCAAGTTTTTCTGTCATAACTGAATTTTTAATTTAGAACTTGGACCCAGTAATGCGGTTTGTAAACTTTAAGTGAAAGATTGTTAACTCTATGTTGTCTTCCTTAACGGAACTGTAGTTCACACTTTCGTACAACTGGATGGGCTATATTAGACTGTAGTGTTATACTAAATTGTCAGCAAAAGTTAAAGCAAATCTATCACCTTGAATGTCAGTTTTAGCTGGTGACTGGTTCCAATAGCATATTCTGATTTTAAAAATGTCTTTGTCAGCATTCCCATTCTCTGGCTTCCTGCAAGCAGTGTGTAGTGAGTCCGGGTGATGGCCGAAAGGAACATGTAGCAGGGGAATAACTACGATTTTAGAAGCCCTTAAAGCCTCTATGGGGCCTGCCGTGTCAGGGAGACCTGTCATACAACCTGACACACTAAAGAGTGGAGGATGTGCACCATTATATGCATATTATGCTGCACATTGTGAAACATAATATGTATATAGCATAAACTCTATGTGATGTATATATGCTGTATCTGTGATATGTATATAATGTATGTGTATATGGTGTATGGTGTCTGTATATACTGGATGTCAGTAAATATTTTGTATGTTCGAATATAGCACAGTGTGTGTACATGCTCTATATGTGCATTAGTGTATAAATGTATGATTGTAACTTGCATGTGTGAGTGTACAAATATGTAAAATTTAGCAGAAGGCTGCTATGGGGCTCTGCCTCTCCTAGTTACACCACTGCTGGCACACACACTGTGATGTCAGAAAGTGACTCAAGTCAAAGTGTGTGAACCAACAGTGCGTGAACCTGCCACTGCTGGAGCATAGGAAGAAAGAAGAGGAAAGGTGAGTATTGAGTTTACTTTTTTATATACTGGGGGCTATATGCTGGGACAGGGGCTGACCGTCTATATACCAGAGATGGGATAGCTATATACTTTAGCAGGGGCTGGACTTGGAACGGGCTGGCTTGCTATATACTGGGGCGGGCTGGCTATATTCTGGGGGAGGGCTTGCTGGCTATATACTGGCTATATAGTGGGGGCTAGCTTGCTGTATACTAGGGCAGGGGATGGATGGCTATATACTGGGAGCAAGCTGGCTGGATTTATACTGGGGGCAGGCTAGATGGATGGCTGTGTACTGGGGGCAAGTTGCCTGGTTATATGCTGGGGCTGGCTAGCTGGCCAAATATTGGGGTCGGCTGGCTATATACTAGCGGTAGGCTGGCTGAGTAGCTTATATACTGGGCTGCCTTTATACTAGGGCTGCCTAACTAGCTATATACTGGTGCAGGGGATGGCTATATACGGGGTGGCATGGGATGACAGGCTATATATTGGTGGTGGGCTGGCTATATACTGGGGACTGGCTGGCTATATAAAGGTGGGCAGGGGGCTGGCCAGCTATATACTGGGGGACTGAATAACTGTATACTGGGGGCGGGGGTTGGCTGGCTGGAGGCTGTGACCAATGCATTTCTCACCCTAGGCTTATACTGAAGTCTTTTTCCATTTTTTGTGGTAAAATTAAGCCAGCTTATACTCAAGCATATATAGTACTCATTAAAATACAAGATGGGTTGAAAATGCTAAGTACATTGCTACATAAAGGCACAAATGTACACAAAGGCACACATGCACAAACATATTCCTGTTAAAATACCTGAAAACATTTATATTGTCAATTTACTGTATGTGCATAAGTCTTGTAACTATAGAAAGAGCTGCACAGGGTATAAATGTGGTCTGTGGTCTTTATTGTTTTATTTAGGAGGGTGAGAACTCATTGCATGACTTTAACTTGGATCTATATGTGTTAAGGTGTACTAGTCTAGTGTTAATATTTGTTAAGGGGTATAGTCTAGAATTTGTATTTACTTCAAAACTGGTTTTCTTTTTTTGTGTTTTGCCCTGCATTTTCAATCCTTTATGATTTTATAAAAAAATATTATTAAAGCATTACCTTTAATTGCATTTATTTGATTCGTGCAAACTTTATTTTTCTATTTGACTATTTTGCAATGTTAGGGTGCTGGCTGATGGTGCATATTACTACATTATCACTTGGCATTATTAATAAAATTAACACTTCAGCAAACAGTTTGGCTTGGTCTGAGGTTGGTACTTAGTCATAACAATTTATCAGGTACAAGAAAACTTGAAATAAGTTTAAGATATTGTAAAATTTGTTCCAGGATGCTGTACGAATTAAACGGGTTTAAATACAAAAAAAAATATTTAAAAATAACTCTAAATTACAAATAAGGTTTAATTTAATAGTTCCGGGAGAAAAATTGAAGGAATTCCGATACTGGATTTAAAAAATTGTCAATGTTTTATTAGGTTACATTAAAAGATTGACTTCCTACATGCAGACAAGCTGATACGCTTAGAGTGCGAAAACGCCTTTAGTCATAGCATAATTTAAAAGTTACTAGTACAACAGATCCTTCTCTGGATTCATTTATGGTATGTGCCTTGTTTTCTTTCACTTTTCAATGACAACATGAAAGCAATAGGAACCAATAACCACTTGCCGCTACAGGCTGTACTGCCACGGCGTGGAGTCCGGCTAATAGTGCTGCATGTTGTAATAATGTGGCGTGGGGACGATGCATCAGAGCTGAATTGTCATCAGGAAGCATGGGGTGTCGGCGGTAGTAACACCTGTGTAACACCCGCGGTCTTAATGAGTTCTGATCACGGGTGTTAATTGGCTGCAGGGAGATTCTCTGCTCTCTGATTCTCTATCGGCGCCCCCACAAAGTTTTTGATCATTGATATGACAGCCCTGTGGTCTGACCTAAGACCCCCAGGTTTGTCCATATTAAATGCCTCTAAGGTCCTGTCACAGACAGTGAGTAAGTCTATGCATTACTATAATGCACCGTGTGGTAATTCACTAAGATCATGCACTCAATATCATGAATGTGTCACTTCCCCGCTCATGTCCGACAGAGTTCACCATCTTTTTAGTGGTGCATCTAAGTGCTAGGGATTGTGACACAATTTGAAAGTTATATGGGTATAGTGTGTTTAGTCGTGTTGTGAGGATAATATATATTAGGAACACGTTCCATAATACTGTAAGTGTAAAACTGTGGGTTTTTTTATGGGCGCAATGTGGCGTTATGTTGCATGGAGCTGAAGACTTTTGAAAGTAAATTCAGCAGAGATAAACCAAGCCTGGAAGCAGATTATCATCTGTAAGGTACTAGTTGTCACTAATGTCTGTGTCTAATGACTGTGAGGTAGCATCATTGGGCGCTGTGAGGGAAGGGTGCAGCATTTTCAATCTTCACCTCAGGCAGCTAAAATCAACTCTGAATACAGTAGAAGCAACATGCTAGCTCACAACCCCCATCAATATCTATTGTGCTATTATACTATATCGGTGTTTGTGTGGGTTTCCTCCGGGTCCTTCGGTTTCCTCCCACACTCCAAATACTACTGGTAGGTTGATTAGTTTGCGAGCCCCATGGGGATAGGGACTGATATGGCATAAATAAAGAAATTATTATCATTATCATTCTCACTGAACCATTAATGGGCGGCCAGGCATGTTGTACATGATGTTGGATATTGTTTGCACCCCATATGTTGCATGCTGTTGTGTTCATGCAGCCTAAGAAATTCAATGTCAAGTCCTTTGGCCCGCATGTATAAATATTGTAGCGTTTTATGTGGTCAACCACATGATGGCAGTATTTTATTCTTGTTCAGATGCAGGACAAGATATTTACATATAAGCCACCAATTGTGCCAGTTCTCCCACTGGAAAAGATGAGAAAGGCCTGTAATTGACATAATAGGTCGACCTCAACTATGAGAGACAAAGTGCCAAAACAAATCCAGAAAATCACATATGTGGTATTTGGTCAAGAGCAAAGCTCATCTAAATACTGTTTTATATATCATTTGTTGGCAATGACAGAGGTCAAACGTTTTCTTTAAGTCTTTACAAGGTTGGCACACAATGGGGCACATTTACTATGTGAAGTGCGCCAGTTTTCTGTCAGACTTGCATGTTGTCTTAGATGCTAACTGCTTGCACAGGGATTTAAGAATTGCTGTGCTATTTTTCACACAACACAAATTTCGGCACCAAAGGGGGCATTCGGATGCTTAGTCAGACCGTGCACCAGAAATCATGAATCTGGCGCACTCTGCACTATACACAGGCAAACTGCACATAGTGCAGTTCGCACTGTTCTTAGTAAATGTGCCCCAATGTTGCTGGTATGTTGTCCCATTCCTCCACGCAGATCTCCACTAGAGCAGTGTTGTTTTGGGATGTCGCTGGGCAACACACAGTTCCAAAGTCTCTCCAAAGGTTTTCTATGCGGTCAAGAACTGGAAACTCCACTGCAGGGCCTTGAAATGCTTCTCACAAAGCCATTCATTCATTGCCCTGGTGGTATGCTTGGGGTCATTGTCATGCTGAAAGACCCAGTCATGTTTCATCTTCAATGTCTTTGCTGATGGAAGGAGGTTTGCACTCAAAATCTCACGATACATGGCCCAATTCATTATTCTATGTACATGGATCAGTCATCCTTTGCAGAGAAACTGCTCCAAAGCATGATATTTCTACCACCATTCTTCACAGTAAGTATGGTGTTCTTTGGCTGAAACTCAGAATTCACTCTCCTCCAAACAAGAAGAGTTGTGTTACCACCAAACATTTGTACTTTGGTTTCACCTGACCGTATGTCATTCTCCCAATGTTCTTCTGGAACATCCAAATGGTCTTTAAAAATGGGCCTGGATATGTACTGGCTTGAGCAAGAAGACACATCTGGCACTGCAGGCTCTGAATCCCTGGCGGCATAGTGTGTTACTGACAGTAGCCTTTGTTACGTTGGTCCCAGCTTCTTGCAGGTCATTTACTCGCTCCCCGTGTGGTCCTGGGATATTTAGCTCCCCGTGTAGCTACCCGTGTGGTCCTGGGATATTTCTAGGTGAGATCTTCCATGGGGCCCCTAGTTGAGGGAGATTACCAATGATCTTGTATGTCTTCCATTTTCTAATTAATTCTCCCACAGTCGATTTCTTCACACAGAGCTGCGCGCTTATTGCAGAACTACAATTTTGTTTCTGGTGTTCTTTGGGCTTCTCCATAGTGGATTTTGGAGTGTGACTGTTTGAGCTTGTGGGCATGTGTCTTTTATACTGATAACAAGTTCAAACAGGAGCCATTGCTACAGGTAATAAGGGGAGAACAGAGAAACCTCTAAAAGAAGAAGTTACAGGTCTGTGAGAGCCAGAAATCTTGCTTGTTTGAAGGTGATCAAATACTTATAATGTGATTTTCTGGATTTATTTCCACATTTTGTCTCTCATAGTTGAGGACTACCTATGATGTAAATTACAGGCCTCTCTCATCATTTTAAGAGGAAGAACTTGCATAATTGATGGCTGGATAACTATTTTTTTACCCACTGTAGATCCGATTCTAGACCAGACCTACTTTTCCAGCAAATCATATCAATTTCTAAATCTCATAGGCATGTTAGACAGTTTTGCTTAGTACATCTCGCCCAGTGTCTCATATGTAGATAGGAGGAAAGTTTCTCTATAACAATTTTCAAATTGATAAACCAGGGCTACTTACTTATCGAGGTTGTGTGACTCAGGTAATCTTCTTATATTTGTTATCCTTTCCTTTCCGAAAAATCATTTTCAAATTTTAAATTATGCTTTACCCTCTGTGTTGAAGATGTACAGGCTGTCACAGTGTGCAAAGAAGAAATTCCCCTCACTGTGTGATGAAACTGTGATTACATCAGACAGAGGGAGGGGGAAACGCTGAGGGAGCAGGGGGTGGGGGAAACACTGTAACAGCCTGTGAAGTTGCAGCATGGATAACAAATATCAGAAGATTACTGCAGTCAAAGTCTACACTCACCAACCACTTTATTAGGTACACCTGTCCAACTGCTCGTTAACACTTAATTTCTAATCAGCCAATCACATGGCGGCAACTCAGTGCATTTAGGCATGTAGACATGGTCAAGACAATCTCCTGCAGTTCAAACCGAGCATCAGTATGGGGAAGAAAGGTGATTTGAGTGCCTTTGAACATGGCATGGTTGTTGGTGCCAGAAGGGCTGGTCTGAGTATTTCAGAAACTGCTGATCTACTGGGATTTTCACGCACAACCATCTCTAGGGTTTACAGAGAATGGTCCGAAAAAGAAAAAACATTTGACCTCCAGATCCTTTGGATTCTGTCCCTTCCTTTGTGTGTCCCAACAACATCCTTGGGGATCATAGGCAGTATTCACACACTTTTATCACAGTACCTCCCTTCCTACCTCTAACAGGCTTGACATGATCTTCTACCCCACAAATGCAGTACAACATCATACACCTTATACAGGTTATGTTAAAGAAGGGTCATTGTCTTGTTGCTTGTTGCTTCCCTCTATCCTTCACAGATGTGGCCGGGTTCACTAGACTTAAAAAGGCCGTCGTAGCGTTGCGCCAGACTCTCATCTCCTTTGGGTGTTTCACTTTTAGCCGACCAGGCTTCAGGTTTGCATACTGAGGTCGCTCTATGATCTGAAAGGGATCAAGAAACACTTTTTTCAGACCTGTTCAAAGGCCTGGCCTCACTTATGGCATAATACCTGGTTTCCTTACATCACTATTGGGATAAACTGTGTGAAGCAGGGGGCCTAGTCCTGGGTGCATCTGCAAAACAAAAAGTAAGTCTCAAAGGGGACAATCCTGTCCTTCTGACTAAGGTGAGGGCCTAACCTGAAGTGAAGTGTACGGAAATGAACACTGAAGTGCAGCATGACGGTCAGTGTGGGCCATGTTTCCCTGTTACTTAATCCAACTTGCCTTCCTGGATCTCTAACTTAAGAGTGCCGTTGTGTCTCTCTAACCCTACCACTTAACTTATTGGGGAGGAGGTGTGTTCTAGGGCCGTTTGACTTTACAAAACCCAGAGGTACAAGGATTCAGTCTTTAACCAGTGAATTGGGTTCTTCGCCGTGGACACAGGAATGGTTCATCATCTCTGGAGTCCACACCTGCAGAAAAAAAATCGTCACTCACCAACTTCTTGGCTGTTGTTTTGTAGTAGCCTTGTCATGCATTGGAAAACGTTCTGGCCACCCTTGAAAGAGATCAATGCACACAGCATAGTATTCCTGCCGTAGCCACTTTATTTGTTAGCTTATAAATCCATTGCAGTCTCTGAAGGGATCCCGCGGCTTGGAGTCACATTATACAGCTTCACAGGCCATATGTCAGGGGTAGTATTTCCCAGGGCAAACCAACCCCTGTCTTCCTCCGTCAGGTTGTCTGCCTCTGGCTGAGAAGCATTTGCCTAGGATTACACACCTTCTTCGTGGCAGTACTACAGAGTTTGCCTGTTTGTAACTTTAGCAACCTTCTGTAACAAAACACATAAGTCAATAGATGCCAGGGGCCCCCCCCAGCCCCTGACAAACTGAAAATAGAGGCAACGAAACACTCGGTCCTTTTGTCAAAATCAATAACAGTGAATAATGTTGCTACTCTTGGGGATGGCTGCCATGTGGGTTAGGTCACCACTGGATGCATACACTCATTGACAGCTTTGGGGTTTGGACCATCCTACATGTATAAACGCTGTTTCTTTCTGTGGTCTTTTTCTGACCGGGAACAGATAAATCATCAACTGGGGCTAGCCAACTGGGAGCTCTAAATCAAAGGAGCTAATTCTGTCTTTGGGGAGGGTGTGCTCGCGGATGTCCTCGGTCCGTTACCACCCTCCTTAGTCCCCCCGGTTGTGTGACATCGCCTCCTCGCCGTTGTAACGCAGCCCACCGTTGGGGCTTTGGCTGGTACTTCCGTAACTGGTCTTCCTCCCTTTTCCTCATATCAGTGTCCTGCCTCTGGCTGAGAACATTGGTCTAGGGATGACGCATCTTCTCCTGGCATTAACGGAGTTTGACTCCAGAAACGTTGCACCCTTCTGGAAACAGAAAAAACACATAAGGGCAGTAGATGCATCCTGGACAAATCCTAAATAAATAAGGCACAGAAACAGTAGGGGTCATTTGCAAAATCAAGTAACGTGATAATGTTTGCACTCTGGGGATGGCTGCCAGTGTGGGTTAGGAACCACGGATTCAGTACACTCCTTGACAGCTTTGGATGTTGTGGACCATGCTCCATTGTATCAATCTGTTCTTTCTGGTCTTTTTCTTCTTGACCGGGGAACAGTTTAAATCAATCACTTGGGCGAGCAAGGGAGTTCGACATAAGGAGCTAAGTCCGGTCTTGGGGAGGGGGTGCTCGCTGAGTCCTCGCATTACTCGATCCCCCTTTATCCCCACCCTGGTTGGGGACGTCTCCTCCGCCCACCCCGCAATGTGACGCATGCCCCTTGGTCATTGGCTGGACTTTCCGGAAAACTGTTGCAGTCATCACTTTGGGGATGGTCTGTGAAAACTGATCGTCATAGTTTCCTTCCTGGGCTTTCTGAATCACAGTCTTATCAGATCCAATCTGTACGCAAGGTCTGGCAACGATGCTCTAGTCCTTCTACTGCTTACGTCTCGCTTTAATCTTGCAGCTTAGATCATATGTGGATTGCGCTCACTATCTCTAAGCCCATGTTCTGTGCTGATCTCTAAATCCGGCCATACTGCAAACGGCTCAACAAATTCGGGTTACCCTATAAATTAAGTGGGTGGTCTGTGGTGTGGAGTACACAGAGGACCCTCAATGTGGCACTACAGGGAAAACTGCATGCCTTTGCTCACCAACAGCGTCAATATGGAGAAATTCCTGCTTCTCTACTCTTTACGGTCAGGCACCACGCCCCTTAGCTCTCCTTCTGTTTTACCACCCTTTAAACTCCAAAAGCAGGTACCAATGCTTACAACACTTTATAGAATTTTTTCTCACATTGTCAAGGAATCAAATAGTTTTAACGTGACAATAATCAAACAAACGCTCCCAATCCAGATTAATCTGAGCAGAAATATGGAATAAGGTAAAATCCCCTGTTCCCTCCCAGCTCTGATTCCTACCTCTGTCCCAATAATCTACAAGGGCTTCTCAGCTGCTAAACTACAAAAAAAACCATGTGTTTTCTATACATTATCCTCAACCTCTTTATGGCCTGCCCCAGAAGTCGATTCATAGGAAATTAACAGTTTTTAAGATGCCGCACTACTGAGGTCGGTAGGCGTGTCAACTTCTCTAACCACCAGTTCCAGGGGGGAGTCTACAGTGTCTGTTCTGGTTTCTAGACGCCATCATTTTTTCCCTTTTTCCAGGGAGGAAAATAATAATAAATCTCTATCTCTTTTTTTCTCATTTTTTCTCATCAGAAACTTTTAAATGTGCCTACACCGTCTCAATGGCACTATGAAGGATTTCTGTCACTCTTTGTCCGTCGTCCATCACGTCCCCCCCCCCCCCCCCCCCCTGTCTACAAATCTGATCATTTTTTTCACTTGTTTATGTTTAAGAGAATCATCCAACATCTCCTAAACCTTAAACTTTCCCTACTAATTTTCTTTCAACCACCATGCTACAAGCGCCTTATTTCCATATGATAACTTTGCACTTTTCCATCAGTCCTACTTAACTCAACAACCAACGTGTCCACTTACATGAAGCCAACCTTCTGTCCTGTGCCTCTTTCCTTGCCCTTCACTGAAGTATCCTAGCGCACTAGCACGCGCCAGTTGGGCTCCCTCCGGGAGATGTTCTTTCTCTTCCGTACACCGCAGCATAATTTGTCGAGACCTTTCCCAATGCAGCTTCTCAAGGGCTGACCTTCAAGCTCACCAATCCCAGTTTACATCGAGCTTATCAGAAGCCTAAGGCCCCCCTGCCTAACATCTCCTTCATCTCCTAATTCCTGTCACAAATCCACCACACCCGTACTTTTTTTTTGTTCCCCTATTCTGGCAGCCCTGTGTTTAATGCCTAGACAACCCATTCCCTGTTTCAACTGGTGGGTGCTGGCGGCCCCTATGTCTGATGTTGCATACACCCCGTCCTATTTCTACTCTGGTGGCCCCTAGGTCTGCCTCTTCCACTGCAGCTTCGCTTTGCTCCTTTCAGTATCTTGTCTGGGGCCTTCAACATCATCCCTCTCCTCTCCCTTTCGTTCTGACTCGCAAGCACTGTTCACAACAGCAACCAAGGCACACTCTTCAATCTCACACAGAGTTGTTTAACAATTCATACCCCCATGCAGACACCGAGGTGGCTATATATTTTTATGACCTCCAATCCCGCTGCCTACAACAAGTGTACACTCAACACCACCCCCTCGGTACTGTGATCATGGTTATCTGTCCGGTGGTGCTGATGAGGGTCCTGCTTCATGGGATCTCAGCAGTCATCTCCAACTGTTGGGGAGTATTTATGATCATCCTATTTTCGTTTACCGTGTGGTTGCCGTGTTTAAAATCCATAAAGCATTGTGTCACATTGCAGAGGATGATTCAGACAACTGCTGATTCTACTACTATAATGTACTAATGAACCATTTCTAATTAACAAAATATAAAATCAGCAACTCAATAGGCGATTGCTGTGGCATCTTTTTTTTACGCATCCCCTCGGTTAAACAGTGTCCCCTGCTGTTGTGTTCTTTTCTGTTGTGTGCTGATCCTATAAAGTGAGACCGTCCTATTTTTTATGCAAAATTCTTATGGATTTCTAATTGCTACTTCACTCTGTGAGGGGGGGGTTTATTGGTGTTGTCTTTGTAGCTACAAGATGAGATGTGGGGTCAAAGGCTCCCCTGTTCCCATCAATTGCCTCTATTCCATACCATTATCATATATAACTTATACTTCTCCTCGTCCCTCAGTGCAACCAAAGCATGTCATACACTCTAACTGCAGTACTTTTCCCACAGGGAATCTGCACATCGCTAGACACTTAGACTTCATGTAACTATTTAGCTGTCGGTTTCTACACTGTATCACTCTACAAACGCCTGTTATGAGGCCTAATTATGACTTCTCTTGGTCACTGACTTTAAGCACACGCCAAGAATTTTCAGCTCCATTCAGCACATATCCACACTGGTACCCTAAAATACCACAGTCATTTCACTCTGAATAACAAGGTTGCACACAATTTGTTTTGGTCTTTAACTAGTAGTAATTATTAAGAACAAACCAAAATAAAGTTGTATACAGTATATCCATATGCAGCACCATATAGTTTAAGAAATATAGTCCCGCCAGCTGTTTAATAAAATACAGCCCACTAAATAGAAAGAGCTCCCTATTTTTTTTAAATTCATCATAGTTTACAATCTACGATACATAGTACACTCCTATAGTTTATTATAAACCCCCATTGTTTAATGATATACAAAGGTTATTATTACAGTCCCCCATAGTTTTAATAGATACAGCACCCATACGTTTTGGGAGATATAATCCCCAAGTGTTATATCCATAAGCCCTTATATATATATATATAGAACACTCGCCGGCCACTTTATTAGGTACATCTGTCCCAACTGCTTCGTAACACTTAATGTTTATGCAGCCAATCACATGGTGGCAACGTCAGTGGCTTTAGGCAAGGTGTAGACCATGGTCAAGACATTCTCCTCTTCACAACCAAGCATCAGTAGGGGGAAGAAAGGTTGATTGTGAGGTGCCTTTGAAACATTGGCAATTGTTGTTTGGGTCCGAGAATGGTGGCTGGTCTGTTTTCAGCAACTGCTGATCTACTGGGATTTTCCACACAACCATTTCTAGGCTTTTTTACAGAGAATTGTCCTCAAAAGAAAAGACATCCAGTTAGCGCAGTTCTGTGGGCGGAATGCCTTGTTGATGCCAGAGGTCAAGGAGAATAGGCAGACTGGTTCGAAGCTGATAGAAAGCAACATTGACTCAAATCTGCCACCCGTTACAAAACCAAGGTAGCAGAAGAGCATCTCTGACGCTAGGTATGTTGACTTCGAGCGATGGCTACAGCAGCAGAAGACCATCACCTAGGTGCCACTCTTATTCAGTAAGACAGAAACTCGAGGCTAAATTTGCACAACTCATCGAAATTTGACAGTGAGATAATGGAAAAGACCGTTGCCCTGTCTGATGATTCCCTCGATTTCTGCTGCGACATTCGATGGCAGGGTCAGAATTTTGGCGTCAAAACATGATAAGCATGGATTCCATCCTGCTTTGTATCAACACTCAGGCTGTGGTGGTGGTGGTGTCATGGTGTGGGAAATATTTTCTGGCACTCTTGGGCCCCTTGGTACCAAGATGAGCATCGTTGCAACGCCACAGGCCTACCTGAGGGTATTGTTGCTTGCATGTCCATCCCTTTTATGGACCACATGTACCCAACACTCTGGATGGTTCTAACTTGCCAGCAGGAAATGTCCATTCATGCAGCTGGAAATCATCTCAGACTGGTTTCTTGAACATGACAATGCGTTATCACTGTACTCAACTGGCCTCTCACATCACCAATATCTCCATCAATATGACATCTTTGGGCATGTGGTGGAACGGGAGATGCTCATCATGGATGTGGCTGGGCCTACAACATCTGCGGCAACTGTGTGATGCCCTCATGTCAATATGGACCAAAATCTCTGAGAATGCCTCCAGTCCACCCTTGTTGAATCTATGCCACGAAAGATTGAGGCAGTTCTGAAGCAAAAGGTGGCCAAACCCTTTACAGCATGTGTGTACCTATAAAGTGCTGTGAGTGTTATATAGATATCATATATATCATAATATATATATTATATATAATTATAAACCCTTAAGGATCAGGGTTTCATTCATTTTTCGCTTTCACCTTCAAAAATTCATACATTTTAATTTTGTATACAGGGCTGTGTAACCACACCCTCTTTGGTTCTTTGGTTCAACGCTCACGGTGGTACAAATTGATAGTAGGTATAAAGTTTTTATAGGTTAGTATCAGGATTATTTAAGTGCGTGTCACCATGTGAGGTGTGGTAGATAGTGGTTTAAGTTTGGTGTGCGCACAATGAGAAGGGTTTTGGGCAGGCAATTGTTAGGTCATTATAAATTGCGGGCCACATAATGGGAGCCGATGTACTGGTTGTAACCAGGAATGTCTAAATGTGTGTAGTATAGTTTTAATTGTTGAAAACATAGATGTCTGTGTAGTAAACCCCACAGAGGAGGCATAGCTGAAAGCAGAGGAGGCAGTTCTACTGGATGAAGATAGAGAACACTAAATCTAGGTCACATCACCTACCAGCATCACTGGTTGTAAAAATGTAAGATTTCTGTACTGTAATTTTTAGGTACAGTTGTTGTGGCCCCAACACACTTGAAGGGGGTTATGTACAGCGTGGACCTAATAAAAGTTTGGTAGCAATATGCCATTTGAGGCGCTGTCCCCCCCAGATCTTTATAACCTTAACACACCCCTATTTTCAGTGCTGTGCCCTCTGCAAATCATTTTGCATTATTATTAATGCGCAAATAAAAATTGATTTTGCTGTATATACGGACTGGCCAGCTTTTTTTCTGCCCCCCTCAAGGGTTCTGTCATAAGCCTCCTGAGGCGGGATCTGTCATCCCGCATTCAATCTGATACCAATTCATTTCTTTTCAAATGTTATCTAACACTATGTGATTCTCATTTGATTTGTAAAGACTGAAGTCTCCTGCTTTCAGATTATGTGTATTTAGATGTAACTTAATTTTTTCTTTCTTCTACAACATTTGCCACTTTTGTATATTTTGTTTGTTCAATAGAGGGGGGATGTTTGAGTGGAAGATTTTTTTCTATGTAATACACTTTGACCAGCTTGAATATGTCATTGGAGTTTGTCTGTAAATTTTAAGAATTTATGATACCAAACTCAATCAAAAAGGTTTTTTTCATTCTCTTTAAGTGTTTATATGGCTGTAGTTGAGCAATGTTTATAGGACTGTATGTGTTTTGGATTTTAAGCAGTTTTCTCTGCTTCTTCGACCAGTATTTATTGGCTTATAAATATTACTATAAATTTCTCTTTTATCTGATCATGATTTGAGAGTTTCCCATTACTAAACTGGTGAAATGCGTGTATCAAATATTTTTTTCCTTAAGTTACAATGTATAAAGATCATATTGTCAAAATTAGTACAGTAACCAATAGAATAAAAAAACATTATTACACTTGCATAGTTTTAGACTTGTTGCCATGAGATAATAATTTCACATGTGGCTACAAACATGATCGAAAAATTAAGCTAAGTTTTGTGCTATAAATTGAAGACATTTAAAAAAAAAAACCTCAAGAATATGGTTTATTGAATGGATTGGACACATTTTTGCATGGTGCAACTTATGAACACAGAACTTCAACTGGAGCGTATATCACACACGACACCTTCCTTTACCCCATTCGTACAACAATAAAGCATAAGGTTTTTGACAAAAACTGTCTCACTTTACAGGTACCACTGTACATCTGTGACATATATCCCCATCCACTAACCTTCCGCTTTCTCACAATATACAGGTATATTTATGTACGGGTCATGGCCTGAACCTTAGCTTCTTATTTTTTAAATGTGTGACAGGAACCTGCCTATGTGAGATTGTGATGGCGAAAGGCATTGATGGCAAAATATTCCCCTATGCTTCTTGTCTTATGTGTCTGAGGTCCAGAAAGGTTGTTGGTGCCTAATAGTAAGCAGAGACTTCCAACGCTTAGTAACAGCCGGAATAAAGGGGGCCCTTGACTTGATTGTGGGTAATGAGAGGTTAGATTCTAATCCCTTGTCCATCTCTTGGATTTTGTACCACAATGGTCCGTGAATCCAGTTGACCCTGCAGCAGTGCAACTGCGGGTCTCTCTCTTTCTGTCTTCTGGAGCGCTGCTTGAGAATGAGATCACAGCTAGTCTAGGACTGTGAGCAACACGGTAGTTTTTGACCCACCAAGGGCCGCGGTAGGAAGGCAACTTGGTATACGTCAGATTACCTGTTTTCAAGCCGGTGAAGCAGGTTTTGTGTCTATTTTGTGCTTAAGAAGGCTGTGTATCTGTTTTTCTTTCTCCTAATAACCAGCAGTACAGTCCTTTTTGAAACTTTAATCAGTCTGTGTCACTGTCTCTGTTGTAAAGGTAATTTTCCACACCTCTTCCAAACGATTCTTACCCAGATATATTGTCAACGAGATACTATAGGTTTTTCTGTCCACCCTGTGGGAAAGCCTGTTGGTTCATCCACGCAATTTCTCAAGAAATTCGTGGATAGATGCCCATAGATAGCCCCTCGTATGGGGATTATATACACGGCCGATATATTTAAGCCGTATATATGTACCGTTCCGTAAGGCCAGGGAAAAGATAGGACATGTGCCTATCTTTCCCTGTAATGCAACAGGCGCCGTAACTGAAGAGAGGGCGATCAATCCCCCTCTCCTCTCCCGGGCCCTGCATGTGCCCGCCGTGCAATGTACATCCAGGCACAATTCCGTGTGAAAGGTACCTTGAATATGGAAAACACATCTCACAGAGGCCGGTTCATATGCTGCTAAGCATTGTTTTCGTTGTTGTTGTTAAAGTTGGTGTGTTTTTTGTGGTTGTGTTTGAGTAATTCAGATAGAAATTTCGATATAAAAGTTATAGCTTTCTTTGTTAACACGGCTTTGTGGTTTTTGTTATTGTTGTTGTAGTTTGTGTTGTTTGTTTTTGTTGCTTGTTTTGTTTATTTGTTGTTTTGTGTTTGGTTTTTGTGTGTTTGTTGTTCTTGTTTGTGTGTTGTTTTGTTTAGTTTTGTGTTGTTTGTTTGTGTGTTTTGTTTCGGTTGTTTGGGTGGTTGTGTGTGTTGGAGTGTGTTTTTGTGTGTGTTTTTTTTAATGTTTGGTTTTGTTTGTGTGTGTTGTGTTTTGTACGCCTTGATTTGTTGTTGTTGTTTTGTTTGTGGTTGTTTTTCTTGTCCCTTGTGTGTTGTTTTGATGTTGTTTGTTGTCTGTTGTGTCTTGTCTTTGTTTGTTGTGTCCTATGTTTGTTTGTTTCTGTTGTCTTTTCGGTTTTAGTTTCTCTTGCTTGTTTTGTTGTTTGTTTGTTTGTGTCTTGTCGTTGTTTCTAGCTTTGTCTTTCTGTGTGTTTTGTTTTGCTCTCAGTTGTGTGGTCTTTTTTGTTTCGGCTTCGTTTTTGTTTATGTGATGGTTATTTTGTAAGTTGTTTCTGTTTGTTTGTGTTTTGTTTTCTTTGTTTGGTTGTTTATTATGTTTCGTGGTCCCTTGTGCTTGTTCTTGTTTTTTTTTTGTTTTGGTCGCCGAGAGTCAGCATCGGAGGCAGGGGGTGGGGCTTTTGATAACAGTGTAAACATAAGAACCAATATATCAAAAGTTAAGACTCTACTAATTGAACATCAGGGGAAACTTTCGTTTTTGGGAGTCTCTCAGCCCATCACCAGACATTAAAAATCAAAGCTTGCTGCTTTGGCTTTTTTATGATGAACTTACCAAAATCATGGAACGAAGCAACCATTTCAGGCAAGCAACACTTTCTCCAGTCACATATTTTTGTGTTTAGCATTACGAACTGTGCATATTTGTACCCAGCAGAACACAAAGGGGGCTTCAATTGCGCCTCATAACCATAACAAGGACTAAAATTATACTTTTATGCATCTTGATTAAAAATCATAGTGAGCTGTACAATTAAGAATATTGCAAAATATCACTTACATCGAACTCTTACTGACCTAACATCATATAGATGAGGGTTTAGACTCCTTATTGGTATCCAGGAATACATATGATGTATTTAATGTTTATATTACTCTTAAAGGACACTGTTGTTTTTAAGTTGTACAGTCGATGCCATGGATTTTTAATCAAAGATGCGGAATAAAAGTGTACATTTCAGTACTTGGTTATGTTTGAAGGGCCATATGATAGCCCCCTTTTGTTTCTGCACTTTAGTGACCTACCAAGAATAGTCCTTTCCCAATTGTTTGCTAAATATTTGTTACCCATATAGTTTTTACCTCATATAGTGGGTATTGTTGCCCTACATTAATATTTCTGAAAAGCTGTTGGGGAGTCCGATACATGATTGCTAGCTACCTTTGTTTACTAAGGATGGTTCACTGTGCAATAAACTGCACTAGAGTAATACCCCTAGTTCAGAGGAACTTAAATCGGGTATCAAGCCTAGTTGTTGTGGCAGCGATCGATGTGAACATATGTATAATTTTTAAAAGAAACTGTCCCATTGTCTATAGAAATAGCAGTCAAAGAGATCTATATCTGTGGTGTAGGCGGAGAGATGTTGACATTTTCTAATATCCTTTTAACAATTTTGCGACGGTTACTCTACTGGGCAACTCTATTGGATATCTGCCAAACATATGTGGCTCGGCGGCACATCATTAAGTGGTTTGAAATTGAGAAAACTGGTGGCTGGCTGACCTCTATTAGACCGCCGGGCCTTATGCTATTAGCGTAGAAGATATGTAAACAGCGGTTAATCTGATCCTCAAATGGCCCGCCATTGGTATCAGTCCCTCTATAATCCGGACATATCTGACAGTTTAAGAGCCCATGGTTCAGCATGTCCAAGGCACACTGTTTCCTCTAGCGGATATGTAGATCATTTCATGTGAAATGAGACCGTGACTACTTACTGAGGGAGCGCTCCTGCATAAAGACGAGTGGTACACTACCTCTTGGCTTGTTTGCAACTGCTATGGTCTTCTAAAGCTACATAATTTGAACAATGTGTAGATTAGGTAATCATTTAAATAAGGGGACGATGTCCAGGATATTACCAGATATTGGTGTACCCAGTAGATGGTCCGCTGCCAACAAACACGTTATACGGTCAAAATGCCTACATATCCTGCCGGTCACTACACCAGGGAAACATGAAGAGTAGGAAAATTGTGTGAATTCAACCATCATGAGTTGAAAGCTTCTCCATTGAGATGCCACTGAATACCAAACTTTATACCCTAAAATCTAAAATATCCATTTTAATCGTCCAGAATTTTGTATATGCCAGAGAAAATCAAGTCAAAACCTTAATATAACAATAGGTTATAAAGCAACACAAAATGTTTTATCATTTATTTAATAGGATACAATTTTTTATCGTATGTATACAATTCTAAGAACACTGATTTGACAAACCAACATTTTGTTACAAAACTAAATAAGGAAGTTTCTTTAATTATACAGAAGATGAACAGTTTCAGGACCTAATTGACTAATCTTCTATTGTCAGCGGACCACTGTACGTATCAATTGTTCCAAGACTGACATTTAAAATCTTCAATTAAATCGTTGAACATTGAGGACATAAAAGTGGGTGGGTTAAGATAAGCAAGTTTTTCTGTCATAATGAATTTTTAATTTAGAACTTGGACCCAGTAAATGCGGTTTGTAAACGTTAGGAAGATTGTGTTAACTCTAGTGTTGTCTTCCTTAACGGAAGCTGTGTTCACACTTTTCGTACAATGATGGGCTATATAGCTGTAGTGTTATATTAAATGTGTCAGCCAAAACTAAAGCAATCTAATCACCCTGAATGTACCAGTTTAGCTGGTGACTGTCCAATAGCCATATTGACTTTAAAATGTTTTGTCAGCCATTTCATTCTCTGGGTTTCCTTCAAGTCAATGTGTATTGGTCACGGGTGATGGCCGAAAGGAACTGTAGGCAGAGGGAATAACTACGATTTGAAAGCCCTAAAGCCTCTAGGGGCTGCCGTGTCAGGGAGACGCGACATACACGTACACACATCATAAGAGTGGAGAGTGCACCATTATATGCATATTATGCTGCACTATGTGAAACATAATATGTATGATAGCTAAACTCTATGTGATGTTAATATGCGGTATATTGTGACTAGTATATATGTAGGTGTTATGGGTGTATGGTGTCTGTATATACTGTGATGTCAGTAAATATTGTATGTCGAATATAGCACAGTGTGTGACATGCTCTATATGTGCTTGAGTGTATAAATGTATGATTGTAACTTGCATGTGGTGAGTGTACAATATGTAAATTTAGCGAAGAGTGCTATGGGGCTCTGGCCCTCTCCTAGACAGCTTTCGACCTCCTTACATTCTCAGTTTCCGCTCTTGTTATCCGTCACTCAGCCTGCGCTTCCGTCAGCACTGTTCAAACCTTGTCTCCCAGTAAGCAATGGTATGTCCTTGTTGAGACTCCACTCTCTTGTCCTTGCGGGGTACAGACCTTCACTCTCGGGAACTTCGGGGTGCACATAAGTACGTTTAAAGTCGCCTTCCAGTGATGCCGGCATTTCTTATTGCCTGCTTATCAGTTCCGTGCCCGCGGTTCTCGGCCCAATCTTCCACGTGCTACCTACTGATGAGCATAGATTAGAAGGAGGATGAAGTTATGACCTGTTAGCACTTTTTCAACATGGGGGCTTTAGTCTATCTGGGACGGTGTGCGACCGTTAAACCAGGGGGATTAGGCTATATACTTGCGGGGTGGCTTGGAACGGGCTGTGCCTAATATGGGGAGCTATATCTGGGGGACGGTGCTTGCGGGCGATATACGTGGCTATATAGTGGGGCTAGCTTGTCTGTATACTAGGGCAGGGGATGGATGGCTATATCTGGGAGCAAGCTGCTGGATTTACTGGGGGCAGGCTAGATGGATGGCTGTGTACTGGGGGCAAGTTGCCTGGTTATATGCTGGGGCTGGCTAGCTGGCCAAATATTGGGGGTCGGCTGGCTATATACTAGCGGTAGGCGGCTGAGTAACTTATATACTGGGCTGCCTTATACTAGGGCTGCCTAACTAGCTATATACTGGTGCAGGGGATGGCTATATACGGGGTGGCATGGGATGACAGGCTAATATTGGTGGGGGCTTGCTATATACTGGGGACTGGCTGGCTATATAAAGGTGGCAGGGGGCTGGCCAGCTATATACTGGGGGACTGAATAACTGTATACTGGGGGCGGGGTTGGCTGGCTGGAGGCTGTTGACCAATGCATTTCTCACCCTAGGCTTATACTGAAGTCTTTTCCATTTTTGTGGTAAATTAAGCCAGCTTGACTCAAGCATATATAGTACTCATAAAATACAAGATGGGTTGAAAATGCTATACATTGCTACATAAAGGCACAAATGTAACACAAGGCACACATGCACAACATATTCCTGTAAAAATACTGCAAACATGTATATAGTCAATTTACTGTATGTGCAAGTCTTGTAACTATAGAAAGAGCTGCACAGGGTTATAAAATGTGGTCGGTGGTCTTTATTGTTTTTATTTAGGAGGGTGAGACTCATGCAGACTTTAACTTGGATCTATATGTGTTAAGGTGTACTAGTTCAGTGTTAATATTTGTTAAGGGGTATAGTCAGAATTTGTATTTACTTCAAACTGGTTTTCTGTTTTGGGTTTTTGCCTGCATTTTCAATCCTTTATGATTTTATAAAAAAATTATTAAGCATACCTTTAATTGCATTATTTGATTCGTGCAAACTTTATTTTTCTATTTGACTATTTGCAATGTTAGGGTGCTGGCTATGGTGCTATTACTACATTATCACTTGGCAATTATTAATAAAATTAAAACTTCAGCAAACAGTTTGGCTTGGTCGTGGTTGGTACTTAGTCATAACAATTTATCAGGTTACAGAAAACTTGAAATAAGTTTAAGATATGTAAAATTGGTTCCAGGATGCTGACGAATTATAAACGGGTTTAAATACAAAAAAAAATATTTAAAAATAACTCTAAATTACAATAAGGTGTAATTTAATAGTTCCGGAGAAAAATTGAGGAATTCCGATACTGGATTTAAAAAATTGTCAATGTTTTTTAGGTACATTAAAAGATTGACTTCCTACATCAGACAGCTGTAACGCTTAGAGTGCGAAACGCCTTTAGTCATAGCATAATTTAAAGTTACTAGTACAACAGATCCTTCTCTGGATTCATTTATGGTATGTGCCTGTTTCTTTCACTTTTCAATGACAACATGAAAGCAATAGGAACCAATAACCACTTGCCGTACAGGCTTACTGCCAACGCGTGGAGTCCGGCTAATAGTGCTGTCCTGTTGTAATAATGGCGTGGGGGACGATGCATCAGAGCTGAATTGTCATCAGAAGCATGGGGTGTCGGCGGTAGTAACACCTGTAACACCCGCGGTCTTAATGATTTCTGATCACGGGTGTTAATTGGCTGCAGGGAGATTCTCGCTCTCTGATTCTCTATCGGCGCCCCCACAAAGTTTTTGATCATTGATATGACAGCCCTGTGGTCTGACTAAGACCCCCAGGTTTGTCCATATTAAATGCCTAAGGCCTGTCACAGACAGTGAGTAAGTCTATGCATTACTATAATGCACCGTGTGTAATTCACTAAATCATGCACTCAATATCATGAATTGTCACTTCCCCGCTCATGTCCGACAGAGTCACCATCTTTTTAGTGGTGCATCTAATGCTAGGGATTGTGACACAATTTGAAAGTTATATGGGTATAGTGTGTTTAGTCGTGTTGTGAGGATAATATATTATTAGGAACACGTTCCATAATACTGTAAGTGTAAAACTGTGGGTTTTTTATGGGCGCAAGTGGAGTTATGTTGCATGGACTGAAGACTTTTGAAAGTAATTCAGCAGAGATAAACCAAGCCTGGAAGCAGATTATCATCTGTAAGGTACTAGTGTCACTAATGTCTGTGTCTAGACTACTGTGAGGTAGCATCATTGGGGTGGCGCTGTGAGGGAAGGGTGCATCATTTTCAATCTTCACCTCAGGCAGCTAAAATCAACTCTGAATACAGTAGAAGCAACAGGCTAGCTCACAACCCCCATCAATTCTATTGTGCTATTAACTATATCGGTGTTTGTGTGGGGGGTCCTTCGTTTTCCCCAACTCCAATACTACTGGTAGTTGATTATGTTTGCGAGCCCTGGGGATAGGACTGATATGCATAAATACAATTATTACATTATCATTCTCACTGAACCATTAATGGGCGGCCAGCATGTTGTACATGATGTTGGTATTGTTTGCACCCCATATGTTGCATGCTTGTGTGTTCAATGCAGCCTAGAAATTCAATGTCAAGTCCTTTGGCCCGCATGTATAAATATTGTAGCGTTTTATGTGGTCAACCACATGATGGCAGTATTTTATTTGTTTCTATGCAGGACAAGATATTTACATATAAGCCACCAATTGTGCCAGTTCTCCCACTGGAAAAGATGAGAAAGGCTGTAATTGACATAATGGTCGACCTCAACTATGAGAGACAAAGTGCCAAAACCAATCCAGAAAATCACACATATGTGGTATTTGGTCAAGAGGCAAAGCTCATCTAAATACTGTTTTATATATCATTTGCTGGCAATGACAGAGGGCAAACGTTTTCTTTAAGTCTTACAAGGTTGGCACAATGGGCACATTTACATGTGAAGTGGACGAGGCTCTAGTTTCTGTCAACTTGCATTTGTCTTAGATGCTATGCTTGCACAGGGATTTCAGAATTGCTGTGCTATTTTTACACACAACACAAATTTCGTCGCACCAAGGGGGCATTCGGATGCTTAGTCAGACCGTGCCCCAGAAATCTGAATCTGGCGCACTCTGCACTATACACAGGCAAACTGCACATAGGTGCAGTTCGCACTGTTCTTAGTAAATGTGCCCCCAATGTTGCTGGTATGTTGTCCCATTCCTCCACGCAGATCTCCACTAGAGCAGTGTTGTTTTGGATGTCGCTGGGCAACCACAGCTTCCAAGTCTCTCCAAAGGTTTTCTATGCGGTCAAGAACTGGAAACTCCACTTCAGGCCTTGAATGCTTTCTCAAAGCCATTCATTCATTGCCCTGGTGGTATGCTTGGGGTCATTGTCATGCTGAAAGACCCATTCATGTTTCATCTTCAATGTCTTTGCTGATGGAAGGAGGTTTGCACTCAAAATCTCACGATACATGGCCCAATTCATTATTCTATGTACATGGATCAGTCATCCTTTGCAGAGAAAACTGCTCCAAAGCATGATATTTCTACCACCATTCTTCACAGTAAGTATGGTGTTCTTTGGCTGAAACTCAAATTCACTCTCCTCCAAACAAGAAGAGTTGTGTTACCACCAAACTTTGTACTTTGGTTTTCACCTGACCGTATGTCATTCTCCCAATGTCTTCTGGACATCCAAATGGTCTTAAAAATGGGCCTGGATATGTTACTGGCTTGAGCAAGAAGACACATCTGGCACTGCAGGCTCTGAATCCCTACGGCATAGTGTGTTACTGACAGTAGCCTTTTTCGTTGGTCCCAGCTTCTTGCAGGTCATCACTCGCTCCCGTGTGGTCCTGGGATATTAGCTCCCCGTGTTAGCTCCCGTTGGTCCCGGGATATTCTACGGGTGAGAATCTTCCATGGGCCCCCTAGTTGAGGAGATTACCAATGATCTTGGTAATGTCTTGCCATTTTCTACATTATTTCTCCCACAGTTATTTCTTCACACAGAGCTGCACGCTTATTGCAGAACTCTACAATTTTTGTTCTGTGTTCTTGGGCTTCTCCATAGTGGATTTTGGAGTGTGACTGTTTTGAGCGTGGCATGTGTCTTTTATACTGATACAGTCAAACGGAGCCTTGCTACGGTAATAAGGGGAAACAGAGAAACCTCTAAAAAAGAAGTTACAAGGTCTTGAGAGCCAGAAATCTTGCTTGTTGAAGGTGATCAAATACTTATAAGTGATTTTCTGGATTTATTTCCCATTTGTCTCTCATAGTTGAGGACTACCTAGATGTAAATTACAGGCCTCTCTCATCAGTTTAAGAGGAAGAATTTGCATATTGATGGTGGATAACTATTTTTTATACCCACTGTAGATCCGATTCTAGACCAGACTACTTTTCCAGCAATCATATCAATTTCTAAATCCATAGGCATGTTAGACATTTTTGCTAGTACATCTCGCCGTGTCTCATAGTAGATAGGAGGAAAGTTTCTTCTATAACATTTTCAAATTAACCAGGTCACTTACTTATCGGGTTGTGTGCTCAGGTAATCTTCTTATATTTGTTATCCTTTCCTTTCCGAAAAATAATTTTCAAATTTTAAATTATGCTTACCCTCTGTGTTGAAGATGTACAGGTCTGTCACAGTGTGCAAAGAAGAAATTCCCCTCACTGGTGTGATGAAACGGTGATTACATCAGACCGAGGGAGGGGGAAACGCTGAGGGAGCAGGGGTGGGGGAAACCTGTAACAGCCTGTGAAGTTGCAGCAGGATAACAATATCAGAAGATTACTGCAGTCAAAGTCTACACTCACCAACCACTTTATTAGGTACACCTGTCCAACTGCTCGTTAACACTTAATTTCTAATCAGCCAATCACATGGCGGCAACTCAGTGCATTTAGGCTTAGACATGGTTAAGACAATCTCCTGCAGTTCAAACCTCAGCATCAGTAATGGGAAGAAAGGTGATTTGAGTGAGCGGCAGTTCTGTGGCGGAAATGCCTTGTTATGCCAGAGGTCAAGGAGAATGGGCAGACTGTTCGAGCTGATAGAAAGGCAACAGTGACTCAAATTGCCACCCTTACAACCAGGTAGGCAGAAGAGCATCTCTGAACGCACAGTACGTTGAACTTTGAGGCAGATGGGCTACAGCAGCAGAAGACCACACGCGTTGCCACTCCTTTCAGCTAAGAACAGGAAACTGAGGCTACAATTTGCACAAGCTCAATCGAAATTGGACAGTAGAAGATTGGAAAAAACGTTGCCTGGTCTGATGAGTCTCGATTTCTGCTGTAATATTCGGATGGTAGGGTCAAATTTGGCGTCAACAACATGAAAGCATGGATCCTCCTGCCTTGTATCAACGTTTCAGGCTGGTGGTGGTGGTGTCATGGTGTGGGAATATTTTCTTGCACTCTTGGGCCCTTGGTACCATTGAGCATTGTTTGCAAACGCCACAGCCTACTGAGTATGTTGCTGACCAGTCCATCCCTTTATGACCACATGTACCCAACATCTGATGGCTACTTTCAGCAGGATAATGCGCCATGTCATGCAGCTGGAATCATCTCAGACTGGTTTCTTGAACATGACAATAAGTTCACTGTACTCAAATGGCCTCCCAGTCACCAGATCTCATCCAATAGAGCATCTTTGGGATGTGGTGGAACGGGAGATTCGCATCATGGTGTGCAGCCGACAAATCTGCGGCAACTGTGTGACGCCATCATGTCAATATGGACAATCTCTGAGGAATGCTTCCAGCACCTTGTTAATCTATGCCACGAAGAATTGAGGCAATTCTGAAGCAAAAGGGGTCAACACCCTTACTAGTTACCTAATAAAGTGGCCGGTGAGTGTAGATCTATGAGTGCCCCTGGTTTATCATGCTTGATTTTGATGGTAAATTTCCTTTAACTTGCAAACTTAAAGGAAAATAGGTAGCTTAATGTAATATTTTCTTTTCTATAAACATTATAATAAGTTGTATACTTCTTTCTTATATCTCTAGTATAGAATACTTTCGACTATGAGAAGAGAGGAAAACCTGTATCTTTTATGTTATCATTATTTTATTTATAAATACAGTTTTATATAACCTGGAGATAGTGCAGGAGAGAGATGATAGCAGCACTGAGATGAAACTCTTTGTCTGTACTTACATGAATATTTTTCATACTGTTTTTCCAAACTGTACAATATTTCACACTGAAAGGCGGCTGTAGAGGGCAAGTTAAATCCAGGGGCCTTTTTTTTTTATTTGTAACTTTGTCTCCTGCTTCGAGTAGTATTTGCTTTCAGAGTAGATTCTTTTTTGCTATTTCTCATTGGTAACTTGTGAATTGAAGGGCAAAGATTAATTTGCATTGTCATGATATTTTTTCTTTCCATAGCTTCTCTGAACAATAGCCTCCTACTTTCTCTATTGCCTGATGTGATATTTGCTGTACTGTGGGCGTAAATTAAAAAAAATCTGCATAGTTTTTGGAAAAGAACATTCTGAGCAGCTTGTCTCCTGCAGAGACGCGCGAGATACAGCAAAGGCACTTCACCATAAAGCTTAGATAAAAGATAGCCTGAGTAGCTGGAGTACTAGTGATCAGTATGAGTAATGCTGTCAGAAGGCACAAAGAAAACCCTCAGATCTCTGTGCTAAATACTATTTAAGGTGACACTATTATGAACTAAGTGTCTATCACAGGAAATTATTTCTATGCTGCATGTACTGCATTCCAGTTTTAAATTCCTTTCCCAGCATATTAAACGCACCACCAGTCACTTCCACTGGTAGACACAGAACTTTGTATGATAATTTAGCCAGCTTTACAAGGCATGACACTAGTAGGAGTCAAAAGAAGAACAGCATAAAACACAGGAATTCTATGTTTAAAGCAAGAAAGGAAATTGCTGAGCGGGCACCAATACAACTAGGCATCTGTCAGAACGTTGTACTGGTCCCCTGCTAAGTTACTGACACTTATTTGGGTATGGAACATAGTCATCTGAATTCTATTACCGGGATTGGAAGCAATAATGAATCTAAATAATAAATAGCCAATTTGTCACTACAATCTGATGCAAAACTTTGGCACTTCTTGGTAATGTAATATCTAATGAAAGATAAATGTGACACAGGGAATAAGATTAAAGGAACACTCCTGTCAAAACTATTTCAAGTGATGGGCCTGAACTGGTTGTTATTTTTCCACTGGTTTTCCATTAAAAAGGTTTTCCCATTCTGCATACTTGTGGAAAAGCTTGACATAGACTTGTCTTGTTACATGGTCAGATGCCGGATATAACGAAGCCGGAGCCTCTTGGTGTATCCAGTGACCAAAGAGGTGGGAAAATCAAGCTCTGGGGTATCAATATGATATTCATAGTGCACAACACTTTGATTTGCTTTTAACAAATTAAGCATATTAAATTTTCAACTTTCCTTTGTGCATCACTTATAACACAAGATTTCAAGGTCATAACCAGCTCTTAGTAGAAATATACAGCTGCAAAGGTTACAGTATCCCATATACTCCAAATATATGTTTGTGGTTCTAACAAACATATGTTGGATGTTTTCTATTTGGTTAATATAAGTAAAATGTGATTGTTTCAGTTAACACTAAATTTTGCCAAGAAATTGAAGATTTTAAACAACAGTTTTTGTAAAACTAATGTGCCACGGAAAAGTAGAACAAGAAAAAAGCAGAAAATACCAAAAAATATTAGAGTTCATCTAAACAAGTTATAGCAATGTTACCTTGGTTCATTTAGTAATGGGTGCATGTTTGTTAATGTCTTTCTAAAATGGTCCTTTGAGAAAGTTCTATTGCTTGTTGGGTCAAAATGTCATGTTCTTGGTCTGAATGCAGTATACTCTGCATGGTGTACACCTTACAAAAAGGATTTTGTAATGGGTACACCATGCCACAGAACAGGTTTTACAAAGTTACCAAAGCAGATCAACATAAAACCTTTATTTTGCAAAAAAAAGTGATGATCATAACTATGTACAGCAATGATTGTAGCACAGAGAAATATTATAATTACATTTTCTGAAAGCTACAACAGTCGCCATTCAGCAGGAAGGGCAAAGGCCGCAAGCCGGGTCCCACTGCATCGGGGCCAAGCCCCTCCATAGCCGGCAAGTCTTTGCTGCATATTGCCGTGGTAGCCTCGGGTCTTCCAAAGCTACGCAAGGCTACTTAGTTTTAATCATTCATTACAAGTGCTATCATCAGCACTTTTAATGAATGAGGAGGAAAAGTCCAAATCCGGGGTCAGCAACGGGAGGTCCAGCAGGTGGGAACGGGAACACAGGCACACAGAGCACGCAACACGGAGGAACTCGGGTAACACGGCTACACAGGACTCGGGAACGGACACACACAGAATGCGAATACACCAGGAACGCAGGAATACACAGTGACCGGGGATCAACAAAACACAGGAACGCAGGAATAACACCATGAAGCTTTCTCTTAGTCTGTGAGCACAAAGATCCGGCAGGGACACAGGAAGACAGGATTCTTAAAGGTGAGGTGTTAGCAGCCGTGCACCAATTAGCGGTGCGCTGGCCCTGCAAATTTTCAGCTCCTGCCTTCCCCGGACTGCCATGCGCGCGCGTCCCCATCTCCTAGGGCGCGCCGCCATGGCATCCGGGAGCAGAAGCAGAAAAGGTAATGACGAACCGGCAGCAGCGCACACGGAGGACACGGATGCGCCCGCGATCCGAGACAGGGATCGCAGAGCACCCGTGACAATATGATAGGATCAATCAGACAACCTAGGGTTAAAGTACCCTAGGGAGTCTGAAAATAGTAAAGTAAAAATAAAAAAAGTTTTAAAAAATTACAAATAAAACCCTAAAAATTAAATCACCTAGAACTGATATAAATATAATAAACAGTAAAAATCATAAACACATTAGGTATCGCCGCACCTGAAAATGCCCGATCTATCAAAATATAATAACATTTATCATTGCGTTTTACCCCTAGCGCTAGTCGAAAATGGCCATTTAGAAAAATATAAAAATTCATAAAGTGATGAAAGGTCGCACAGTCCTAAAAATTATGAGATGAAAAAGCCATCCAAATTCGCAAAAAACTACACCACCCACAGTTCCGTACACCAATATGAAAAGTATGAAAAAGTTTAGGCAAAACGCATTCCAAAATACACCAGTAATAACGTTAGAAAAAACATGGATGTATTTTGAGATACATTTTTCCTCATTGTTTGCTTTAAGGCTGGGGCAATCTGTTACTACTGGGGGCAGCTGTATCTATGGGAAGGCTGTAATACTACTGGGGAAGGCTGTATACTACTGGGGGCAGGCTGTATACTACTGGGGGCAAGCTGTATACTACTGGGGCAGGCGTTGTACTACTGGGCAAACTGTATACACGGGGGCAGGCTGTAACTACTGGGGGCAGGCTGTATACTATTGGGGGCGTAGTGTAATACTGGGCATGTTATACTACTGGGGGCAGCTGTATACTACTGGGGCAATGTATATGGGGACAGGCTGTACACTACTGGGGGCAAACTGTATACTACTAGGGGCAGGCTGTATACTACTGGGGGAAAGCTGTATACTACTGGGGGCGGCTGTATACTACTGGGGCAAGCTGTATACTACTGGGGGAAAGCTGTATACTACGGGGGCGGCTGTATACTATGGGGGCAGCTGTATACTCGGGGCAATCGATCGCGGGCAGCTGTGCAAGCTGTATACTACTGGGGCAGCTGGGCTGGCTGTATAATCGGGGGCAAGCTGGGCTGCTGTATGCTATAGTTGGTGTTGGCTATATACTGAAGGGGTCTGTGACCAATGCATTTCCCACCCTCGGCTTATACTCGAGTCAATACGTTTTTCTCAGGTTTTGGTGGTAAAATTAGGGTCTCGGCTTATATTCGGGTCAGTTATACTCGAGTATATACTGTAATTCAATCTTTGAACATGGATTGTAAGATTCACCATGAGGTAGAGCCTATTTTTTAGGTAGAACCTAAAAGCAATCAGATACAGCAATCTGCTAGCTCTATTGTGCTCCTCACTTCCTACTATTGTGGCCTCTCATCTTTCCCTAATAGTGTGGCCCTCTTAATTCCTCCACATGTGGCGCCTCTCATCTCCCCCTCATATTGGGTGCCTCTCTTCTCTCTTCATATTTGTAGCCTCTCATCTACTCCTGATATGTGGACCCCTCTCATCTCCCCCTCATATTGTGGCCTTGTCATCTCCTCCTCATGTTGTGGCCTCATTACCCCTTTCATTTTGTGGCACATTCTCATTTTCCCTTCTATTGTGGCCAATCTCATCTACTCATTTGTAGCCCCTCTAATCTCGATCTCATATTGTTGCTTCTCATCTTCCCTTATATTGTGGTCCTCTCATCTTCCCCTCTTATTGGGGCACCCCTCATCTCTCCCTCACATTGTGGTCTCTCATTTCCTCCTCCTATTGTGGCCTCTCATATCCCCCATACGGTGGCTCATCTCCTCATATTGTAGCCTCTCATCTACTCCTGATATTGTGACATCTCATGTTCCCTTTATATTATGGCACTCATTTCCCCTTTATATTGTGGCCCCTCTTTTCCCTTTATTTGGCCCCTCTAATCTCCTCCTCATATTGTAGCCTCTCATCTACTCCGATATTGGACCCTCTCATCTCATCCTCATATTTGTGATCCTCTCATCTCCCCTCATATGTGGCCTGTCATCTCCTCCTCATGTTGTGCCTCTCATTACCCCTTCATTTTATGGCACATCTCATTTTCCCTTCTTATTGTGGCCAATCTCATCTACTCATTTTGTAGCCCCTTTAATCTCGATCTCATTATGTTACTTCTCATCTCTCCCTCACATTGTGGTCCCTCTCATCTTCCCCTCTTATTGTGGCCTCTCATTTCCTCCTCCTATTGTGTCCTCTCATATCCCCCATATGGTAGCCCCTCTCATCTCCTCCTCATCTTGTGGCCCCCCTCATCTCCCCCTCATATTGAGGCCCCTCTCATCTTCTCCTTATATTGTGTCCCCTCTCATCTCCTCATATTGTGGCCTCATATCCCCCATTTTGTGGCCCCTCTCATCCCCTCCTCATATTGTGGTCCCTCTCAAATCCCCTTCATATTGTGACCTCTCATCTCCTCATATTGTGGCCACTCTCATCTCATTATATTGTGGCCTCTCATCTCCCCCTCATATTGTTTTCTCTAATTTCCCAATTATATTGTGGCCTGGCATCTCCTCCTCATGTTGTGGCCTCTCATTACCCTTTCATATTGTGGCCCCTCTCATTTCCTCTTCATATTGTGGACCTTCTCATCTATCCCTTATATTGTGGCCTCCACACATACCCTTTATATTGTGGCTTCCCTCTTATACCCCATATTGCAGGTCCCTTTTTAATATTCCCCCATATTGAGACCCCCTATCATATCCCCTCATATTGGGGGGGGCCCTTCTCATATCCCCCCATATTGTGTGCCACCTCTCAAATTCTGGCCTTTTGATTCATTCTGCTAATGAAAGGTTGGTCACTGCAGAGAAGGCTTGTAGGCAGAATTGGACACTATTGGACAGATGCTTACTCTGTTCAATACCTGGTAAGCACTGCTGTGTTGAAATGTTAACCATGAAGATTCACTGCAATAACCTTTCTTGCATTTGTCTTTCGAGGGCAAGCAGCCTTCTTGGTGGACTTGGATGATGATGTAAAGATGCAATATTCTAGAAATTACAGACTATGACCAACTTCTCTTTCAGTGACTGATAGGGTCAACCCTTTGGCCTACATCTGGACAACCTGTTGCCTGGGGTTTTCAGAAACATAGAGAATTGTGTGTTGTTCTCTAATTTTGATCTTGAGTGTTTGCTAATGTGATTGATTGAATATTTTTGGTAAATACAATATCTTATCTTGGCATCTATCCTATCCTCAATCCTCTATCAGGTTTTGTGGGAGGTAAGGATAGGAAAACCCTAATATAAACCCAACCAACTGTCCCAGCCTACTGGATAACCGTCATACATGCCCCCAACTAAGCATCATTCCCTATACTGAATAAAATGGCGGCAGATTGTTAAGGATAAGATGTTAAGGGTAAGTCTAGCCACTGCGGGTAGATTTCTGTGGTGGCTGGTAACCTACATAACAAGCTGGCTGAAAAATGGGGGTATTTCCGCAGGCTTTTTTGTGAAACAAGTTGTAGTTTTTATGTTTATCATTTTGGGATTCATTTTTTATTTCTATAAAACTGTTTTGCAGTATGTCAACTCACTGCTACAAAAGATCAAAAGATACCTTGTGCATGGATCAAGTGGTGATTGTAACCCAAGCTCAAAATAAGAAAATTTAATCCAGCAAACAAAGGATTATGAACTTTTAGTCTTGCTTAACGATAAAACATGTTTATAACAACAATTTGCTGTTAGACCTAAAACTTAACCACAGACTTGTTACTCCTATCCAACTCCTTTCACTATTAATAGCAAAGTAGCATGGTAGAGAAATTGGTAGGAGATTGTGGGGCAGATTTACTTACCCGGTCCATTCGCGCTCCAATTAAGGATTCACTAAGGCAGTTCCTCCAACGTCCACCAGGTGTCGCTGCTGCGCTGAAGAGCATCGGAACACACTGGAGTTCACCGTCCTCCGCTGGGTGAAGATAAGCGTGAGTCCAGCGACACTTTTTTTTTTAAATGCAGCGGTTTTACCGAATCTGTTGGGTTTTCATTCGGCCATGCCCCCCGATTTCCATTGCGTGCATGCCAGCGCCGATGCGCCACAATCCGATCGCGTGTGCCAAAATCCTGGGGCAATACAGGGAAAATCGCAGAAAATCGGAAATATTCGGATAACACGTCGGGAAATCGCCAATCAGGCCCTTAGTAAATGACCCCCTATATGTGATTCTGGAATGAATCATGCACTGTCAATTTCCTAAAAGGTTTTGGACTAGCTAATTAGGACGTGAATGGTCATTGCAATGGTAGCAAGTGGTTAAGACACAGATACATTTAAAGGGACCATTAAACTAAGATCCCCCTCAGGTAGTGTATGAAATATCTTTCTGGTGCTGAGCATATTTTGTGAGCATGATTCTAGGGCTGTATATACATGACAACCAAAATCCTGACACTATGCAATTTAAAGGGCCACCTCTTTCTGCTCCTAGTACACTTACTGCAAGAATAGAATTGGAATGTAAAGGAAAAAGAACATTGTATATAACAGAGGACAATTAAGAAGGGTCCATAGGGATCTATAGCTAAAGGTCCCACAGAACCTTCCAACCAGCCCGAAGATTAAGGATGAGTTTCTTTATATTGGACCATATACCATGGTTACCAATTTTGCCTATATAAAAACAGGAGCTTTAAGATGCTTTCTAAGGACATAAGTATCCTGCCTGCAACTTCCCATTCACATAAACTATGTCCCCACAAGACCAGTAAAATACAAATTAAATATATTTTCAAATGTATTATTACCACAACAGTTATTTATTTTAGAGTCTTTTGCTGTGATAGTCACATTATTTTTGTTTTGCCTTTATGCACCTGTGTTACAATGACTTCCCATGCGGACAGAATGCAACTAGCAGTTGCACTGTTTCTATATTGTGTAAAACACATTAAAACTGTATATTATTTGCCTTTCAGCTGCCGTAATTATCATCTGTCATAAAACAAAGCATCACGACAGACAATTGAGACAATCACAGAACTTTCTTTGTCACTGATCAACTTTTTATACATTGCAGCTGTCATTCTGGCCTGCATCCCATAAATAAATGGGAAATGCAGTTACATTAGCAAATGTTTTATGAAGAAAGGCCAGCTAACCCGCTGATAAATATATATGCCTAAGGATTAATACTTATAATCCAGTTTGCTTTGTGCAACTACAGTATTTTTTTGTGTGTTTTATTTGCAAATAATAGTTCATCCCTTCAGTTCAGTTTAGATATTGCTAGAGGCAGACAGACTCCCATACAGAGTTTGACGTGAACAATAATATTGAATTATTCCTGCACTGGATTATACAGTGTACTTTCTGACAGTTATCATAATACTTTTACTACTACCAGCCATTCCCCTAAGTTGAAAGCACAAAAATGATTAACATTCTAAGCATTATTTAAAATGATAAAGAATGTGTGCATCATAATACCGTATATACTCGTGTGTAAGCCAAGTTTTTCAGCACAAAAAATGTGCTGAAAAATGTCCCCTCGGCTTATACACGTGTCTATTACAAAAAAAAAAAAATTACCCACTTAAAAAAAATTTAAATACTCACCCTCCGATGCCGGCGCGGCTCCCCAATGTCTCCAATGTCAGCGTGTTCCGTCTTCTTTCTTCTCCGCGGCTCCTCTTCTCTCTTCTTTCTTCTGTCATGGACGCGGCCATGTTTTCTTCGTGGCCGCGCATACTATGACGTCAGCAGCGGCCGTGTCATAGTATGCGCATGCTAGAAGAAAACATGGCCGCATCCATGCCGGAAGAAAGAAGAAAGAAGAGAGAAGAGAAGCCGCGGAGAAGAAAGAAGATGGGGCGCGCTGACATCGGGGACATTGGGGAGCCGCGTCGACATTGGATGGTGAGTATTTAAGTTTATTTTTTTAAGGGCTGTGGGGGCAGGCTGGCTGTATACTACTAGGGGCTGCTGTATACTACTAGGGGCTGCTGTATACTACTAGGGGCTTGCTGTATACTACTAGGGGCTTGCTGTATACTACTAGGGGCTGCTGTATACTACTAGGGGCAGGCTGTATACTACTGGGGGCTGGCAGGCTGTATACTACTGGGGGTTTTGACCAATGCATTTCCCACCCTCGTCTTATACTCGAGTAAGTAGTTTTTCCCAGTTTTTGGTGGTAAAATTAGGAGTCTCGGCTTATACTCGGGTCGGCTTATACTCAAGTATATACGGTAATCTTATGGACCATTCTATGTATTATATAAAACATATTACTGTGGGGAAAATAAGTATATTGCCAGTTTAAAACAACACTAGTGTTAGACAGCAGATGCCCAGCATAAAATAAATTAAAAGAATTTGGTGCAAGAAAAATTGTGGAATGTGGGGTCAGAGAGCACAAGATGGCACAATGGCAAAGCATGAGCTGGGGCAGAAAAAGGTGGTAAACACATGGATTTTTTAAAATGGTTTAATAGTATTTCTGCTTGCTTTCTATTCCCGGACGAAGATTATTTAGGCTGTAGGGTAGTTGGTGGAACTTGATCTGCATATATCTTTTTTTAACTGTACTATGTAACTAAATGTTTATCATTTATAGAACAAAATTTACAGCTTCCATAGCTCAGATATTGGTAGCCTATCCTAAGTGTAACCTATTAAAAAAGGATGGTGGTGTCCTTGATATCAAAGTTTGGTAGCTGGTTAGGCCTACTAATTAACTTAGACAAGTGGGTTCTGCTGCCAGTTGACCTCTTCTTGCTCAGAATATCACTCCATATGTACAGTTGCTTATCTAGACCCCTTCTAGTGTGCTTTTGGGACAAAATAGATGCATGGTGTAGATCTCTTATGTCAGTGGGCAGTGGCATCAACATGATTCTTATGGAATAGTTCCCATATCTCTTGCTTAGTACACAGTGTGGCTCCCTCAGTGACACTTTCACTAGTTCCACAATAGTTTTTGAGATCTTCTGATTTTGTATTATCTTCTCTGTATTTCATGTATATTTCTTTGTAACCATTTTTATTTTTATCTACACTGCACACCTGTGTATTAAATCTTTAAATCTTAACCTGTAGCCTTAAAAGAAGTTAAGTGTTATGGTATTATGGTTAAGTAATCTTACAGCTAATTGTATTATCTGTATTTTGGGCTACTAAGTTGTTGAGAGATTTCTTTAAAAAAGGGTCTTAATTGCCTTCTAATTACAAGTATATGCCTTCAATTACAATTGTTAGGAGTGTTAGGAGAGTACAATATAGCATGAAGAGTATGAAAAGTACGAAATAGCATGAGAACAAGAAATGTACCCCATGACATGTACCCCATATTTTTCATTTGTGCCTAAAAAATAATACTAAAATAAAATTTTACATTTCAAGGTTCACTTTGACTTTCATAAAATACATAAAATAACTTCTACCTCTACTGGTCAGTTGTACAGTTTGTGCAGTGAACAGAACATTCAACACTTTATTTTCTCTCACTAAACGAGCCCTTTTAGTACTGTTCAGGGAATACTGATCAACATTATTTGCTTGGTGAATTGTAGATGAAACTACTTAGACAGAGCTAAGGTAAATGATGCATGCAACTAATCTGCACACCTCCACTCAGTTTTAGAGTAAATGTGTTAAATTAACAAGAAGAGAAGAAACAGGACATTGATTGCAATTTACCTAACAAAACGGAAATGTTCCCAAACACTATGAAGTAGCATGTAGATGGAGTATCTGATAAACGGTTTATCAGTGGATATTTATCTTTGCGTTTAGCCTGTATACACACTAATAGTCTCAGGAGAAAATGTCCAAAGCCACCATTATCCTTAGAGTTATGGTATATTTTGGAGCTCATTGGGTTTTTAGTAAAAATATATTGAGCAAATATGCACGTTTAAAATCATATGTTATTAACAACAAGCTATTTAAAGTAAGTAAAAGCTAAAGGTATTTCGGGAATATAAACGTCTGATGGAAAAGCCCATAATGCTATAAATACATGAATACAACAAAACTCAACATCATTAATCACAAAATAGAGCTTAAATAGTGTGCTTTTAGGATTCACAAAATGTTATGGGCTTTCTAAAGTAGGCAGTGTTATCTCCAAGATGGTCACCATTTACAACTACAATTCCCATGAACCTTCTGTTCTTAGCTTCTCCCTCTCATGCTCTGCTCCCAGTGATGGATGCACTGCAACCAACTGACTACAGCCAAACATAGTGATTATCACATAACCTGCCCGCGCAGGTGCAGGACATGTGATGCAGACATGTGACCACTGGCCATCTTCTGTCCTGTGTCTCCTCCACAGGGACCAAGTCACAGGACTGATTAAAGGGCCAGTTGCATTTTAATTTCTCATCATAGGGTATTTCCACAGAATTTTTCTACTAAGGGGACGAAATTTTACATTTTATATATACTTGGTTATAACCAAGTATATGAAAAAATAAAAGAAAGTATGTGAAAAAATAAGAGATTTTCGGCTTATACTCGAGTCCGGTTGCACAAGGTATCGTGCATCTGTACTTTTCTAATACTATAAAGCTCATATATGGTATTTGACATATCAAAGGGCTTCCACTGACGTAAGGTTAATAATGTTAATAAATGTTAATAAATATAATAATATTAGAAAGACAAATTCTAGTGACATTATTTAGTATGATGTGGGATGTACTGGGATGCTGGAAAAAGTCCAATATTTCAATATGCGGTTGAGATTATACCTCTCCTTTATTGTTGGGATCACTGTATGATCGCAGAGATACCACATTTTTTATTTGTGTCTTATTACCTTGCTTTAAAATTAATTCATATTCTGACACCTGTAAAATTCATATTCTGACACCTGAAATACTTCAGTTTACAAAGTTGTTTAATGTGTCAATGTTTTCTGGAGGGGATCATGTTTTCATTGGTACTATTTTGATAATTTGATAATTGTACAACCTTTTGTTCACTTTTCATGCGATTCAAAATGGCAAAAAATTGCCATTTGGACACAAAGGCTTTCACCACTGGGAATAATTGTTTTTATATTTTGATAGAGTGGACATTTGGGAATGCAGAAATAACTAGTATGTTTATGATTTCATTTATTTATTTATTTTTATATGGGTTATAGGGAAAGGGGGTGATTAGAATTTTTATTTTTTTTTATACTTAAAACTTCTGATCACTTATACCATATACCGCAATACAACTGTATTGCAGTATATTGTGAATAACCCAAAATAAAATTCATAAAAACACTAACCATCCCTTCCAAAAGCTTAAGGGGGATGGCCACTTTACCACATTTTTTTTGTAATGTGTGTGTTAGTGTGGGGGGTGGGATATTAAGTAATTTATCAATATACATCTATTAATAGTCCTGCTCTGCCTTTCTTGATATGTTAAATGAAACCTCCTGTCTTTTATAGCATCTGCCAGACATTCCTGTCCATAAAATGTCTGCTGATGGAGGGTCATGTGATCTTTAACTGTCTATGAGATCACATGACCCTCCATCTCCAACCATGTGTAAACGCTTAATGTGACCGCACCCTAAAAATCTAGATAACACTTTTTTCCTTGAAAATATTGTATCAGTATTGAGTACATAATACTGCTCCAGATATCATAAAACATGAGGCCTATGTGGGAGGCTGCTACAGGACTGAGTGGGGGATACTGCTGGGAATTTAATTCCTGCCCCCCCCCCACCACCCCCACCAGGTTTACTGGGCATTGCATTACACTAAAAATCCTAACCATTGTCAAGTGTCCAAAAATGTATACCAAACACACTCTGCATAAAAAAAATCAGCAGTAGACATGGATAAATGACATGCTATACTGTTGATGCTGGGATAGAATATAACCTCTGCAGTACAGATGTTAAGCTCCTTGACGTGCTGCAGCTAAAGCACATTATAAAAGTCAGATACTGGATAGTTTCTAATGCCAGTAGAATGGACGCTGAATTACTGCGGAGGTAGTCCTAGAGGTCCTTCAGTTCTATACAACCACTTGTACTTCTTAACTGTGTAATAAAATTACACCTTCAAAGTTTGAATTCACCTGAACTCGAATGTGAATAAATCTTTTCAGGGCCCGATTTCCGACCTAAACCCTCCCCCAGCAACATTCAGCACCGATTTACTCGAGGCTTTTACAGGGCAAAGGGATTTTTTTACTCACCAGATAATGGAACTAGGGAATCTAAGGTCTTCTGAAGAATTGTCGGCCGACTTCCATTGCAATGTGGGCGACTGGTTTATCTACGCTCAGCTCAGCTACACCTTTCGTGTCCCCTAAGTGGAGTAGGACTTTAAGGAACAGGTCCATCCATTAGAGGCATGGTAGATAAAAGAGGTATGACTTCCAGGGTCTATGAGACTTTACAAAGAAGCGATGAGTATCCTCCTGCTAAAGAATGTTTTGAAAAATGGAGAAAGAATGTGGTAGACCTAAAGGTGGAGGAGTGGGCAGACTCATTGCATATGATCAAAAAAAACACTAAAATATGTCATACATTGTAACTCAATTATTTATAGTACACAGGGTACATTATACACCTAAGCGTCTAAATTATTTTTGGAAAAAAAATGAGGAAAAATGTCCTAGATGTGATTTGTTAGATGCAGTTTTGATTCATATGCTCTGGAGACGCCCAAAACTCCATTGCTATTGGAGGGAGTTGATAAATTGCAACTGATATTTGAATCTAATATTCTGTCAAGTGTGCAGGTGTGCATTTTAGGTACAAAAATGGGTATAGGGGTAGCGGCAAAAAATATTATCTATATATTGAAAGGTCTCTTAACAGCAAGGAAATTAATTTTCTACCACTGGGATGATAGTGAGCCACCTAAGACGATGGAATGGGAAGCAAGGTTTGATCTTGTGTGCCATGCAGATAGGCAGGAGGCACTAGAAAAAGGTTATAAGGCAGAGAGGGTCTGGGAAGTGTGGTTAAACAGGATGTATTAGTAGGAAATAAAGATAATGGTCCCTGGCAATGTGGGATATTTGATCTGCCCAGACATTGAAGTCTTCCTAAGGTCGCCGTCAACTGCCAGTGAGAGGTTGGGGTGGGAGAGGGTAGGGTTATATATATTTATAAGAAAAAAAAAAAAAGTAAAAATGCATGTGAATTGGACTCTCGCAAGTCTATTTTTTTAATATGTGATGATATCTGTTTTGTTATGTGCTATACATGTGGGGTTGTTGCTGAAACAGGAAATACATACATTGTAATTGTGTATTTATAAATAAAGGGGAAAAAAAGAAATGGAACAAAACAAATCTTTAGCTTACAGGTAAATGATCTAAATATTTCTAACTCACACCAGTCACTCACAAATGCAGGAAGCGTTTCTTATTGTTCTTCAAAATGATGTTATCTCCAAGCTATAACCACATTTGACAACTCTAAATAGTCTATTTACAAGTGCATTTTCCATATGGGTTCGCTGAGGACATTGATATAAGATATATGTTTGAAAGAATTTATTACCTCAATAAACTGTAAGTCACATATCTGTGCATTGTTCTGCACTTACATCAGCAATATCCAGGATTTGTTTTTCAACACACTATCATTTTCCAGACTTTGAAGCTTCCATGTCACAGACCATGTGCAAGGTCATGAATTCTCAAACTATAAAAAAAGGGAACTATTGCAGTGCCTATTAAATGTAATATATCAAATAATTTATTAGTCCCAAGCAATGTGTAATAATGAATGAATTTTTAATAAAAGAAATATGCAGCAAGAGGTTCTTTTCAAGGTCATTGTCTGATTTTACTGTGTTTAAAATATTACATTTCCAAATCACTTGGTGTTTCCAGAAAAGAAAACAGGTAAACTTCCAGATTTCAGGAATGATTATTTTCCGTTTAATTAATAAGCTGCAATGTTCACATTGCATTTTTACATTTGAATTTTAGTATGATTAATTCTTATATTGAAATATGCCCCAAACTGTGTCCCATTAGTTTCAGTTTGAAATGTTTTATCTATATGTATTTTTACAATATAAAGCAAGACCACATTTAAAGGATCTAAGCTGTTAATAATTCCCACTTGCAGTAAAAAGAGACACTGTCACAAGCGATGATTACCATGATCATCACTCCAGCAAATAGGGCATTGTGACAATTGTCAAATCACTGTTGTTAAAGAACGGTTCCCATCAATAGCTGTTCATGGCACCACTTTAAGACCAAGGCCCACATTTAGAAAGGACTGTGCGCCGTGCATGGCCGTCAGCTCCATTACTCTTATGGAGCAACGAGGGGTCGGTCGAACCCCTCGTTTTCTCAATGTGTGAGGTCTCAGTCATGAGACCCCCACAGATCTATTCCGTGGATAAGGCCTAACTTGTCTTTGCGGGAAAACCGTTTTAAATGCAATGTCACAGAGCATGCATAGTCACATCATGGTATAAACATAGTACCACACGTGAAGAACGTAGGAAGCAGTATATGACTTAGAGGAAGCTGTATATGAATTAATAATGGGGTTGCTATAAATAAGTTAGGAAAGTGTTAAAATCAATCAATCCTGTCAATAAGTGCAGTATATAAATTAGGGTGAACTATATATACACTTGCACTTTATATATGTTATGCAAATTAATTAATTAGGAGATAATATAAATTGCATATAAATTAAGAAATAAACCTGATCAAAGTACAAACGTGGAGACAATACAAACAGAGAAGATTAGTTGACAAATACAGGGCAATACCCAGAGAACAATGCTGTACTTAATGAATAGGCAAAACACATTATCAGTAAACAGGCTAAGGATCAAGGAATCCGTCAAAATCATGATAAACACCAGTTAGCTCCATGTAAGATTTATAGCAAGTGGAGTAGAAATTGAAAAAAAAACTTTTATGATATGTCAGAGTCCGGCCCAGAACGTGATTGGATCAGTTCCCTGCCATCCAGACAAGGCAGACTAAAAGTGTGAGTGGTGGAGGATTCTGTCTGTCTGAGCTAATTTAACTGTTTGCAACCCAGAGAAAATCCACAAGAGACAAAAAGGTGTGGTGAAAATTATTTAAAAAGTCAGGAGTTGAGTGAAGCAGTGTTCAGACTATTGAAGAAAGAAAGTTACCTAAGAACAAAATCATTGCATCCACAGCCATAATTTTTACAGACATAGGATGTCACTTAAGCCTGCATGGGCACAGATGTTACTTATTGTCAGAGATTCAGCTTCAATGTCGTCATTGGTTCAAGCTACTTTTTCCTCCTACATCTATTTCAAAATTGTCTGCTGTATGGCCGTTTATCCTATTTTCTCCCTGTTTCCCAATAAACACAGTTTGGTCTATTACATGCTCAGCAGGATATTCCTACATTGAAAGGTGGTTTCAGTATACCAAAGACAACATGAACATAAATTACAAGCTACTGAACTACAAATGGGAAAAGGTGATAATCTGGTACTTCAAATACGGACATTTAGAAATGTATTTATAAACAATGCCTCTAATATCAAATGTTCCTCACAACACAATATGAAAAACCCTAAGTTTTCTTAAACATGTAACCTGAGTTTGTAACCATCTTGTTATACAAGAGGCCACTTGAACCTAATTCTGTTATGATATGTTTAGTGTCCGCTACACTTCTTATGTGTCATATTACAAGATAAAAATGTTTTGTTTCCTGCTTATACTATCCTGTCATATCAAGAAACAGAAACATTTTAGAAAACAGACACAGCTATGCTTCTTTTTTCACATATGACCCTTACTGACTGCAAAAATGTTACACAACCTATATTTATAGCAGAGGCCAGATGTACCCAATTTCTTTAGATGTTTTAGATGGATTACAAGCATATAGAATATATCTGACATGGACCAGAAATTTTTCTTTGAAACTAGAAGTACCGCATATCTGCTTTTATTCTGTTGTAAATGATGAATTGATCTTATATTTTTTATTTTGATTTGTACATAGTAAAGGAGTAGGTAAATACACTCACATTTTCTGAATAGCTTCCATTTATCAGTTGATGAAAAAACTGCACTTGTATTCAGAGTTATATTCATTTCATACTTATTGCCATTACTTTATGCTCAATCAGGTTTTATTCAAGATTTTAATTGCTGTGTCTTTGTGTCTAATGTATGAGGACAAATTGGACTTCAGTGAAATGGTTAATTGCAAACTAAGTAACTAACTAAATAAATAATATACTACCAAGTATTTATGTGTACTTCATTTAAAGACCAAATTTATATTACAAATTTCCATATAGAATAAATTTAACATTTCAATCTATTACAATGGTATTTTAGTTTTAACCATTTGGATACAATACCCGAAAAAGGCTAAAGGAAGGTTTAACTGCAGCATTTTTCCCTTACAGAGAGTAACTGATTTAAATTTGCAGAAGCTTTGCTTTATGTGAGACCACAGAGGCATAAAACATCCTTGTAACTAGCAAAGCATAATAATAATAATCTTTATTAGTGCCATTAAATTCTGTAGCGCTTTACAGATGCTTTACTAAAATGACATGGCACCATAAAATCCCTGAGGTCATGATACAATAGAAACCCTGAGAATTGACGCCATTTTGGAAACTACACCCATTTTGGATATTGTACACCTAATAGATGGTACACAGAAAAAGATTATATAAAGTGCATGCCACACTGGAAAAACTTTATACCTAGCGGAAGAAAAAAAACCCCACCTACCAACAAGGCATACTATCAGCTATGAAAATGGTGAAATGTAACACATTTAATTTAATGTCTGTAATATGATAACCTTTTTTCTGTACAATCTGTGATGCACTGAATAAAATAGTTATAAAAAAAAATGCACCCATGCTCAAAAAGGCTACAAATGCACCTAGCTTAGTAATAAGGATACTTAACTACCACTACAAAAAGTACAGTGCAGCGCTACTTTAACGGTGAACTGAAAAGTACATCCATAACAAATAGCTCTAGTGCAGCACACTAGTGCAAAAAATCCCCTATGTGCTACCTACCTAACTGCCACTATAGAGAATACTATGCAGCGCTATTCATGAGTTGCACTGAAGATTTTACTGTAAACAAGCTGTTATTGGCCTGTCAGATTTGCCTGGCCCATCACAGCAATCTCTGGGACGGGACAGCTCCAATTGGCTGGGTGACGCAGGCAGGAGGTTCCACTGCCCCTATTACACGAGTGTTACCATGTTACCAAATGTCCAATGTTACCAAATGTCCAATGTTACCAAATTTGAGTGCCTAATGTAGAGCATTTAATATTTGAAAACTTTGTAGGCAACAAGAAAAATCCCCATCTTCATAGGGAAGGAGACTTAAAGGAACCCTACCATCACAGATCTACCTAATAAGGTAGATCCAGTGCCAGGTTCCTTTAATGTATTATAGCTCCATGCTTTTTTTTTTTACTAAAACTGTTAGTTGCCCAGAACTTTACAAAACTATAATCTGATCTATACCCAAATTTTGTTTTGAGGCTTCTCTGGGGTGTGGTGTAGCCGTGCCAAGAAGTAGGATCTACGGCTATTCCAGGCCCCAGTAGCCTCTTTCTATATGCTACCTACCCAACCTATGTGCTACCTACCTAACTACCACTACAGAGAATATTGTGCAGCGCTATTCACACGTTGGACTGAAAATATTACTGTAAAAAAGCTGTGATTGGCCAGTCAGATTTGCTTAGCCAATCACGGCAATCTCCAGAATGGGACAGCTCCAATTAGCTGGATGATGCAGGCAGGAGCTTCTCCTACCCCTTTACCCGAGCTTCATCTCTATATCACCTTGTCAGCCAACACAGTGATATCCGTTTTGAGTGGGGGGTTGTGAGTGGGGCGATCTTTGCGCCATAATTGTATGGCACAGAGCGCTAAGGAGTTAAAGTCAGAACAGCAAAATAATATACTTAAAATGTACTTAAAGTGTTACTTTCAATTTTTATTTGAACATATGGGCAGAGCCTAGCAGCACACAAATAACTGTTCATGATATTTTAAAGCAAATTATTATTTTTTCATTCTCATAAAATGAAACTGACTATTAGATAAGAGTTTAATTCAAATATTATAGTCTATTACTGTACTTTATTTTCTTCTTTTTTGCTAAACATGCATATAAATGGTCCAAACTAATGTTGCCTTAATTTAATTAAGATTTTTTATGCTCTTTATAATATTCCAATGTTATACTACTAATACTACTTGTTAAACTGTGGTTTATGCTAAAATGTGTTAAAATGCATTCGCTCCTGAGCCAAAGGTACTGCATATGCCCAGAACTCTGGCTCAGCAGACAGTGTGTGCAGCTAAGACAAGCTGAGCACTGAAGACTTCTTGGTAGGAGGGCATAGAGGCTACTAGGGCGTGGAGTAGCCAAAGTTCTCTACTGCATGGCTACTTCACAGCCCTGTAGCCTCTAAATGAAATTTGCATAACGATTAGGTTATAGTTTTATAAAATTCTGGGCTACTAACAGTTTTATTAAAAAACCTACAGAACTATAATACATTAAAGGAACCTGCCCCCAGATCTACCTTGATAGGTAGATCTGTGATGGTAGGTTTCCTTTAAGCTAATCAAGCTCTCTGATGTGTGAAAGGCGAGGGGACTCACAAAAAAACCAGCTACACATACTCCCCTATACGTCTATTCATTCCGATCCCGGTGCTTGTCTTTGCCATTCTTGACACGCTAGGATCACCTTAAAAAAAGAGTTATAAAAAGTTATAAGATTATAATTTTATTCATACCTCTCGTACCTCTCTCTCCCATGCTGGCATAAATAAAAGCCTCCTGCATGATAGATGCCTCCCTCTTCTATGTTGGAGAGGGATGTGACATCACACAGAAGGCATGAATAATTAGCAACCTGGAGTTCCGGACAACTCATTCTCACGCTCTGGGCTGCTTTTCTGTGTCCAGATTAGTGAAGACAAGCGCCAGGATGAAGAAGAGTGGAGGTATGTATGTGTAGCTGTTTTTTCACTTTTGTGAACTGGTAGATTTCCTTTAAACCAGTTTGGTATCATTGAATACATTTTGAAAAAAAAAAAATATTTGAAGTGTATACTTTTAGTTTTTCAATCCAATGTGTATTTCACAAGTTAATCCACCGTGCAACCTTTTTGTTATACCCTGTATATCTTGCACTGATCATTACAAGTTCTGCTCAGATTAAGTTATGTAGCTGCTCTAACTAAGCTATGTATCTTTTAGTTAAAACACAACTTTTAATGAATGAGTCCATTATATTAAAATGGGAATATACAAAAAACCTTAAAAATGAAAACTCCCAATACTGGCAATATGTAAGCCAGTCGTGGACAAGCTAATCAATACATGCTTAGAAAGGAGCTGGGTAGTGTTAATCTTAAAGGCGCTGGCTATGGTTAATCTTAAATCTCAATATGTGTGTAGAGATCTGTCACATATGGTGCCTGTGTATGGTGCCGATATGGTGCCTGTGTATGGTGCCGATGACTGCCAATTATATCTAAAAAGTCTGGGCCCTTCAATCATGGACACAAGGTATTGACCTTAGTAGGAACCATTTAAGAAGCCAATCGAGGGAAAACCCAGAAGATAGTTTGAAGTGAATGCAAATAGCCAGTGTGTTAAGGAACAGTAGAGGTGGGGGTCGATGGAGCATGCACCTTATTGTCTCACAGGTGCAACATTACACTACTCTTCCCTAATGGCAGGGAAACAGGTCCTATTGAACCCTAAAGCCTCAACACGGGACCGCAGCCCTAAATAGCTGCCACCTCGTCTGGTACCTCACCCAATAATGATTCTGACCCTAAGGTAAAAAGGTAGACAAAAGGGGATAAATGCTTATCTAGTATCAGAATACAACCGCATAAATGAGTCATATAGTACTGTAGGTGTAAAAGATGTGTCCCAACAACAAGTTCAAAGATTGTCTACATAGGTAATAGATTCTTAGCTTCACAATCTGGTCAAGGCCTTACATGACATGTTTCACCTGCAGAGATGGAGGCTCATCATGGGCAAATTAGACTTAGTAAGGAAATCCCCCACCAATTACATATATTTAACCTATCTAAAAACAAATATCTATATTATATGAAATAAGGGGGAAATGCTCTTACCACAGAAAATCGCCTCTCAGCTTGCCATAATGCAGTGGTCGTGGGCGATCAGTTTACATCTGATAGTCTGTGTATTAAAGACTTGCATGAGAAAAGTCTCTATGTCAATGTGTTGTACATGAAGCTGATGCATAACATATAAATACATTTATAAATAAAGTTCCAACCTTGGAAAGATAGTTTAGGCAGTGGCCAGATCCCCAAGGAGGAAAGGGGTCCTCTTTGATTAAATACTCAATTGGCCCTCATGCCGTAATGGATATGCGCCTGAATGTGGCGTCTCCATCCAAAGTGTTGCGCCAATGTGTCCTTAAGACACAGCAGAAAGCATGTGGTGATGCTGTGTGCCCGCTGGCTGTGAAATTTAAAGCAAGTCCGCCCTGTGAGCCCACCACAGGATGGGTGCCCAGCGTGGTCAGTGATCCTGGCTACAACAAAATGGAATACGCTGAGTACATGCGCACTAGAGGCAGGGGAGCGCTCTGAGCCATAGGTAAATGGTACCCATTATACGGAGTCGTGCCAAGAGCTGAGGATCGCACATTCCAGGCAGCCGGGGGATTGCAATGGGCGTGCGCAGAAGCACACAGCTACGATCCCAGCCACCATGGAACTAGAACCCGTGGTACCGGAGCGATGGTACAATGGAGGGGATAGTGTCCAGTCCCCACTACCCCTGAAAAGGAAGGGGGAAAGGTTGATGGTTGTGGCACCGGGTCAGGGCACCGCGATCCCTCTGGCTGCCTGGTATGTGTGATCCTCGGTTTTTGGCACAACTGCGCATAACGGGTGCCATTTTCCTTAGGCCTAGAGCACTTCCCGGCCTCAAGTGGGCATTTACTCAGCGTACTCCACTTTGTTGTAGCCAGGATCGCTGACCACGCTCAGCACCCGTCCTGGGGCAGACTCCCAGGGCGGACATGCTGTAAGTTTCACAGCCAGCCGGGACACACAGCATCATCACCTGCTTTCTTCTGTGTCTTAAGGACAAATTGGTGCAACACAGCGGACGGAGACGCCACATTCACTCGCACATCCATTACGACGAGAGGTCCAATTGAGTGTCTAATCAGAGAGGACCCCTTTCCTCCTTGGTGATCTGGCCACTGCCTAAACTATCTTTGCAAGGTAGAAACTTATGGAAATGTATTTAAATGTTACGCATCACCTTCATGTACAACACATTGACACAGAGACTTTTCTCATGCCAGTCTCTTACACACAGACTATCAGATATCAACTGATCGCCCACGGCCACTGCATCATGCCGAGTTTAGATTTTCTGTGGTAAGAGCATTTCCCCCTTATTTCATATAGTATAGATATTTGCTTTTAGATAGGTGGAATATATGTAACCGGTTGTGGTTTTCCTTACTAGATCTAATTTTCCCCTGATGAGCCTGCGTCTCGGCAGGTGAAACATGTTATGTAGGACCTTGACCAGATTGTAAAACTGAGAATCTATTACCTATGTACACAATAAATGGGACACATTTTTTACACCTATAGTACTATATGACTCATTTATGGAGTTGTATGCTGATACTAGATAAGCATTGTTCCCTCCCCTTTTCTCTATCTTTTAACCTTAGGGTCAGAAGGCCGATTATAGGGTGAGGTTCCAGACGGGGTGGCAGCTGATTAGGGCTGCGGTCCTGTGTTGAGGCTTTAGGGTTCAATAGGACCCGTTTCCCCACCATTAGGGAAGAGTAGGGTAATGTTGCATCTTTGAGACAATAAGATGCATGCTCCATCGACCCCCACCTCTACTGTTCCTTCACACACTGGCTATTTGCATTCACTTCAAACTATCTTCTGGGTTTTCCCGCGTTTGGCTTCTCATATGGTTCCTACTAAGGTCAATACCTTATGTCTATGATTGAAGGGCCCAGACTTTTGAGGTATACTTTGCAGTCATTGGCACCAAACACAGTTTTGTGACCGGCTGTATAGATCTCCACACACATATTAAGATTTAAGATTAACAGTAGCCAGCGCCTTTCTTAGCATGTATTGATTAGCTTGTCCGCGGCTGGCTTACGTATTGCCCCCCTTGGGAGCTTTCATTTTTAAGGCATTTTTGAATAAATCCTTTTTAATATAATGGAATAATTAAAAGTTATGTTTTAAATTAGTTATCCACCAATTTGTATTCTTTGTTATAATTACTGTGGTGAATTAGATGGGGAGTCTACACTACCCCTCCCCCCCTTGTGTATTTTTGTTAAGCTATGTTAAACTATAAATTTAGAGGAATAAATATTAGAGATGATCACCACTGCTCCCAGTACCTTCGTCTTTTACTTTTTGCCAGAAGTGTATGAAACAGTCGGTAAGTATTGGAAGAGGTTTACTCAAAATTCATATATAATGTAGAGTATGGTAATAAGTTATGTAACTTTTTTGCTCCACATTTGAAGTGTTTTAGACATATTTAGAACCAGTACAAATAAGGGATGTGACTTCGCTAGAAAGGAAAGTGGGTGTAAACTACATTGCAATGCCATGGTGTAAAATTTTCAATTCAAATCTCATGGGTAACCTAAAGTTAGACTACAGAATATGAGATATTTATCAATTAAGGCTGCCGTGAAGGCGTGTGGAGACTTACAGCCATTGATGCTCCGCTAAGGGCTTCTGGGAAAATATGCAAATTTATTTTTCCAGATTGGCATAAAGAAAACCATGCCTCTTTTAGCTAGCTTTTAAGGCAGCTCCCTTGACATCAAGCATGACCAACAAGACATGATGTGGGATTAAAACTAAACCAGTATATCCATTCCAGAAGCAACAGACTCCCAACTGTAGACCCGGTTGGGTCTCTTCAGTACAGTGTAGGGAACTGGCTTGGCTTAGTGAGAGGCTTGTGACTAGGGTCAGAAAGTAAGAGTTCTCCTTGCAAAGACTGCTGATTAATGCCACCTTGTAGATGCTCCACTAGGATGCCCCACATCGTGTCATAAGGCCTCTTGTAGGTTATGCTTGATGTCAAGAGAGCTTCCTTACAAGGTAGCTGAAAGAGATGGTTTTCCTTATCCCATCCTGGAAAACTTATTTGCATATTTTCCCAGAATCCCCTAAGCATTTTCCCTGGGGTAGAAGTGCATTCATGATGTCACATGGGTGAGACTTTCCGTGCCATATTTCTGCGTGGCCTGCAGAGGCTGAGGTTGCAGCCCCTGTAGGGCTGGGAAGAGGGGTAGGGGATCCCCTAAACACTCTATGGACACTGTCACGGCCCTCCATAGTGACAAGCGGTGGGAATCTTTAGATGCACCCATCACTGATCATTGGACTCAGGAATAGACACTGCCACTGCCTGCGACCATTGTCTGATACAGGCGCCAACGTCCTTGCTTAGGGTCTACTATATACTGCTGGGCCATGTGTGGGGTCTACTATATACTGCTTGGCCATGTGTGGGGGCTACTATATACTGCTGGGCCATGTGTGGGGCTACTATATACTGCTGGGAATGTGTGGGGGCTACTATATACTGCTGGGCCATATGTGGGCGCTACTGTATACTTCTGGGCCATATGTAGGCGCTACTGTATACTGCTGGGCACATGTGGGGGCTACTAAATACTGCTAGGCACATGTGGGGCTACTATATACTGCTGGGGCATGTGTTGGAGCGTCTATATACTGCTGGGCATTTGTGGGGCATTTGCACTGCACTGTGGGTTTTGGCATGTCTAGGTCTGGGGCACTGCCTATGGAGTGGGTAGGTATAAACCTGTATTGTTTTGGTTAATAGTGCGGCCCCTAGAAGGGTAGCGTTATGTAGGGCTGGTGCCAGCACTGGGCGTACCCAGGCAAGTTCTGCGGCCCCGGTCTACTGGGGGGCCCACATATGACTCTACATAGTCCATGGAGGCAAGGGAGGCTTATATAAAATAACCATAGGGGGGCAGTTTCGTATGATAAGCTAGCGAATATTTTGGTGAACGGGACTGTTTACGTTTCTGAATTTTTAATGCAGCCATATGAGTTCACAGTAAAGGGGCCTACTAAGGATCTTTCACCCAAGAGCCTACTGAAACCATGAGCTGACCCTGGCGATATGACAATGCGGCCCTTGGGCCTAAAAAGGTTGTGCACGTCTGATCTAGATAGGCCCTGTTTTGTGATAGTTTAATATGAGTACAGCATAGTTTACAATATTTAATACCCCATGATTTACTTTTTGTATGCTATATAAACCTGTATTGGCTTTTAACATACACTCACCGGCCACTTTATTAGGTACACCATGCTAGTAACGGGTTGGACCCCCTTTTGCCTTCAGAACTGCCTCAATTCTTCGTGGCATAGATTCAACAAGGTGCTGGAAGCATTCCTCAGAGATTTTGCTCCATATTGACATGATGGCATCACACAGTTGCCGCAGATTTGTCGACTGCGCATCCGTGATGCGAATCTCCCGTTCCACCACATCCCAAAGATGCTCTATTGGATTGAGATCTGGTGACTGTGGAGGCCATTTGAGTACAGTGAACTCATTGTCATGTTCAGGAAACCAGTCTGAGATGATTCCAGCTTTATGACATGGCGCATTATCCTGCTGAAAGTAGCCATCAGATGTTGGGTACATTGTGGTCATAAAGGGATGGACATGGTCAGCAACAATACTCAGGTAGGCTGTGGCGTTGCAACGATGCTCAATTGGTACCAAGGGGCCCAAAGAGTGCCAAGAAAATATTCCCCACACCATGACACCACCACCACCAGCCTGAATTGTTGATACAAAGCAGGATGGATCCATGCTTTCATGTTTTTGACGCCAAATTCTGACCCTGCCATCCGAATGTCGCAGCAGAAATCGAGACTCATCAGACCAGGCAACGTTTTTCCAATCTTCTACTGTCCAATTTCGATGAGCTTGTTCAAATTGTAGCCTCAGTTTCCTGTTCTTAGCTGAAAGGAGTGGCACCCGGTGTGGTCTTCTGCTGCTGTAGCCCATCTGCCTCAAAGTTCGACGTACTGTGCGTTCAGAGATGCTCTTCTGCCTACCTTGGTTGTAACGGGTGGCGATTTGAGTCACTGTTGCCTTTCTATCAGCTCGAACCAGTCTGCCCATTCTCCTCTGACCTCTGGCATCAACAAGGCATTTCCGCCCACAGAACTGCCGTTCACTGGATGTTTTTTCTTTTTTGGACCATTCTCTGTAAACCCTAGAGATGCTTGTGCGTTAAAATCCCAGTAGATCAGCAGTTCCTGAAATACTCAGACCAGCCCTTCTGGCACCAACAACCATGCCACGTTCAAAGGCACTCAAATCACCTTTCTTCCCCATACTGATGCTCGGTTTGAACTGCAGGAGATTGTCTTGACCATGTCTACATGCCTAAATGCACTGAGTTGCCGCCATGTGATTGGCTGATTAGAAATTAAGTGTTAACAAGCAGTTGGACAGGTGTACCTAATAAAGTGGCCGGTGAGTGTATATCTTTACTAATGCGCTTCCTTGTACCAAATGGGATAACTCCTCTTCTGTGTGTCAGTACCTGTGGTTTGTATACCTTTTTAACCATTGATTACTAATAAAGATTTACTATTTACATATTCTAATTGCCACTTTTTCTTTAACTTTACATCCCCTATCTTTACTTGGGGATCCAATAAGTGATATACTATTCAGGTATTTGAACATTGTAATGAGATCTCCCATCAGACATATTTTTTCTAAGCTTAATAACTACATTTAGTAATCTATCATTGTATTCTAGTCCCCCCATTTTCTTAATAAGATTGGCTGTTCTCCTGTAAGTTATGTGATAATGTGTGATGTATCAAGGGATTGAGTAGATAAATAGAGATAAATCAACAGTAAAGATGCAGACAGGAAGCTGTTCTACATGGAAATAGGAAATTCTTTCAGATAACATTTCAGAATGGTATAGTCTTTGTGCATCTACTGAATGAAGGTGCTAAGTTCATTTTATCCTCTCAGTCTACTGTATAATAAAATAATAAATATAAACATTGTAAAAAAGACATAAGAAGTGCTAGTTTGTAGCTATAACAATGATAACCTGGGGTACATTAAAGGGGTAGTCTCATCTGGGCCCTTCAAGGATAATTATTTGTGGCAGCTGACATAAGCGGTGGCAGATAGTAGGGGAGGGAAGGGCAATGGGGGTCTTTAACGAAGGGCCCGAATCGCTATTTTCCATCGGGTTTCCCGAAAATTACCGGTTTGCGCTGAATTGCCCTGGGTTTTTGGCCCACGCGATTGGATTGTGGCGCATCGGCGCCGGCATCCATGCAACGGAAATCGGGGGGAGTGGCCGTTGGAAAACCCGACGGACTCGGAAAAACCGTGGAATTTAAAAAAAAAATGTGTCGCATGACATGCACTTACCTGCACCCAGAATAGGAAGGTGAACTCCGGCAAACTTCGGCGCAGCAGCGACACCTGGTGGACATTGGGCACACTACCTTAGTGAATCGCCGGAAGACCTGAATCATCGACGGAGAACATGCCACTGGATCGCGACAGGACCAGGTAAGTAAATCTGCCCCAATGAGTGAGGATGAGGGAAGGAGAAATTGAGAAGATGACGACTTGCGCCAAACGCAGTGGAATTATTCGGATGCATGAAATCAGCATGCCAGTGGCTATTATAACCTGTCATCATGTAAAAAGGACCTTCCAGATAACAGGTTCTCTTTAAAAGTAAAAGGTGGTTCCTGGTCAAACCTGTTAGATAACGAGGTATACAAAGATCAAGGCACATATCACAGGAATAGTTACTGGAAAACCATGACACTGAACTGCAAATAGCCCCAAAATACAGTGATATGCTAACCCTGACAAATTAACGTAAAAAAAACATCGCTATTTTGTTAATTGTTATTTCAAAATATTTTATTTTGATTTTTTATTCATCCAACTTTTAGTGATAGGATGGTTATCTGAAATAATGTCAGTGGTAATTTTACAATGCAATGAATGTCACAGTTTTGAATAAAATAGCGCTGGTAAAATTCTACAGAAAAACCAAACATATCCAGCTTCTTCTCTAGTGAACTCCTATTCAGTTAAACCAGGAAAATAACACAAGAAAACAAATCTTTCATGAATGTGGAGGTTATTGTGTTGAAATGGGAATGCTTGCCTTATCACATGAGTCAGAGAGATACATTCTTTTAGAGAAAATCACAGGTTTCCTAAAATACTAGAACTGTGTGCAAAAAGGAAAGGTGAAAGATTGAGCAAGAGTTACTTTGTGATGTGTACCGCAGTCCACTTTAATGTTTGAAACATAATAATTGTTTCCTTTAGCCACAAGATGTGAGGTAGAGCAGTGAAAGAAACTTTTTTTTTGTAAAACCATCAAAGAATGATCAGATCTAAAAAATCTGTTTGTCCTTCGTTATTCAGAAGTTCAATTCCTTTGTGATAATGACTGATATTCATCAAAGAAAATGTAGCAACATTTGCAAATACCTTAAAAGAAATATTCACATGCTCTTTATACATTTCCAAGACAAAATCAGCAACAGTATGAATTATTATATTGGCATATATATTGCATTCCATATACAGTACCAGAAAATAAAATGTGCCATGTATGAGCTATCATAGAATTATACATCTAGTGTAAATAAGGGTTATTTACACTAGATGTAAATAATGTCATTACATTTTAAGACCCATTCACTTTTTCCTGCCTCTGCAAAATCCACAATTTTTTGTGCAAATTACGACTTTTGATGCCAAAAACATGGCTATATCACCAAACTCCTATCATAAGGCCCCATGCACACGACTATATAAGAGCCAATGATACAGCCGCACAAATTACGGCTGTATCACAGCCCTCATAGAGGTCTATATAAGCCGAAAATAGGTCAGCTATGCTGAAACACAGCTTGTCTGCTTTCTCTAAAGGGGGAGGGTTGGGGAGCACTCTCCCCTCCTCCCTCCCCTTCTTGGCTGTGTGCTGGATTATGGACCAGGTGAGCACACGGTCGTGTGTATGAAGCCTAACTGACAGTTCAGCCAAATAACAGTTAATCTTTATCTGACTGATTCAACATTTGGGCAAACATATTGTCCATAAATGGGACTTAGAAGAAATGAAAATCATTAAGGGGGGGGCGTAGCCTGCTAGCGATGGAGTGAGACATTCGACGTGTGAGCTCTGCCAACTCCTGGAAAAATTATGACATTTCTGCTTTTCTTTTCTCCTTGTGCTGCCCCTGCTGTGTGCCCAAACCCTCCAGCTGCCCAGTTGAGGGGGCATACAGAGAATCTAATCCCCCCCCCCCCCCAAAGAGCTGTGCTGCACTCCTGGGCCTTCCCTCCACCATCGGCTTGTTGTCCTACCTCCCCCCCCTGCGGCCTATCAGCCTACCTTCCCCACATATCGGCAGCCTTTTGGGTGCCTCTGCTCTCTTCCGGTCACCCTGCTTCATGGATCCCCCGGTCCGCTGCCGGGGCTGCTCATGGGTAAGATCTGGTGAGTGGTCGCAGCTAGGCCAAGGCGCTGCTATTCTGCTACACCCGGTCCAGGGATACAAGGACCAAGCGCTGCTCTGCAAGCAGGAGAATAATTTTGGGCCCTCCGCTTGCCGGATCGGCTCACCTGTGGCCATGGGTGGGCGCCGCCATCTTGCTACACCTAGCCCAGCACTGCATGTGCGCCATTCAAAGGCCGGCAACTGCCTAAGAGAAAGTTAATCTGTTCCCCTCTCTGCTGTCTGGCCGCTGATCCTCCAAGGTGTTATAATGTCACAGTGAACTCTGCTATATCTACAGCTCTCTCTAGCCATTTCTATAGTGAGACAGTGAACTCTGCTACATCTACAGCTCTCTCACCAGCCATTGCTATAGTGATACAGTGAACTCTGTTACATCCACGGCTCTCTCTAGCCATTGTTATAGTGACACAGAGAACCCAGCTACATCCATGGCTCTCTCCAATTATTACTAGGCTTGAAAAAGGTGTCCAACACCGAAACGTCGCTACCTGTTTCAATAAAAATCACGTTTGATTTGAACCTTGGAGTGCTGCCTGCCTTTTCCATTCGTTGACTACAAACCAGGATCAAGCCGAAATCCTTGGAGGCATTGCACCCCTCCTTCTCAGGAGTCACTTTACTGTGCGGACTTGAACTTTTTCCATTTTCCAATTATTACTAGATAGATATGGGCAAATCGATTCTAACAAATCGGAATTCGTTCCAAATTTCACAAAAACTTTGATTCGGCACAAAACTGAAGGTTATGATGATTCATGGGATCAATTTTTTTTTTCTCTTTGTTAGTAAATGGCCACGAGTGCAACATGTTGCATGGGGCAGAGAACACAGGGAAAAAGAAAGGAACACCCTCAATCACATGTGCAGTGATGTAAGCCAATCAGCAACCGGCAGACTTATGTGATGTCACAGCTCTATAAAAACAGGTAGCCATTTCCAATCTAGTCATTCTAGCATCTAGCTGCTTTGTACACAGTAGTTGCTGAAGTGATTTTTGCTCAAAGTCCGGGGTGTCCATTTGGGGGATCTGTATACACCAAATTTCCGTTCTTTTTTGTAGCTGAAGTTAATAGCAGGAAATTTGTGTCAAATCCACATAGTTGATTAACCACTAGGTCAGACAGAAAGGTGGCAGGTGGAGCAGGCAGAGATCGCAGCACAGTAAGGGGACATTGCAGCAGGAGTGACTCTGAGGCCAGAACTGCCGGTGTCATCTAGTGGCAGTGTGTTGATCAACAACCCAAAGATTGTCGATTGGTTGACTAGGTCAACCATTTCCTCCCAAAAGACATCTGACAAACCCAGCCTAAAGTCCATGGTTCGTCAGATACAAACCATAGTTGGCATGGCCAAGGAGCAGGTCAGCGGCCCCGACTTGTCCTCAACCAGCTTCTGTCCTGCTCATTTCCCTCAGCCAGAGATCTACTTGGTGGTCTGGGCTCAGCGCGACTATACAGCGAGGACGAAGTCTTAGAGGACAGTCAGAAGCTTCTTGGCAGTGAAGAGGTGGGGCAGAAATCCGCTGCTTTGTGCAGTAGGCGGGAAAGTAGAGATGTGGAGAGTGGCACGGGAGGTTATGTTGCACTTGCAAGTAGTCGGGCTGTGCATCCTGAGACAATTGAGGAGAATAGCAGTGACTCAGAAACACAAATCTATCGCACTTGGGAGCTGGGCGAAGCAAGGGCTTCATCATCATCGTTGGGAGAAGAGGGTGTCAGCTTGCGTGTCATATTTTAAAATATGGGCAATTCTCCTCATCCTGCTTTGTGTTTGTTTGTAGGCCTGCAACAACCCCTGAGGTAGAGTGATGAGTTCAGAGCTATAACTTTTCAGGAAAGCAATGGCACAGCTTTCTTGTTTATCCGTCATTAGAAAAAAAGATTTGTCCATTCAGTATTGGACATCTTCTATTGATCTTAGCAATTCTACCCTGAATATAACCAATGAAATAAAACAGTCAAAGAAATAATATTTTCAGTGAAATTGTAATGAATAATGCATGTGGGGTTTAAAATTTCAACTTCAAATTAATTTCAAACTTCAAATTTAAAATTTTTCAATTTCGTATTTGAATAACTGGATCTGAACACCCATAACACCTTTAGCTGCAGTGAGAGGGAGGGTCTTTGGTTTTCCAATAGTTTTTTTAATTCCTATGTTGAAATCAACATGATTAACTAATTAAATTATTAAATTCCCAAAGTCTGGAGTCCTTAATGAGCAGCTTCCTTCACCCGCCTAGTGAGGATGGTAGCCTCTACCAGCAGCAGCAGGACATGGAGCAGACCCTGCACCAGTGGTGGTCTACTTGGACAGCACTCTACCACCCCAGGTAGAGGATCCCCTGGACTACTGGGCACCCAAACTTGATGTGTGTACTTGCAGAGTTTGCAGTAGAGAAGCTGTCCTGCCCGGCCAGTAGCGTGGCATCAGAGTTTGTGTTCAGTGCATCTGGGGCCATCATTACCCTCAAGGAGCACCCACTTGTCCACCCGTAATGTTGAGAGACTGACCTTTGTCAAGATGAATCAGGCATGGATCGGCCAGGATTTCAACACACCAATGCCTTATGCATCAGATTAGATCAGCCATGACGCCTACCCCAAACGTTGACAAATGAGTCTGGATACTAACTACCTGCCTCAACCACTATTCTAATGCTGCCACCCGCCTGATGCCGCACATCTGCTGCCAGTTGCTCCATCTGCCTCCCATCATCTTTCCCAAGGAATGGAATTGTAACTGTCACGGTTCGTGAGGGGAGAACTGTCTGAGAGTCTCTTTTGGAAGAGTTTGTGGACCCTCTGGACCACTGTGGGGGATGGTATGAGACCTGTGGTGGCATTTAAGGTAACAAATGCAGGAAACAGCCACAACCTGAGATGACAGCAGGAACGCAGAGGAGCACTGGTAACGCTGGTACGGAGTGAAGACACCACTGGGCTGGAACCCTGGAAGGCACGGCAGAAGCACAGGAAGGCAGGAGTTCCCCACTGGGCTGGAAACCTGGACGGCACAGCAGGAGAACAGTCGTATGGGAACAGACCACAGGATACGGACCACAGGATACGGACCACCGGACATGGACCACCGGACACGGACCACCGGATACGGACTACAGAATATGGACCACCAGACACGGACCACAGGATACGATCCAACGGACATGGACCATTAAACACGGACCACCAGACATGGACCACAGGATACACACAGGAACGGGACCTCAGGATACACACAGGAACGGGACCTCAGGATACACACAGGAACGGGACCTCAGGATACACACAGGAACGGGACCTCAGGATACACACAAGAACAGGACCTCGGGATACACACAGGAGGCTTTCACTTCAGTGGGAAGACTTGAAGATCTGGCAGGGAGTGAAGCGGGCCGCCAGGTTATATAGGAAACCCGAAAATGACCAGCGCCAATGGGAAGGATGCTGGCCCTTTAAGTCCTGAGAAGTTAGCACGCATGCACCCTAGCAGCGGGAGCACATGGCGTAGAAGGAAGGAGGCATGTGGCCTGCACGCTGGAACCTGAAGCATGACCAGGAGCAAGGATAGGTAAGTCCAGGTCCGGTGATAGGGCAGACACGGCACCACAGAGAGGAGCGCAGGTGTGCCTGCAATCCATGACCAGGATCCACGAGGAGCAGACACAACAGAAGATGGCCACCGGTCACATGTCTACATCACATGTCCTGCACCTGACTGGGCAGGTCATGTAATCATCACTAAGTTCAGTTGTAGTTGGTTGGTTGCAGTGCATCCAGTGTGGCCAGTGTTTTGTTGAGGCCCATAACGCATTCAATGAATAGTGTTCAAAAAATGACTACAATGACTTTATATAAACCTCTTTCACTTTACTTCAAATATTCTCCATCAATTATTCCAATAATCTTGTAATGACAAGAGCATATCATGGTAACACTTTGTTATAAACTTTTATATAGCTGTTCATCGGTTTGGCATAGTATATAAGTAAAAAAGACTAGTGCATCTTGATTCTGGGCAGAGACTCTACCTCCTCTAGACGCCATACGATGGCGATGTGAGCCACATGCTAGTGACGTTTTGAGGGACATGCCCCCTTCATCAGTGTTGAAACCCATCTCACTGAGGAAATGTGCACTGTGTTACACACATCATTAATATGGTAACAGAGCAGGACAGTCTGCTACATCATCACTGGGAGCAGAGCATAAGAAGGAGGAAGAGTTACTGAGAACTAAAGGATCATGGGACTTGTAGTTTCCAGTGGTTGCCATCTTTATGATAACTCCACCTACTTTAGAAAGCCCATAACATTTTGTGAATCATAAAATCAAACTATTTAAGCTCCATTTTGTGACTTATGACATTGAGTTTTGTGATATTCATGTATTTATAACATTATGGGTTTTTGTATCAGACATTTATATACTTGGAATACCCCAAGTTATCACTGGACCATTATAGTGGGGTGTTTGCTGTATCATATAAGTAGATGAAAACGTGAGAGCATTAAAAGTTAATTTGTAATAAAAGTTTCAAATAGCCAGCTAGTTTATTTTGCTTTCATCAAAAATATTACAAAATTCATTATTTGATTTAATTATTTTAATACATTTAATTGTAGATGCTATTAGCTATCTAAGATCTTCTTGCCATGACATTGCCTCAACTGTTTTGTGTAGCATGTAACTTTTTTTAATTACAACATTAAGCAAAACAAAACACCAAAAACTGTTAGGGGAATATTTACTTTCTAAATGAGAGTTTTGGCTTGTACATTCAGTTCTTAGGCATATAGCACATCTGGGGTGTAGATGTCTTATGTGGCCCAACTAAAAGCAGAACCTAATATTAATTTGACCTACCTATTCTGGCCATGAACACCTGATTAAGGATAATGTGCTACTTCTTGCTGGCTTTGAATACCACATCAGCTAGACTGTATCCCCAGTGAAAAATAAAACCTTTACTGCAGCATTAATAAACATTGTCTATGTGAAGTCTTTGCCCTCAGAGTTCATTCATTTGTACAAAACACCTGTCCATATTGCTATTTCCTGTACATAAATATGTCTGTCCTGTTACACACACAACAGAGCTATAAAACTTAATAGCTCGGATATCACTGGCAACCCCTCAAACATCTCAGATTGCAAACAGATAAAAAAAGACGTTCTGTATACATGAGCCCAGGTCCGATTCCTCCCCCTCCTATCCCCCAAGCAGCTTACCCAAGATCCATTTCTGACTGGGATTGCAGAAAAAGCTTTAAAAAGAATCTACAATTTGATCAGAATATGCTGCCAACAATAACAACAATTGATTACATCCTAACTAAGCATCAACAGCTCACTGACACTACACAGGCTGACACTGTCTCACACACAAGTAGTCAGTCAGTGGCACAAATATACGTGGCATCTAGTACTTTACACCATACAATCTACTCCATCAGGAAGAGAATAACATGATGATTTCTCCTGTCCATAGTTTATCACTGTCAATTTTCTTTCTCCATCCAGTACAACTCACAGGGCATCCCTAAAAAACCACAGTCACTTACAGTATATTGCACACACTATTCCCTACCTAAAACATCCTATCGTCCCCAGAATAAATAATAGTATGTACATCACCCACAGTTTATTACATACACCAGACCCCATGAACTTGTACAGCCACTCCACCCCCAGTAGGTAGTATATACAGCCTCGCCATCACCAGTAGGTAATGTATACAAACACAGCACCCCTGGTAGGTAATGTATACAGCCACTCCACCCCTAGTAGATTGTATACAGAGCCACATCACTCTATAAATCCTGAGTGTCAAGGCAATATGGATAGAGTGACTAACTGCTAGATGTGAGGGGCTGCTGCTACCTTCTGACTCTTGAGGAAGGAAACCATGTGATGATTCTCTATGTGTAGCTAGCAGTAGAGCTGTCAGGATTCGGGATGCGTGAATCCACTGCACCACCACGGGAGGTGGTACTAGCTGACACCTGTGACCGGTGTCTAAGCGGGTTGGACTTGCTGTGGCAGGGTACCACCAGGTCGTTCCACAGGTGCGACTAGGCAGCGGTGCCAGCTGAGGTCGAGGTACCTTAGTAGGAGACATTCTCGAGGTCAGGCCCAGGCACAAGGTCAGGGTAGGCGGCAGAGATGCAACATCATGTCCAATCCGAGGTCAGCATCGGACACAGGAACACACAGGAGCAGGAATGCAGGATACACAGGAACACAGGAGACACAGGAACGCAGGATAATCGCTAGGGAGCTTTTTCTAAGGCTGTGAGGCACGAAGATCCGGCAGGGTTTGCAGGAAGAGGCAGGCTTAAATAGGGCGCTGGCCCTTTAAATTTGGGAGTCAGAGGACCACGGGTGAGCTCGTGACCCGCGATATGGGTCGCGGGACCACCCGTGACAAGAGCTTTGTGTCTGTGTATTTCTGTGGATGCAGAAGTAACCTGCAAAATATTAAGGATGCCAGAGGGTGTCCTCTGTTACCTATCAGTCCTTAAATCTCAGTCTTGCTAGGTCTATTTGGAGATCCTTCATATGCAGTCTACACAAAGCTCAGTGGATCTGCTTGCTGACATCTAAGTGAATTAGTTTCTGAACTCTTTCATAAAAGAACACAATTATGAGATTGACAACATGGGAGGTGAGGGCACTATATAATAGACTCAGAGTTCAGAGATCGGAAGATTTCTATACTCTTAACTCTTGAAATAAACAGCCATGTGACAAAATGGGGCACATTTACTTAACCGTCCATGCGCGTTTCCCGAGGTGTGTTCTCCGACAAAAATGCACAACTGCCACGACTCCGATCACATGCAACACAATCCCCTTTTAAATCCCTGTCCAAATGGGGGCGATTCTCAAAAAGTCGGAAATGCGGCCGCGGGACCCTTAGTAAATATGCCCCAATATGATCATTTTGAAATGCATTGAAAGAGCTTAACAATTTGTTAAAATTCATCAAATCAGAAAGTGAAAGTGTCCTGCAGAGATATTATTATATCCAATTGCTGACTGATTCTGTGCTTCTGGCCCTTGGCTTTTTCCTCGATTATGACACATTTGTCACTGGATTATGTTAGAACTCCACTTGCCCTGCACTTAATTACTCCGATCCATACTTCTTTATAAAAAAAATACATTGGGGAATATTTATTATTGACTTTCAAATGGAAAACTGGTGGAATTTTTTTTCCATGCTTTTTTGTGGTGCAAATTTTTGGCGCACAATAAGACCAACTGTCTCCAGGGAGACAGTTCAAAACCCTTGCACCAAAAACTTACATCCCACTGAAAAATATAGCAGGTTTCCAATGCCACCCTGTGTCCAAATGGATAAATGCCTGCCAATGTGTACTCCATCTGACCAATCGAAACACGTGCAAAATTAAATTGAATCACGTTTAAAAATTACCATATTTACTTTAGTATAAGCTGAGACCCCTTATTTTAAGACAAAAACTGGAAAGACCTATTGACTTGAGTATAAGCCGAGGGTGTAAAATGCACTGATCACAGCCTCCCCAGTATATAGCCAGCAAGCCCCCTGTAGCATATAACCAGAAAGCCCCTTGTAGTACATAGCCAGCCAGCCCCTGTAGTATATAGCCTGCCAGCCCCTGTCCCCCCAGTATGTATCCTGCAGCCCCTTCCCCCAATAAAATGCCTATAGGTAAAAACAAACAGTGTACTCACCTTCTGATGCCTCCCCCCGGCAGGTCCTCTACTAAACAGCGATTGGCTCCATGTCCTCTGCGGTCCGTCGAAGGCAATATGACGTCAGATGCTCACTGACATCATAGTGTGTCCCGATGCCGGCGCACATAGTAAAATGTCTGTGTGCACGGCTGATGTCACGATGCCTGCGACAGACCGTGCAGGGATAAGGAGCCAATGCCGGAGCATCACTGTATAGAAGAGGACCTGCTGGAGGGGAAGGGGGGGGGCGTCGGGAGGTGAGTACAATGTTTGTTTGTTTTCTTGATTTATAAGCCAAGGTGAGGTTTTTCAGCACATTTTTATGCTGAAAAACTTATACTCGAGTATATACGGTATGTTATCAGAAAGGAGGTAAGTCATGCCTGCCGGAAAGTGCTCCGGGTGGTAAGTAAATGTTTATTTTTTTAAGTGGTCCCCTATAAGGACCAGATAATTATTGGACACAAGAGACATTTGGCTTTGTGACGAACGCCTTATAAGCTATTAAGTGAGTTTTACAAATGCAAACTTTTACTGTTACTGCTATTTCAGAACTTTCGGAAATTGCTTATTGTTAAAAAAAAAAAGCTTTAAACAATGCTGGTAAACAACCATTTAAATGATATTTTACAATGAATTTTAGTCAGTCATATGCATTACACTTTCCCAGGATGTCTTATCTTGCATGAATTAAAGCAACTTCACCAGCATTGCAGTTTTCAATGTCCGTATAAGCCAAGTCTTATCGCTGATTACTTATGGGGTTTAACAGAAAAAGCCTCAGACTTTTACCAGTGTCCTGCATCGCATAAGCAATACATTACACATTTTGTATTTACAGGACAACTCAGACAAGCAGTATGAAGAATTAGGAATATGCTGAATACAGGAAACTTACAGAAATGAGCTTTACAATGTCCTTCTAAGTTATTTTGCTGTTGAAAAGAAAATGGTCTTTCTACCTGAAATATTGCAGATTTTCAATATATAAACTACAGATAAAAGAAATAAAATTTAAATGAATATTTGACATATTGGGGGACATTTCTTACTTCCTTTAAAAAGGGAAACTGGTGGGATTTTCTTCCCTTGCTGTACCTCTTGTGCTTTATTTATGAAGTGTTGGCACCACAATTTTGTTAGTTTTCCGACACTCACGACTTCATCTGTTTTTGTGGCGCTACATGTAAACTCGAAACTTTTCTGGTGCTTCTATTCTTCTGACTAATTTTGTGGCACATTTTTGGTGCACAATTAGAGCAGGTAAAAGCTGGTCTAGGGAGTGTTATTTCACCTTCATGAATGGGGAAACAAATCTTAACGTTTTCATTTGTGCATCAAATCATTAATCCCTTGCGCCAAACTTACATCACACTGAAAACTATAGCAAGTTTCCAAGCCACCCTGCGCCCAAGTTGATGAATGTCCCCCATTATACTAATAAACATTTTATTTTTAAAATTTTTTTGTATTTATTCGGAAAAGGTAAACAATTATATTATGCATCCAAAATCGCAGGAAAAAAACATTGGAACATAAAAACATAGGAACGAACAATCTTGCTTTCACTTATCTTCCCTTTTTTATATAAACAGGAACAAATCCTATTAAAAAAAATTGGGGGGATAATGCTTTGGGTTTATGGCACATGAAGCTATTGTTTGGAAGTCTGTTTGGCTGTATAATTTATTTGTATTTGTTCAAAAACATCAATTATTCATTATAATCTTTAGATCCATACTTTATGTACAATACATTTTATAGGGTTTTTTTACTTTTCAGTTTTGTAAATTTTATATTTGATTCCCCATTTAGAGATTTTATTACACTATTTCACCTTTCCAAGTTTAATACAGCACATATACTGCAAAATAGATCTCAGGGATGGTGGTAGCTGTTCTTGGAGTTGCTAAGTTTGGAGTGGCCTAAGGAGGCCTTGTGACTGTGTTATATGGAATTCAGAATTGATTTCTTCTATCTTTACCAGTTCTACTCTATATTAAGGGACAAAGATATCAATGTGCAACTTGACATGTATTGAACTAATTTTTTAAGAATGAGGTAGTGGAGGATAATTCATTTTCTAAAACATAAAACAAATTAACAGATATCTATGTCTCCCAATCTATGCCTGCACATGGATTCTTGTGCAAATATTCCTGTAGGATTGGGACCCTATTCAAGACCCTTAAAATATCTACTAGTAGTGTGCAATTCTCTTTATGCAATTCTTCAGTCAAGGATGACATATGATCAGGCACATCTGAGGAAGTGATAAAAATGGATGCAGTGTATGTACAGTTCAAGGAATTTTGCTTGCAGGTCTTGCAGTTGGAAGTATATCGCGCAACCAGTCATAGCCACCAAGAAACTCAAGTCTCTTTGAGATTCAACGCCCCATGAGAATTACAAGATACTGACAGAAAATACAAAGAGCTCCATTATACCATATACCTCCTTTCATATAATATTCACAAAGAGAACACAATAAATTACAGTCAGATCAGCAAATAAAATAAGAAAAAAAAACAACTGTAGACGAGTGACCTGATGTGCATAGCACAGTGGTGATACTTCTCTTTTGCTTTTTTTTAAGTAAGCATATCTAGATCTGAATGAGAAAATATTTGCTTTAATAAACAAGAGCTGATCTTTCTTCACAAACATGATTACTAAAAACGTATATATGACCTATTGTGTTGCTCTGAGACAACTTATGTTCATGACAAATATTTCTTATTGGCACATGCTAAATTTTGGTATAAATAGGGTTTTTCTTAAAGCAACAATGATCAGTTCATATTATACAGATGGGAGTATCCTTGCCTTAAGACTTCTTGCACACAATGCTAGTGCCATGATTCTGCCTATGGCACATGAAAGAGCAGTGAGTGCTCCTCACCCCTACCCTTTCCATTGGAAGCCAAGCAGCCATACTGCAAATTGGTGCAAAGACAGGACATGCTCAATCTTTTGTGGTTCGGCACATGCTGTGGTGGGAAATACGGCCATTCAAATGAATGTGACCGTAGCTGTATAAAAACTTTAACGTATGGCTCAAAAAATATGTACATGTGCATTGACCTTACAGTTAATCAGTGAAATATCTCTTAAAACCAATTGCAGTAATACAATGTGCAAGAAAACCACAACCACTGGACATCAAAGAGTTCCACACACTAGGCATATGACAATTAAACTACAGAAAGAAGGCAACTGCATCATTAAAGCAAGGAATTAGTTTATTAGGTGCCAGGTCTTTTTTTAAAACAACAAACAGATTCATACACATTAGTACATAAATCTTGGAGAATCATGTTTAAAAATAATGCCATATTAGTGTAAACATATTTGGACACTTTCCAGTTAAGTGGGAAAGTAAGGAAGAATACATCAATAACGTAATTAAGAAGCCTGTTTAACTAAAGGTAAAAATGGGAGAAGTTTGTTAAAACTAGTGTCAGGGAAAAGTGCCAACTCAAGTGCTCATTTTTAATGGGAAGTCAGTGTAATTACAGTATTAATACAATATCAATCAGTGCTTTAATGATACAGGTAAAGCTTTCCACAAATCATGTTAGCAAAACCCTTCATCACAGCCACTGGGTGGATCTAGATGGTCAAAAATATCATATATACAGTGGGTATGGTAGGATCCAAACAAAGCCAAAAACAGAGGTGAAAGCAGCACTCACACCATCTTTTTATTCATGTACATGGAAATTAAACAATGTCTACTTGCCACAACTCGTGACCTTATAATGGTACGCAAGTTGCTCTAAGTCCAAAAGTAAATATTTCCAAAAGCATGAATCCAGAACTATGTAAAGAAAAGGACAGCACTCACAGATCTTCCAAGATTATTGATTTCTTCTTTTTATTTCCATCATGAATGCAAAACAAACATATTCGCAAAACGATGATAGGGTAGGGTGCCCATAGAGGAGGCAATGGCTGTTTCTCGCTGTTGCACTTCTTCTGGCCCCTATGTGTAGTCATTAAACAATGGTGCTATGCAACCAAAGAGGTGGGGACTAGTATACCTGGATAGGTAAAATGACCTTCTATAGGTTATTCCATTTGTCATTCATAGGTTTTAACTCAATCACCAGTGTAGTGTAGGTGTAAGATGACATCACCTAACTTTCTGGCTCTTATTGACCCCAGCTGTGGGAGACGCATCACTCTGGCATGCAACACAACACCTCTCATGCTCTCCTTCTAGCCCTGATTTAACCTTAATTGGACAGCAGTTTACTACCCAATTTGAAATGTTTCCTAAAAAAAGTTTTAAGACAAACTTGTCATATTAACTACATTTAACTAACTATTCCTTCTCTTCTACGATACTTCTCAATTATTTTCCCCTTTAATTATGTAGTAACTATGGACTAAATGCACATAAATGCATTTTGTATCTGCATATACACAGATACTGACTGATGACTGGTTCCTGCAGCTTATTTTGTACTTGTGTTATAAAATACACCAAGAAAGTGCATTTCTATCCTGTGTCATGACTGTATTTCCTCATAGATTGTAACCTCTTAAATAAAGCACCCTCATGCATGATGTTTCCGTCCCCGCTGTTTAAAATACAAATCAAATTTAACTCACAGCAACCCATATAAAAAGTCTGATCCCTGACTACCCTTTACATTTTTTTAGGAACTCCACTTGGTAATTTTCAGCTTCCGCCACATGAAAACACCTTGGGGGGAGAGCGCTGATCCCCCCTCCACTTGAGAGCAACAAAGCATGCAAACAAATCAAATCATGGATCTATGATTAAGGATACTGTCAGCATCTGAAATGCGTTGGATTATTCCGATGTACCTGTCCATGATTTTAACATTTTGTGAATAAAGAAAAGGTTTTTAACCAAACGCCTTGATTCAGTGTATTTGAGCTGGAACATATCGTTTGCATGCTTAAATTTTCTTAGGCATCAAATAAATAGCTAAATAATGACTATGCAATATGTAGGTGGCCTCTTCCTGGCAAGCTCAGGCTAAGGCTCATGCACCCGTCCACAGCAGCACACATGTGTCGCGAGTCGCAAGCTGTCCAGAAAAACAGGGAAGCTGTAATTTGGGCATGCGTTCGTCCTGCTACATGATTTTGTTGAGTCGATTATGTGCTCCCCGAACCATGCCCACATGGTATGCATGTCTATGGCAGCCATGAGATAGCTGAAAGTTTTGCGAATAGCTCAAGGCTGCCATGATACCGACGTACGCATGGGGCCTAAAAGTTCTTTTAGGTGTAAACTGCTTGCACAGGTATTTAAGAAGTGCCTGCACCACATTTATGTCGTACACAACCCTTTTGTAGCGCATCTGCACTAGGCACCATGTGACACAAATTAGGGGGTGTTCTGGTGCTCAGTTGGACTGTGCACCAGATTTATTATGCAGTCTGACAGAATTGTGCAGCACGCTATATGTTAAAGGTGCAATACAAAAAAAAGTTGGTGCACTCGAGGCAGTGTAGGGAGCGCCAGATTCATGAAAACTGTGCACCAGAAACTCTGGCACACCCTGCACACTACACATGCCCACTGCATATAGTGCAGTTTGCCCTGTTCTTAGTAAATTTCCACAGTAAGATTTAGATTGTGAATGGATTGTGGTGTTCATGTCTGCATCTTCCATCGATTTGAGCTTATAAGCTGAGGAAACGCTGACTGTTCCAGTGGTTTCCTTCAGTCTTGCAGTGTGAACTATGTTCTAGTGGCTGGCTGTGAAATTAGGTTCACCACACCAGTCTCTGGAACAGCAAGAGTTAACACCATGTGACTGCCTGCTCCTAAATTCCTTGGGCATTTTCTCCTTATTATGCAAATTCTGCATGTAGCTCATTCCTTGTTGGTTGACTGCCTGCAAGGGTCTGGAGTATTTTTTCAAGGCGCACAGACCTCTTTGATGTGAGGCCATGCCCCTTTTTCATTGGCCACATCCCCTTTGTTGTAGGAGAGCCAGAAAACTGTCTAAAACCCTTAAGAAATGTGGTGCAGACACCATTTTAGTGCGAACTACGAAAGAATTATGTCGTAAATAGATTAATAAATCTGCCCCATTGTGTATAATCAGAGAGAATGGATAGAAAGGGTTGAATCTGGTTTGCTGCACCACACGTGAATGCACTTCCGTGCAGGAGAATAGCGCCATCCCGACAGAGAACACAAGGTGGTAAAGACAGAAAACCATGCATGCATTCACATGTAGCCCAGCAAACCAAATTCTACCAGACTTTTTTCTATCCATTCTCTCTCCATTGGCACCTGGTAAGCCCCAGACGGCCAGCAGTTACTGTCCCCGCGCTGGTGCACTTGCTGCTGCTAGCAACTTTTTATATGTGAAAAGTCGCCAGCTGTGTTCTTTTCTAGGCCAGGCAGGGCGCCTGCCCTGATACATCAAGAGATACCCCAAGATACCCCAATATCTGAACTGCTGGTAAGATAACATTACAGGACTTGAGCTAGATACTATGTGATACATAATACACATCCTTGTGCTGGATTGGTATGAAAATAATTTCTGTACTTGTAGAGCAATATGTATTCATTACACATTATAATGGACTAAAAGGAACTAAAAATCTCTAATGAAAACCTTCTAAATTTGAAATGATATATTAGCCTATTGCTTTTCCTTGACAGGGGCCTTAGTTGTAGTCTGTAACCATGGAGATGCATTGATTGGTATAGGAGCTTTTATTTTCTTTAACTGACTGGTTAGTTTTTTGTGAAAAAGGGGGCAACAAAAACATTGACAAAAACTTACATATAACCATCCATAGTATCTGCTGCAATTGCAAGCCATGGAAAATACATACAAACACCTATCTACCAAAAGACTCCAATCTCTTGCTCTTTCTGCAAAGTAACTACAGCAATTTTTCTTTTGTATCTCAGCATAAATCATGCCACTTGGATGCTCTTGAAAGCAGTCTGATTTTAGATGTAGTGTTTTCTTTTATTTGTTGGCAAAATGGGTTAGTAAGACTCATCTTTAGTCAAGACAGGTAGTCTGGAAAATGAAATTTTCCCCATAAAACTATCTCCCTAAATATGCATTAACAACTTATGAAATATTGACACTGTCTATGTGGTAGATAAACAAATTACTTTGTTTTCCATTCTTGAAGATTATATATAGAACATATGGTTCACTGCAATTTATAAATTCCTTGGTGTAAAACATGTCACAGTCTTTCAATAATCTTCTCCAGCGCAAACTTGTATTACTTCAGTTATTATATTTCTTAGGCAACTGAATTTTACACTTTTTTGTAACGCTATGCAAGTTTAATTGCTCAATCCAGAAACAGCCATATGCTGCGAAACTCGCATCTCTTTTATCCTGTTTAAGATTTCATAGCTGTTTCTATACAGCATTTGTATTAAAAAAAAGAGTGAAGCTTTTAGCGTATTTACTTATTTAACAAGTAACTTTTTATAATTTTTTTTGTAAATATCAAACTTCTGGTGGCTGCTTCATTCTAGGTATTCCAATGATTTATCCAATCTTCATTAAAGAGAACCCGTCATGCAAAATAACCCCCCTAAACTAAATATATTTTCATAAACTGCCATTAGAGAGCATTGCCTCTATCCCTTCATTGTCCCTCTACATGCCTGTAAACCTAAGCAATGAGGTCCTAAAGCTGTATGCAAATGACCTGTGAAATGTCCAATGAAGCATTAGCATATTCAAGCTGTCCACTCTATTCATGAGTGGGAGGCACAGCCACACCCCCAGTGCATGACTGACAGCCTGTATAATGATGTGAGCCTGTATAATGATGTGCTTCCTGGTGCTGGTGGCCACACCCCCAGTGCATGACTGACAGCCTGTATAATGATGTGAGCCTGTATAATGATGTGCTTCCTGGTGCTGGTGGCCACGCCCCCTGCAGCCTGTGTGTGCATGTGTGTGTGTGTATAGGAGAAATACAGCAGCTCCAGGCAGCCATGTTACAGCAGAACATGTCAGATTCATGTGTAGCTGATGTCTGTGTCTCTCACCTGTATATTAGGAGGATGCAGCATGTCAGCAGATGACATACACACACTAACTATGCTTTACTATACATTACACACAGACATGAGCAGGGGGAGGAGAGGGGAGGGGTAACAGGGGTGACATCACTGCCTCTGACCATGTGACTAGCCTCATTTACATGATAAAAAATAGATGATTTTACAATGAATAATGTATGAAATAACTAGATAAAGGCTGGGATGGGATCCTTGTGAGCTGCTCCAACAGGTAGTAGTGACAAGACTAGTGACAGAGACCTGATGACAGGTGTCCTTTAACATCATTTTGTTTTAGGGACAGTAATCTCTGTTCATGTAATTTCTGAAATATCTTTGGCATCTCTGCTGGTTACTTTCCTAATATACCTGTGGGGTATTGTCAATAGGAAGATGAGAGACACCATATCCAACAATGCAGATGAGCTGAAGGCTGCTATCAAGGCTGCTTATATAAAACCTCTGCAGTATCATCAACTAATCGCCACCATAGCACGCTGCATTGAAACAGTCATTTATGCAAAAGGAGCCCGACCAAGTATTGCATATATTTACTGTACTTACAAAATTTTAGACAGTGGGCCTTCTATAGTATGCTAATTTTCTGATGTAATGGGGGAGAGTTATCTTTATTTTTATTTCAACTGTTTAAAAGTCACACATTTCTTAGTAGCTTGCTTTTTGCACATTTTTCGGCAACCTTTCCATATTTACACCACAACTTGTGGTGCGCAGCGTTTGGATGGATCCGCTTTATTTATCTAATGAGTGCAGCAGTTTCGACTAAGGATTAGCCAACTGCGACTTTTGAAAAAAAATCCCATAAAGGTGATTGAAAGCTTGTCTGGGTGCAATTTATCACAAGGAAAACCCAACTAAGACAACTTAGACTGAGAAATAAGACAAAAAAGGAACTAGACTGGCAGGAAAACTAGAAAGAGAAAAGATAGATTGGCTATAATCATCAACATTAGCATAAAAAACACTTGAAAAAGTTAATATTGCTTGTAATGCAATATATGTTTTGCATGTAAATAATGTATAACGTGTGGTGCTCATTTCCAATTACAAGTGTTTAGGTATAAATGCATATTCAGTTGAGACAGACTTAAACTCCTTAAAAACTAATTTAAATGCGGCCTAACAGTTCTTAACAGGTGTTGGTATCAGCAAAAAACAGTAATAGAAATAGCCACAGCCTAGGAGAAACCAATTAGGGTAGTTATTTTTTAGCAGCATGTAAACGGATTGTCTGGAAATTCAGTTCAAGCTGTGCAGGATATTCCAGGAGGAAAATCAAAGTCAAGATGGGTTAGACAACTATGATGGGTCAAATAGAAGTGGATAGTAAAGGAAAATACACCCGGTTGTAAAACACACTAACTGGTACTGACAATAGTTCATAGCTGTTTAAGATCGTGAGCCAAGCTTCGATAAGACTGTAACAAATGTCCAAATGAATGATCTACTGACTTACAGTAGTTTTCTGACTGGAGCCTTTGGATTGATTGGAAAGCTAGGTTCTCTAATTTGCACAATGGGTTTAAAATCTCTTATTGGGCTAGACAGGGATGCCCGCTATCTCCTGAAATATTCGCAATGTTGAAGGAATCACTGGCCCAGGCAATAAGGCTAAATTCTCAAATTATAGGTATCCAAATAGGATCAGAAACACATACTATAGGCCTATACGCGGACCACATAATTTTTATGTGCGTGGACCCAGAGAGATCCATAAAAGCTTTAATGGAAATATTGCGACAGTTTGCCAAAATCTCCTTCTACAAACTGAATGTGGCTAAATCAATTCTTTTCTCAATAAACATGACATCAGAATTGAAGAAGCAGTTGATGGACAAATACGGGTTTGTGGGAGGAGACTAAGGATTTATATATCTGGGGGTTCAGATATGTTTCCCATTTAAGAAAGCTGGTGTAGTATAATTTAAATCTAGTATTTAGAAAGATAAAAGAAGAAATAGAGAGAATAAAAAGGTTGAATTCTCATGGATAGCAAGAATTCAACTTTGTAAATCGATGTTGTTACCCAAGATATTATATCTTTATATTATATATGTATGTTTAGATGTATTCCACTCAGATTTCCCAGAATATTATTAGATAAATTGCAGAACCTACTTTTAAGATTTATATGGGCGGGAAAATAATGTAGGATAAGTAGAAAAGTACTATTTGCCCCCACAAAAAAGGGGGGTCTTGGAATGCCAAGCTTGAAGTTATATCATGAGGCCACAATGTTAGACATGCTAAGTGAATGTTGGTTCCCCTCAGTAGCTCACAAGCGGATCCAGATTCAAAGTGTCACTACACCAGCAGGTTCCATAACTCTCCTTATGGAAAGTATATATTAACCCCTCTAAGAAACAATATATTCTAGATTCCCTTTGATATGCTATGGAAATTTGAGTAGATGTAACACAGAAAAAAGGTGGAATATCGCTCAAATTAATATCAATAAAAAGCAAATATACCTCATGTGAATCTAGACAACTGGGTAAACAAAGGATACAGTGACAAAGATTCCATAGTGAAGGGGGTATAATGAGCGTATTTGGGGAGCTGCGGAATGATAGATTACCGAAGGAGACCTTTTTCAATATCTACAGATACGAAATGCGCTAAGAAATATAATAGAGAGACATAAAAGGAGGGGACAGAGGAAACTAGAAATATTCAATACACAAAGCCCAAAGAGGAAAAATATATCATTGGCATATAATTTCTTAAATGGGGAGATAAAGGGAGAAAAAAATGGGTACATAATAAAATGGGAACAAGATTTAAGAACAGAGCAAGTTAGGCCCTATCCTGTGAATAGGGCCTAACTTATAATATAACCACAAAGAAAGGAACGGCACAGCAGTAAGTAAATACGTACTTAGGCCAGATGCATCAAAAAGGTAAAATAAATAGACAGAATAAGAAAAGTAATGCAAATATGTGGCCCATACAAAATATATTTTATTAGAAATAATTAATGACAAAAAACGAGACACATGCAGAGTAAAATCAATAGAAATGTGCCACAATCCAGCACAATGTCTCCCAATGGGAAAGGGAACCAAGTCACATACCCAAGGATAACCCAAAACAATTACTGACTCCCTCTGATAACCCCCAATTTGTGCCAAAAAGTACTGGAGAATCCTGAAAATGAATATGTACAATACCTCAAAGTGAAAAAGGAAAACCAGGTAATCCTATGAGAAAACAATGTGAGTGAGGCAGATCAGGCGGGGTCTCGCTGACTGATTTTAGGTATGTAGATATTCAAAGGTACACTCATCTACTTCTCCTATGCCACTTGCCTTAAACCTCTCTCACCTCACTCATCTCTCTCTCGGTCTCCTTCTCCAGCTTCATGTCCTCCTGCAGACTGTATAAACAAAACAAACCCTGCTTAAATATCTGGGGTTTCTGAGGTAATGCATCATAGGCAACAGGCTAATCACACTGGGGGACATTTACATAAAATGCTGGTGTCTGCATTGGCTTGGTTACCGACTTGCTCTTGGAAAGGAGAGACATATTTGTAGCAGTACAAATACATTTCTGGCACCAGGACCATTTTATGTCCCTGGGACCAAAATCTGTCCTGAGCTCTAGAGATGTGTATAGTACATATAGAAAAGGCTGAGCGCTGCCCTGGAGTGGAGCGATGGCTGCTGCGGAAATGCATCGGTGGCTGACCTCGTCTGATAGTTCGTTCAGTCTGAATTGGATGCCAGAAGGCCAGACAGCAGAAGTCCTAATGTGAGTGTTTTTCCAGGTACGCTATTGTAAGATGAGTGCATTAGCACAGTTTTGTATTCCTGCTAGATCAAATTCTTTTGGTCTACTTTCTTCTAGTTTACAGCACCCAAAAATGGCTACAACACATATTAATTGTGCCAAAGTTTCCAATCTGCCAAAGTCGGAGCAGCCTGAAAAAGTCATTTTTTCTGGCGTTGTAATGTAATTGGAAAGCAGAAAATGCTGTGAGAGCGCCACAAGACTGGCAAACATGCCACAGTTAATTACAGTTAAAATGCCACTATTTCTTAGCAACATTAGTAATCTCTACAAGGGAAGACAACCTCTAAGTAATTCCAGCTTTGGCTGCCTCCCTCACATCCTACTGAATATCCCTGGAACACCTTAGAGACACAGAACGTTAAGATCCACCTTTTTGTCCGATTTCTGATATAATTTGATTGTATAGGAGGCTATCGGATATATTATTAGCTGTACGTGGATATGTATATCTGTGACTGCTCTACAGGTGAAAGGCTATTTCAGTAGTCCTGATAATGCTGTTGTTTTTATTTTCTATGTGTGTCAATATATATATTTTTTAAATTAGTTACCGTTTGAATGCTGCAGGAAAAGCCATGCCATCATGGGAGAGTGACGATCCTCGGGGAAATGGCTTTGCTGTAGTATTTAAAAGTATTTAAAAGGTTACGTAGCGGTTTCTTTTCGGAAACATAAAGAGGATGTGAAAAAAAGGCCTTGAGCTGAAATATCTTGCAAAATACACATCATAACCAAAAAATTAAAATGTACATGTCAAATATTTTTTAAATATATATCCATATATATTGACCCTGTATTTCCACCTCTGGGGGTAAGGTGTGTGGGGGGGGTATCTAATTTTTTTAAGTAGATACCACATTCAGAGTAACCCAGGAACAACGATGTGGACATTCTAGTTTTCTGTTCTATTCAGGGTGCTGGTTTAATGTGAGCCCCCTTGCCACTCACACAAAGAGCTTGATTAACTTAAGTCTCCTCCCCTCTGAAAATAAACTGTGGACCTAGTTGAATCCTATACAGGATTAATAAGTGCTTCTTCATCCATGCTTCATGTTGAAGCGGATACCAGCTTTTTAGATGGACCTAGAGGAAAAAGTGACAAGTCGGACCCCTCAATTTCTTCTTTCAATAGATCTTATAAGAAATACTCTGTCTAAAAATTGTTGAACAGTTACAGCACCATCTTGCTGAAACCATGCATTGTTAAAGTTATCTCCAATCTCTGGATTGGCTACAATTGCCCACAATGACAAATGGAGCAATTATTCTATTGTTCAGCACTCCATCGCCGATGTTTAATTTTTGAGGATATTGCGTATGGGTTTTGAGTGACCCATAGGGAATGCTATTATACCAAAATCTAGAATTATGTCTGTTAACGTGTCTGGATAGTTCAAGTGACTTTATCAGAAAAAACACTGTTCATGGGAAAAGTGGAGTCAATATAATTTATTCACAAAAATCTAAATGGCAATAAAAGTCATCTTCATGTCAACTAATGTCAAAAGTCAACGCGTGTATTAGATGAATTTAGTAAGGGTGAAACCTAATCTTATAAAAAAAAAAATGTCCACATCCATTTGTCAGCCATGATGTCATGTACTTGAGAAGCTTTGTGGGTACTGAGATGAGGATCTTAAATGAAAAAGAGTGCAACATTAAGCTACTTATCAGAAGTTGATGATTTTGATAATAATGTTTCTGAGTTATTGTACGGATTGTTACGGACGTGGCAATACCAAATATTTGGGGTTTTTTGCCGATTTTGTGGTTTTTTTTTTACTTTGTTACATGTGTATAGGGAATGTTTGTGTTTAGGGGACTTTAACTTTATTTAATTAATTCTTTTTATTAAAATGTGTTTTTATTTAATGTTTTTAACTTTTTAAATTTACTTTTACATGGATCGCTTGTTTAAGCTCTTCTTCACCTTACACAGTGTAATACAGGGGTTGGTCCGATTCACTTTAAATGGCCCTTACATGCTGCAGTAAGCGCAACCGTGGTGTGTTAGGGGTTAACACCCGCGATCTGAGGGTATACAGCCGAAACCCGCTTAGGAGCCGGCGCCAAAAGCTTGACGTAATAGTACTGAAAAATGCAGGAACGCACCTCCCGCCATGCAGTACTATTACGTCAAATGTCGGAAAGGCATTAAAAGGCAGATATTATTCATATCCTTTGGAATAGTCCTGAAATTATATCATTGTGAACTGAGATCTTTGATAGGTTGGTTCTTGTTGAATAGCATAGTGATTTCTAAGTTTGCTTTTAACCTATTGTTATTCGTAGATATTGAAAGGCAAGTAGGAAACCAGATATAAATCAATGGTTAAAACTTGCAGAATTGATTTAACGTGTGAATGAAGAGTTCTTTACTGCATTGGACCATATATCAATAAAATTAAAACTTTTATAAAACAAGGTAACATAAGTTAAATAAAATACTTCAACAAAAGCAGCAAATAGCAGTTTTATGTTTAAATGTAATCAGAAATAAAAGGTCTTATAACATAAATGCTTATTTACTGTATGTTTATACTGAAATTGCTTCAGAACTGGAGTCTTAAATTAGGTATTAACAACCTATTAACAATTTTTCTTCATTCTTTAAAATAGTTTGTCCAGGTTTACATTATTAAAATGCCAATAAAACTGTTTAAAAATAATCTTAGATGTATTTATATCTAGGTTAAATTATAAGGCAATTTACAAAAATATTCCATTATTCTAAAGTGAGAAAGTGTAAAAAACACCCACAAATCTTACCAAAAGTGGACATTCTAGCAAATTCATCTAAAGGTCATACTGTGCAATGGCTTTTCCATTTTCGCTTCAGTTTTTGTAAATAAATATACACATGGGAAGGTGTTACTGTTTAACTAAGGTGTTTTTATTTACTAAGAAATATATATTATTATGTCCTGAAACTCGAATGTATGACATTCAAAGATGGTGTTCTTTCTATTTATCCTGACTCAATATGTCAAGACAGGAAAGAAATGCAAACCACCTGCTTCCCATATCCCCCGTTGTCTCTAATTGCCAGCCTTGTGCTAAATTGCAGGTTATTGTCCTTGCACAACCAGACGATGATCCCTGCTCTTGGTTTGTATATAGAATAGTCAAACAAAGAGACACAAAACAGACAAGTAACGTATGTACCGGTGTATAAGCCGAGTTTTTCAGCACAAAAAATGTGATGAAAAACCTCACCTTGGCTTATAAAAAATGAATTAATAAAATTAATTTTAATTTTAGAGTTAATAAAATAAATAAACTTATATACTCACCTTCTGGTGGCCCCGATGCTCAGCGCAGAACCCCGATGTCGGCGTGGCTCCTTTTTTGTCTTCCTCATGGCTCCTCTTCTTTCTTCGGTCTTCTGTAACAGCCGGCAGAGATGCGGCCATGTTATCTGATGGCAGGCACATAGTATGACGTCATCAGCAGCCATATCATAGTATGCTCTACTAGTAGGCAGAGCACATGGCCTAGTCTCTGCCGGCTGTTACAGAAGACCGAAGAAAGAAGAGGAGCCGAAGGGGAAGACAGAAGAGGAGCCGTGCCAACATCGGGGCCACCGGAGGGTGATTATATAAGTTTATTTTTTTTAAGTGCTGGGTGGGCTGGCTGTATACTACTGGGGGCTAGTAGGCTGTATACTAAAGGGAGCTGATGTATACTACAGGGGCAGGATGGCTGTATACTACTGGGGGCTGGCAGGCTATATACTATAGGGAGCTGGCTGTATACTACAGGGGGCAGGCTGGCTGTATACTGCCGGGGGAAGGAAATGCAATAGCACGGACGGCACTCTGTGGTTGTGTGGTGCACGTGGAAAATAAACGCCAATTACCAGTGTTGAAGAAAATATCCCGGCACTCGCTTTCTTCTGCTCAATCAAATGCTTTATTCTCAGTGCATATTCTGTCTGTATATAATATGCACTGAGAATAAAGCATTTGATACTGCAGGGGGCAGGCTGGCTGTATACTACAGGGGGCTGGCTGGCTTTATACTGCCGGTTCTATTGTGGGCATCAGTGTTTTCCCTGCTCAAAACAGTACTAAGGTTGCCTCCCCCCTGTGGTCCTCAAGTGGTGTTGCTTAATCTTGAACTGGAACCCTGTAAGAAAGAAGATAGATGTGTGGTGATTCACATTTTAACAGTTACAAGAATCAATATAGCTAGGAGGTGGAAATCAGATGAGATCCCAAATATAATGGCTACTACCTAGGAAATTCATCATAGTGGGGAACTGGAAGGTTTGATTAGTGCGAGACAGGGCTCGTCAGCTCGCCACACTAAAATGTGGGATAAATGATTAGAATTTTAGGGAAAGGGATTTTAAAAAATCAGTTGGATTATTGGTTAAAGGAACCATCAATATTAAAGGTGTTCATTGCTAAATACCATCAGTCTAAGCGAAGAATTATCATTCATAAGCTTTAATTGGGAGATTGTCTTATCAATGTTGGTTAACTATGTTCTTCCATGTTGTTATTCCTGTACTAGCATCTATGTTACTGTATTGTAAAAAACATTGTCTCGCAGGGACAGTATCCCATGCTTAGGTTTGCTGTTCCCATTCATGTGTATTTTATTCAATAAAATATACTTAAAAACTTAAAAAACTTATAGACATCATGCTCACAGTTCTTTGTCTTTTATGACATTGTACATATAGAAACATCATCCCTATTTACATAAAGGTCATGATTTATCCCCAGTCCTCAATAATAATGTAAGATTTGTGTCTAAGAAAGAACCTACTAGTGGCATAACGCTCCTCCTTTCTTCACTAGTTAACCTGGACATAAAGTTGGTTATCCACCAAACTATTGCCATGATATATTTTAAACTTGTTTGTAAGTAAAACTTTTGGGTCTATGAATACCAACCACTGTTATGGCATGTAGCAGTATATTACCTGAAACGCAGCATATGGGATTTACTTGATATCTTGTTACAACTACAATGTACAATGCACAAGATCACTAAAAATCAGAATAAGAACAAAATTGTCTTAGATTGAAACTTGAAATGCCATCGATGGGGCAGATTTATCAAACTGTCTGAAAGTCAGATTATTCTTAGTTGCCCAGGGCAACCATGTTCAACCACCGCTCAGGTTCCATCTCCCACGGTGGTCCAGAGGATCCACTGATCCTGACACAAAGATTATTAGTAACCCCTTCCCGACGCGTGCCAATGCGGGTCCCGGTGCATTGGGAGGGTTTGCGGGCTGAGCCCTCTCCATAGCCGGTAAGTCTTTGCTGCATCAATCACTGGCGTTTTCCCGATGATCGCCGCTGACAATGCTGCCCTTGCACCGCCATCTTGCCACTAATCGTCGCTCCCTGTGATGTAATCCGTCGCCATGACAGCCTCGGGTCTTCTGAAGACCCGAGGCTGTCTCGTTTTAACCTATTAAGTACAATGTGCTAATTGCCAATGTGCTACTGTAGTATGGCAGTATATGACAGGATTGATCGGACAACCTAGGATTAAAGTACCCAAGGTAGTCTGAAAAAATAGTAAAAAGTTGAAAAAAAAAAATTATAATAAAAAAACCCTAAAAATTCTAAATCACTCCCTTTCGCTAGAACTTATATAAATATTTATAAACAGTAAAAATCATAAACACATTAGGTATCTCTAAATCCAAAAATGCCCAATCAAAATATAATAACAGTTTTTCACTGCGTTTAACCCCGTAATGGAAAATAGCGCCCAAAGTCGAAAATGGAATTTGTTTGCCATTTTAAAAATATAAAAAAATCTATAAAAAGTGATCAAAAGGTTGCACAGTCCTAAAAATGATAGTAATGAAAACACCAACAAAATTAGCAAAAAATGACACCACCCACAGCTTTGTACACTAAAGTATGAAAATGTTATTGGTGTCAGAAGATGGCAAAATAAAAAAAAAAAAACATTTGTACAGGAGGTTTTAATTTTTGTAAATGTATGAAAACATTAAAAAACCTATACAAATTTGGTATCCCCATAATTGTACCGACCCAAAGAATAAAGTAGACATGTCATTTGGGGTGCACAGTGAAAACTATAAAATTCAGGCCCACAAGAAAATGGCGCAAATGCGTTTTTTCACCATTTTCACTTCATTTGGAATTTTTTTGTCCAGAGTCGCGCCCGGGTGCACACTATGATGCGGCGATGTCGCGGCTGATGACACCCTCAGCTGATCGCATGGACGCGACTCTGCCGGTGAAAAAAGAAAGAAGAGAGAAGAGGAGCCACCAGACCTGCACTGAAGATCGGGAGCCTCACACTGAAGAACGGGACCCGCCCAACGTTGCGGACACCGGAGGTTGAGTATTAAGTTTTTCATATTTTTTTGCAGGGGGATGGCTCTATACTACATGGGGCCTGGCTGTATACTACATGGGGCCTGGCTGTATACTACATGGAGGCTGGCTGTATACTACATGGAGGCTGGCTGTATACTACATGGAGGCTGGCTGTATACTACTCTGGGGCTGGCTGTATACTACATGGGGGCTGGTTGTATACTACATGGGGGCTGGTTGTATACTACATGGGACTGGCTGTACACTACTTGGGGCTGGCTGTATACCACAGGGGGCTGGCTGACTGTATACTACATGGGGGCTGGCTAGCTGTATACTACGCCCTCGGCTTATACTCGAGTCAATAGGTTTTCCCAGTTTTTGGTGGTAAAATTAATGGTCTCAGGTTATACTCGGGTCGGCTTATACTGGAGTATACACAGTATCTAGTTTATATTATTGTAGATTTAGTTTAGCTAGGTGGTATAACATGTTTTGACACTTGTATGCATTACAACTGAGTTCTTTTTAAATTCCCTAGCGTGTTCCCACATTACAGCTCTTATTGGTTGCTTATTTCAGGTGACATAGCCTACCTAATGGATTCCTAATATCAAGAATTTTTTCCATCTTATTGAAGCAGCTCCTAGAGCTGGAATTTGTTCTCTCCTATTTGTATGTATCTGTGGCCAGGAAGTGATATGCTTAGAATAGTAGATTTTACCAGATAAGCTGACTCTTTCTATATATTCGTCTGCTACTTTATGGGCATGTATTCGTGGCTAGTGTGCTTCCTTTGATACTTGGCTAGAAAATAGCCATAGCAATAGGATAGGATTGTTTGGTTTTAAAAACTCAAAAAAAAAAAAAAAAAACACAAAAAAAAAAAAAAACACAAAAAAAAACAAAAAAAAGTTAAAAAAAAGAAGCCTGAGTCCATTTAGGGTATGTCGCCATGCCACTCTCTAGCCTTTCGCTGCTGCCGCTGCCTCTGCATGCCGTCCCCTATAGTGTCAGGGTCAATTATTGGATGTTTTAGATGCTATCTAGCTTCATTCTGTCACTCTGTCATGGCCATGCTGTTGCCCATAATTTTGGCATAATGGTGCGATTATGCAGCCTCAGAGGCATCCATGCATTCTTTCTATATATTCGTCTGCTACTTTATGGGCATGTATTCGTGGCTTAAAGAGCAAGGAGGCCAGTCAGCAGGTTACTGATAGGGCAGCGTGTAGGTCCATATCACTCCAAGGCAAGGGCTCGAAAGTAAGCTATAGGGGAGCTATGTTTTAGGAATTTGCAAATGGATATTAGGTAATATTTGCAGTAAGCTGTACAGTGGAGGGCCCATTAAAGGATTTTATTGGTGGACCCTAGGCATTTGAGTCCAATCCTCACACAACGGGGCACATTTACTTACAGGGTCACCGGAGTTCACTGAAAGCGCATTGTCCATCTACAATACAGCGTGTGGCTATTCACTAAGATTGTGTGACTAAAATCATGAATATGTCACTTCCCCACTCAGGTCCGACAGAGTTCACCATCTTTCTTGTGGTGCATGTTAAACATAGGGCTTGCCAGGGGCGTCTCTAGGTCAAAAGATCTGGGGCCCGTGCCCCGGATCTTTTGCCCGGTGCCGCGGATCTTCCTGGATCCGCAGGACATTAGCCCCGCTGCCCGGGCATCCTCCTCTCTCTCTTCACGATCGGAGTCCTCAAGACATATATCATGATGAGAACAGTGTTCACTGGACGGAGCTGGACGGAGCTTCACGAGTGAGGTGAGAGGGAGAACATAGGGAGATCTATATGGGCACATAACAGGGGGATCTATATGGGGCACATTACAGGGGGATCTATATGATGCACATTATAGGGGGATCTGTGTGGGGCACATTACAGGGGGATCTGTGTGGGGCACATTACAGGGGGATCTGTGTGGGGCACATTACAGGGGGATCTGTGGGAGGCACATTACTGGGGGACATTACAGGGGGGCTGTGTGGGGCACATTACTGAGGGAGATTACAAGGGGGAACATTACTGGATGGATGTGTGGGGGACATTATATCCCCCATCCAACACATTACATTTTTGACGGACTGCTTAAAAACGGCCAAAAACGTGTTCAAAATGCCACATGTCACATCACCCTTACAGTATTTTGGGAGAGTGTTAGGGGCAGCAGCAGGTTAACACTGTCAGGGTGCAGTCACACGTTGCAGTTACAACTGCATCACAATCATTTTTGAGGAGGTTTTTAGGTGCAGTTTTGTCAATTTAACAGGTGAAAGACATGAACTCGTGAATTTGAGTTTGAAGGGGAAACCTGTTCCACAAATGTTCTTCACTTGTTAATATAACAAAACTGCACCTAGAACCACCTCAAAACTGATTGTGATGCAGTTGTAAATGCAACATGTGAACGCAACTTCGGAGAACCAAGATTTTGGTTTAATGAAGGACATAAGATGTCTGTGTGGTGAACTCCACAGAAAGGAGACGTGGTGATGCCGAGTCCAAGGGTGGTTGCGCATGTGGCATTTTGAACCCGTTTTTAGAAAACGCATCCAGAAAAAAATGGACAAAAATGGATGCGGTGTCAAAAACGCATGCGTTTAACTGACTGAAAACGCCTGACTAAAAATGGACTAACAACCGGTTCGAAACGTCACAAGTTCCACCACCCTAATAATGAAGTGGACATGTCACCTAAACTCACTGGATGTAAGTCAGTATATCTCCGGTGTTTCTGTAGCTGTGTAGCGCCCTCATAAAGTTGTTATTGGCACAACCACATGTGAGGGGGTTATGTACAGGAGGGGCATTACTGAAAGTCTGATACAAATGCATTGGGGCCCGGGCCCCGGATCTTTTTCCACCCTAGCAACGCCCCTGGGGCTTGCAATATAATTTAAAAGTCTGAATCAGTTGGACTGTTAGATGAAGCGCCTCAAACCCTCCCTCCATAGAAGCCAGCGCAGCTGCACCAGAAAAAGGGTTGTGTGCGCCACAATCCAAGCACACACACTTATTAAATACCTTTGCAAGCCATTTTAGCAATGAAAATGGTGTACAGTGCGATGAAAGCGTGCAGTGCGACACTTTTTAAATGAGCCCCTATATGTGAGGTATTTCATAATTCTTTTTGTAACTTTCCACTTCAGAAGAAGATATTTAATCCATGTCCAGATTCAAATATGTCAGATATCAGAAGGAAGAGTTTTCTATATTTTACAGTCTGCCTTCCCCTTCTGCTTCCTTCACTCTGTTTCACATGGAACCTGGCTTTGAAGATAGAAAGCATACAATTGCCTTGACAAATGACTTGGTCTAAATTTATAAAGCTAGCAGCTTTTTGGATGGCTCAGTTAGATGAGAATTCAGCAATGTTTTGTTAATATGATCTGATCTAAACTGTAATTTTTACTTGTCAGATTAGCATTCAATGGTCTTCTACACAACTTAGATCACATATTTTCTATGTGGTAAATCCATTTAATATATAATGGTTTCCAAAAATCATAGTGTTATCTTACCCTTATGTGAAAATGATTATTTTTGTTATTATCTGTACACTAGATGTGTAGGTAATGGCCTAAAGTGTCAGCAGCTTGGAGCATGCTTGCATATAGTTAAATATACCACTAAGATCAGAAAAATAATTACTGCATGAATATATTGGCACATGTTCATTCATATTGGTTCATACTTAATTTAGATGGGTTTCTGGGTATTCAGGAAATTGATAGGATATATTTTTTATGGGACATGGCAAGGAGTTATTCATGTTGCCCTTTGCACAGGAAACTATTGTGCTAACATAATATAACACAAGTTGTAACAAAAAAAAAAAAAACCCCACCTGAACCCACCAAGAAGGTCTGAGATATAAGACCAAAACATCACTTGTATTTGCAACATTTCAAATATCAGTTTGAACACAAGTGTGACTGTGACAAGTGTGCCTTAGCGCAGTTTGCCTCACTAATGTGCAGTTTGTGCCAGACAAACCAATTGCAAACTCTTGCTAAATGTGATCTGTTTTCAGGATGTGCACACAGTTGCACTTTTTGGTGCACTTTGCATCATGCAGTTGTAACAGAATTGTGGTGCAGCAAAGTAGTACATGTGGCGCAAACTCCGACTAAGCACGAAAACGCTCCTTTGGGTGCACAGTTTTCTAACATGTTGGACAAAGAGCAACCGCAGCACAAAAGCGGCTCAAACACTTCATAAATAGACGTGCAAGCTCCAAAGGCCATATTTTAGTGCAAACATTGACAAAAAATTGCTGCAGACACATTGATATATCTGGGCCAAAGTGTTCAGCAGAATTTTTGCTTAAGATGTAACATAATTTGTATTATGATGAAACTTCACTTTCTGCTATTAGTTATGAACATTTGGTTGCTTAGCTAAAATAACACATATCACATTATAAGCCTTGTAAGAGGTTTTCCAGGATAGAAATGACCTATACATAGGGCTAACATTCACAGACCCCTCTCATTAATGATTTGTAGATGCTTCTGCAATAGGATAAGCACTGTAGCAACTTTATTTTATACCAAGCATAGAACCTTGCATGTTAAAGCAATTGGTGTTATAGATCAATTGTATTCATTTGAATCTTTCTAATTTACTGAATGGGTGTATGACCCCTGAATGAAACATCACTGGCATGAGAAATGGAGGTAGGCTTGCAAAAACACTACCTCGACTTCAAACTATTTATCAGGAGGATCTTGTGTTAATATTAATATTAATTTTAACATTAAGAAAGGAGGATCTCATCCTTAATAAAGGTTGGCTATCATTAATACGAGCTGTGTGAATTGTGGAAAGCTGTTCTGTATTGTTGCAGGTAATAAAATTAGATTAGGATATTGTTAAAGGAAAACTATCACCAGGACACCGTCTTGCCACGGTCTCGTCTAAATTCTCACACATGTGCATGACGTGGAGGTGACACTACCCCGATCCACTACCACAACATGCATGTTCATGAGGCAGCACGGCTAGTTGAAACGCGGTTCCATGAAGGGGGAAAAGTCGTGCCCTGCGCATGTTTTAGGATTCAGATGAAACCGTGGCAGAAAGGGAAGTGGATGAGGAGCCAGGGTCTGCTGTAGCTACAAAAGAGATAAGGTGAAGCGGGTTAAGTGATGATGCGGCCGTAAGGAGGTGTGCCTACTTGACTGCTGTGCCGAGAAACCCATCCCCCTGTCTGAAAGCAAAGTGTGGATATAACCTCATTTTTCTGGCTGCAAGCAGCGTTGGCCCCTCATAAAGACATGTCCAACAAACAGACAACTGGCTATATAAGGTACTTTTTGTGGTTTAAAAGACATTCAGCTGGTGATGGTAGATTTCCTTTAAAGGGAACCTACCATCAAAATCCATCCTGATAAATCAGGGACACTTACTCATAGATCCAGGCACTGTGACTGTGATAATCTTCTTCATTTATTTGTGTTCAATGCTCTCCCTTCTTTTTAAAATTATGCTATTGTACCAGACGGGCTCTGAGGGAAGGTGGGGGGGTTTACCAGTGCCCCTCCATGGTTTTTCTTCAGAGGATGTTACACTTTCTTTTTTTTTTATAATTCTGTTTATTGATGACAGACAGCAAAACAGATCGTTATATAGAATGGCAACATTGTACATGTCAATAAAACCATTACATGACAGTTATGTAATCTTAACAATAAATTTTACAAACACAACCAATCCGCGTGTTCATCTTTTTTGTTTAAGAAATTAAGACAATACATAAAACAAACTAGCCCAAATGGTCTCTGGGAGAGCAGCAACAGGGTGGAAGAAAAAAATGGGACAAACTAGGGGGTATTGGGGCCTTTAAGCAGAATGTAGGGAGTAGAGGAAGGAAAGAAAGGGAGAGGGAGGATGAGGGAGAGAGGGGAGGGGGGAGGGATGGGGGTATGTCTCGTCCAGGAGGGGATGCGCTTCCTTCAAGATTTCACAGTAGCTCCCTGTATTCAGGAGACTGTTGGAATTGAATCCATGGCAGCCATGTCTTATGGAATCTTTCATATGTACCATGGACAGAAGATGTCAGGTTTTCCATGTACATAAGGTCGTTAACTTTGGTCGCCCACAAGCGACCACAAGCGACAGCCTTTGTCGGTGGTGTCAGCGATGATGAGGAACCGGCCAGGGACTTTTTATATCGATGTGTAGACATCTCGCAGTGATGGAAGAGGAAGAGAGAGGGTTCCAGAACAAATGCCTCTCCGCATAACGTATTCATTATTCGCCCCCGATCTCTAAAGAACGTGCAGAGTTTTCTGTAGGACCAGAAAGTATGAAGGAAGGAGCCCTCCTCTTCGCCACATCTCTAACACTTATCGGGGACCTGTGGAAAAATTGTGTGTAGTCTGGTAGAGACTCTGTACCACCATGTTGGTAGTTTGTAGCCCGCTTCTTGGTATCGAGAGCTGATAGTCGCGTGATGGCAGAGTTAAAAAATCCTGTCCTTTTGTTCCGGAGTCAATGAGATGTTTAAATCTTCCTCCCATTGTCTGAGGTACAAAGGACCTGGATCATATGGGATTGAAAGGAGGCAAGAGTAAGTTAGTGACACAAAGTGTGTCGCAGTCCGGTCACGTTACTACACAGACATTCAAAAGTAGTTTTTGTTGTCGCGTACTGCTCACTGGGGGGCAGTGAAGTCAGGTAATGCCTTAGTTGACCAGTTCTCCAGGCTCCCAAAGGGTAGGGCTCAGTCAGTGCTGTCATGTCTTGAGTCGTTATCCAGGTCGTGTCTTTAAGGAAATGCTCCGCCCTGAACTTCCCAGCCTCCCTCCACTGCTTGAAAATCAAGTCCTCAGTGCCCGGGGCAAAATCAGGGTTGCCGAGGTACGGAGTAAGAGGGGACTTCAGCGGTATAAGTCTGTCACATACTAGCTTAGCTTGACATATTGCCAGTGTGCGGCCAATTGTAGGGTGACGTTTCAAAGGTGTCGTTTTGGAGGGTTCCAACCATGGCAAAACTTGCAATGGGACCTGTGTGAAGGATTGCTCAAGATAGATCCATGGCTTGGCGCTTTTGTTGCAACACCAATCTAAGACCCTTGCCATATGTGCAGTGTTGTGGTAATTTTGTAAGTCAGGGAGTCCCAGTCCACTCGACCTTTTAAGTCTGTATAAGGTGGAGCGACCGATTCTTGCTGGTTTGCCCACCCACACAAATCTGTGTTGTATGGTGTTTAAGGAGCGGAAAAAGGCCACGGGAATATAAATAGGAATAGCCTGAAACAGGTATAACAATCGTGGGATGATGTTTATTTTGAAGATGGCACATTTCCCAAACCACGAAAAAAAGCCCTTAGACCATCTAGAGCAATCCCTTCGGATATTTTGAAGGACAGGTGGAAAGTTCAACGCATACAATTTAGAGGTTAATTCCAAGGTATTTTATGCTTTCTGTGGCCCATTTAAAACCAAAAGAGGTGCGCAACGTTGCCTCTAGTGGGCGGGTATAGTCACGTTCAGGGATTCAGATTTCGACCAGTTGACATGAAAATTGGATAGCGAGGAGAAGAAGTGTATCTCCTGCAGAAGATTGGGTAGGGAAATCTGCGGGTTTGAAATGAAAAAGAGCAGATCGTCAGCATAGGCTGCAATTTTGTATGTAGACCCTCTAGTTGTGATGCCCGAGATGTCCAAGTTGTTGCAAATCTGACGTAGGAAGGGTTCTATAGACAGAACAAACAATAGAGGGGAGAGTGGACAGCCCTGTCGCATATCATTTTGAATTTGGAAGATATCTGATAGTAGACCGTTCACACAGACAGATGCGGAGGGGGTGGAGTACAGGGACAACACACTGGAGAGCATTTGGCTATGAAGACCAAAGTGTCTTAGTACTTCAGATATGAAAGACCAATTGACCCTGTCAAATGCCTTCTTAGCATCCGTAGAGAGAAGCATGAGAGGGAGTTGTTCCTGGTGTGCTTTGTGTATCAGTTTTATATCCTTAGTGGTGTTTTCCCTGGCGTTCCTACCCAAAATAAATCCGGCCTGATCCGGGTGAATAGTCTGTTTCAGTAAAGGGGCCAGGCGTGTCGCTAAAACTTTTGAAAATAGTTTGAGATCTTGGTTCAATAGTGAGATTGGTCGGTAGCTGGAGCATAAAGTCACGTCTTTCCCTGGTTTGGCTATAACAGTAATTGTGGCATGCAGTGCCTCCCTCAGAAGGGGAGCATCAGTGGCCACTGTATTGAAGGCCGACTTCCAGTGAGGTTCAAGCTGCTGTGCTAATGCTTTATAGTAAGGTAAAGAGAAGCTGTCTGGGCCAGGAGCTTTACCAATGTGGGTTTCTTTTAGAGCATTTCTGAACTCCAATGCCGTTATAGGGACTTCGAGAGCCTCTGCCTCAGCCTCTGTCAAAGCGGGAAGGCCTGACTCTGTTATGTAGGATTGTGTTTTATGTCTAAGCCCCTCTCTAGCTTGCTGAGATGTCGGTTGTTCTAGATTGTACAACGACTGGTAAAAGTCTTTGAAAGTAGCTGCTATGTCTTGGCTGAGATGTAAGGTCATTCCTGTTGGAGTAGAAATTTGGGGAACATAGGTCTGAGCTCTCTGCTCCCTCAAAGCCCTGGCAAGAGTCCTTCCACATTTGTTACTGTACTCATAAAAATGTTGTCTACATTTAGCTAAAGAACCCTTGGCTTTTTCAATGAGTAGAGCCCGCAGCGACTCCCTAGCTGATATTAGGGCAGTTCTGCTGTCAGGCGCAGGTGATCTCTTATGTGAGAGCTCTAACGCTTTAATCTGGTCCAGTAGGGTGACTACAGCTTGGGCCCTTTCTCTCTTGTGGCGACTGCCATGTGTTATTAATATGCTGCAGACATTAAACTTATGGACTTCCCATGCTGTACAGGGGTGCACATCTTCTGTCGTGGTTCTATCAAAATGAGAAGCAATCGAGCTTTTAAGCTCTTCCAGAATCAAAGGGTCTTCTAGGAGGGAGGCATTAAGTTTCCACTGCCATTGAAATTCCGAGGAGTTTGGGAGCGAGTTGGAAATGGAAATCAAGGCATGGTCTGAGAAGGTGATATTGTCTATCGTGGGCCTTTGGAGTAATCCTAAATCCCTATGTTGTAGAAATAAATAGTCCAGTCTGGAGTAGTTGTCGTGGGTTGAGGAGTAAAATGTGAAGTCTTTATATGGAGGATGGAGTAGCCTCCACGTGTCAATTAATTGGTGTTCATGCAACGTACCCTTTATGCGCAGCAGGCTAGCGTGTGTGAGTGTTGATGAACCAGAGGATGTATCTAGCAGCGGGTCTAGTGCCACATTGAGATCCCCGCCAGCCACTACTGTGCCCTCGGCAAAGTCATCTACCATATCGAGAAAAGAACATATAGCCTGGGCTTGTCCTGTATTTGGGAGGTACAACGTGGCAAATGTGTATAGGCTGGCTGCTATTTTACCCTTAACCATAACCACTTGGCCCTCTCCATCACTGCGAGAATCTATAAATGTCCACTGGATTGTGTTTGCCACGCGGATGGAGGTGCCTCTGGATCTGGTGTTGTCCGTGTAGCTATGGTATGTGTGTGGGAACCATCTATTCTTAAAATTGTACAGCCTTATTTCAGTCAGGTGGGTCTCCTGAATGGAAGCCACCTGAATCCTTCTACGTTTAAGCAAGTTAAAAAGGATAGATCTCTTTTCAGGGCTATGAAGACCTTTTACGTTGAGGGAGCCTATAGTTAAAGTACACAAGGTCCCCCCTGGACGAGGCATGACTGGGAGAAAGAGAGAAAAGGGGGGGGGGGGAGGGGGTAGGGGCAGAGAAGTTATGTGGAATAGAAGGGGGCGGGGAGAAGAGTGGATGTATCAGATATAGGAAGTTTGGGGCAGAGAGAGAGAGAGAGAGAGAAAGGAAGCAGAGGGGGTGAGTGTAATTGACAGAGAGGAGAAACTCCTATATCCCAAGTGTTTACACCAGGGAACACCTACAAGCGGCGTATGGGAGGCGTAGTTATGTTTTAGAGCCGATAAAGACAGGAGGGGAGGCACAGACTTAAGGAGCTGCGTCCCCTAATAAGGGGGGCAAGCCAGTTACATAAAAAAAAATGTATAAAACAATAACAAGTGTTAGACACAAATAATTTCTCAATATCATCTACCAGGCCTAAAAGCAGACATCCAGCTTTAAAGTAATGGCATTAAGGCACAGTATCCATCTTAACCAATTAAATGTTCTGCCCGCTTCGGCAGTGGGCCAGGGAGTCACAACTACACATCATGATCACCGTCCCTCTCTCCACATAACGGGGAGCCAGAGGCACATTGAAAATACACTACCGATGCAGGCAACTCACCCATCAGGTGTCACAGGGACGTAGGATGTAGGAAGGCGAGAAGTCTTTAGAAGGATTATCTCTATAAGCCAGATAGGGAGGAGAAAGTTTCCTCAGGTAGCAGAATCAGTCTTCTGTTTCCACAGATAAGTCCGGGCCCATCGGGAAGTCGTTGTCGGTATGAGCAGTAGCGGGTTGATTATCTGTAATTGCAGCGGATAGGCCTCTCCTTCTCAAGGGACCTCTCCGTCCCCTGGGTGGAACAGCGTTAGGCCTTGCTTGTTCCATGCTGCGCCAATTAGGTATATCCATTGAGGGCATATTCAGAAAACAAAACAATTCCGGTAGATCTTCGGGATTCCTCAAGAAGAAGGTATTGCCATTATATCTGACCACAAGGTGAAAAGGGTGGCCCCAGCGATAAGTGGCTCCTAATTCTTTGATGTTTTGCAAAAGTGGTTGCAGCGAGCGTCGCATTCTTAGTGTGCGAGCTGAGACGTCTGGGTATATATATGTATCTCGGTCCCATCTATCCTGATGGTGCCCTCAGACCAGGCTGCACGAATAATTTTGTCAATGTCAGTAAAGTAATGGAGGCGGCAAAGTACATCGCTGGGTGAGGAGGAATCTGCAGGTGACATCCTTGACACTCTATGAATGCGGTCTATAGGCAGGTCTGCATCCGGAGGGCGGGATAGCAACTTATTAAAGACGGAGGTCATCCTTTCTAACAGATTGTCATTATGGAGATTTTCTGGCAATCCCTTGATGCAAACATTATTTCTCCTACCCCTATTTTTCTGGTCATCCAGGAGAAGTGCCAGATGCTGCATAAGTCTAGATTGACTTGTCTCTTGTAGCACAGCGGAGACTCTAGCAATTAGAGAGGTAGTTGTGCTTTCAGTGTTCTCAGTGCGGGTAACAAGCATGTCAAGATCTTCCCTGATTTCTGCTAACGCCTGTTGATGTGAGGCCTCCACTCTCTGGATCACAGACTCTAAGTCCTGCTGTGTAGGAAGAGCTTGAATGAGCTCTCTGAGGAGATGAAATTTTGATTGGATCGTGCCCCCATATGTGACAGTGTGGGGGGAGATAGAACCACTTTGAGGGCTATTTCGTGAGCTCGCCCACTCAGGGCTTGCAGCAAGTCCGGGCTCCAAACTTTGTGGGGAGCACATGCCTTCATGTGAGGTAGGCAGGCCACTGATATCCTCCTCCCTGTCAGTGTTATTTAGAGACTGGGCAGCAGTGTGTATGGGCACCTCAGTAAGATCAGGCTGAAGGCCTGGTACCTGTTGTTGCCGATGGAGAAGGGGTGGCTGTGCCTGCTCCGGGGTCTCTGAGGAGTAGCGGCTCTCTACGGAGGTATGCGCAGCACCATCTTTCCTCCCTCTGGTTGCACTACCCGCGGTGCAGCCTGCGGCGGGAATGGGCGCGATCTTGGGCCTTCTCGGAGGGTCTGGCGCATCTCGCTGCTGACGCTGGAATCTTTCTAGGTCCGGTGTCGGGGCTGCGCTGTGGGTATTTGCAGTCCCCGTCTGAACCACGCTTCTTCCCCTGCTGTTTGACATAACAGGGAGCGGGGATTATCGCTCCCTAACCACTTCCTCACGTTCCCCTGCCTGCAGAGGAAGTTTTAGCACACAGTGCTAAAGAGACAGAGAAGCTCTCCTGCACAGTGTAACAGCCCAGGAAGCTGCAAAATAGATTGGATTTAGTAACACCCACTGGAGGCCATCTGGCTCATTAACAGAATTTTAAAAGGAAATTTTAGCATAAAGCAAGCCATGGATAACAAATATAAGAAGATTACTACAGTCACCTCCTGACAAAGCCGCGAGAGGTGAAATGTCGAGCACTGCTTCTTGATAACTGGTCAATCTTTTTTCTCATTTTTTACCATGGCTCATGGTATTTAGAACCTAGAACTCTATAAACTACATTATTTTTCCAGGTACTTTTAGCCACACATAGTATAGCGGGCTTTGTGCATGCACACTTTAGGCCCCCTAATGTTGATTATGACACACATATCCATCTTATACTAATTGATTACATCAAGCATTGTGTATGTTTAAAGGGGTTGTAAGGTGGCAGACATTGCCCTGCATGTTGCAGAGAAACAAAAATAACTCCTTATATGAATTCAATGTTATCAGTGACTCTAGGTACATTTACAGATAATGAAATCTGAAGTTATAAGGTCAGCTTTTGTTTATACTACCTCATCTCCTGGGAAACGACAACTTCACAGTCCCCAGCACTGGCCGCGCATGCGTGGTAGGCAGTCTTCATCATCCTATGTGCCCGCATATGTGCTGCACACAGTGTAATTCTCTGTGCAGCTCCCTTCCTTGTATGGACAGTGCCCGCCTCCGCCTCCTCTACAACACAAGCCCAGAACTCTAGCAGCCAATCGCTGCTGTGCATTCTGGTGGGAGTGAAGCATCATGGGACTTGTAGTCTCAATGCAGAGTGTGGCAGCCATTTTGCTTCCTCTGTTCCTGCTTTCAGGAATAAAGAGTTAATTCTTTGTAAAAATCGGTATTGTAGTAGATGGTGTAGACGGTGTATTTGTCACATCCAGGAGTTTGTTTTGGAGGTTCAGGGACCATACAACCCCTTTAAGCCCAAAAAACATGTTTTGAGACTTGATATTTGTCTACAATATTGCATAGATTTCGGTGTATTTAATCGTAGTATTAAATGTGTGGCTAGATATTTCCTTTTATACTTTACTCCTATGGATATGTTATAACTGGTATTATCTGAGAGGGGTTAGTAAATATTATATATAATATAATATAATATATAATATTATATATAAGTCTCAAAATGACATTTTAAACATGAGTGTGGTGGCTTTGCCATTGTTTTGTGTATCACCTGGCTATTTTTAGCTAAATTTCTTTTCTATACAGGTGGCTCACTACTTAAGAACACCCAACTTACAGACGACCCCTAGTTACAAACAGCCCTCAGGATGTTGGTAATTTTCTATACTTTAGCCCTGGGCTACAATTAACAGCTGTGCTAGTTATCAATGCTATCTGCAATGAAGCTTTATTGTTAATCCTGGTTCTTATGACAATCCAACATTTTTAAAATCCAATAGTCATAGAAACAAATTCAACTTAAGAACAAATCTACAGAACCTAACCTGTAGGTAAACCGGGGAATGCATGTATAGCGCCACAATATTATCACAATGGCGCTCATTTACTTAGCCAGCAGGGGTTCAGCGAAAGTGCATTTTTTGACGATAATGCACTGTGCACGATTCATGAAGATCATGCGAAGGTCCGACAGAGTTCACCATCTTTTTCGTGGTGCATGTAAGTGCTTGGGCTTCAGACACAATTTGAATGTAAAATCCCGTGCTCAGTCCGAATCAGTCAGATCTTGCAATGACACGCCCACCCCCCTCAAATGGTGCTGCATGGAAGCCAGCGCAGCTGCACTAAAAAATTATTGTGTGCGCCAAAATCCCAGCGCCAAAATCCCAGCACACTTGTTAAATACCTGTGAAAGCTGTGTAGTCCCTAAAAAAGGTGCATAGTCTGAATAAAGTGTGCTTAGTAAATGAACCCCTATATGTCTTGTGTATTCTCAGAATAAACTTTAAGCTTTTTAGATACAGGGGCCAATTCTTCATGTTTTTGTTTTTGGCTGGTAAGAGTACCACAGTGCCTGAATCTATAAGTAAGTGCCCCTGGTTTATCATGATGGATTTTGATGGTAGATTTCAATTAATATAGATGTTGCAATTAATCTATAAAACTGTAGTCTGAACGGATGTTTTTTTCTAGTAAAGTAATTTCTAGCCAACAATATACTAGCTTTCATTTTTATAAAGGTTGTAATAAGATTAAACGTCTGGGGAAGGTGGTTTCCATTCACTGATGTGCCTTGATTTATAAATAACCTATTTAAAACATAATTAAAGTAAAAAAAATATCAAAACTATACTATGTGTGTGAAATAGGTAAAAAAAACCATTCCCTTAATGGGTACATGTTCTTCTTATACTGGTCGATTTTATAAAGCATTCATGATTATTGTTTTTCCTCTGTAGAAATTAGTCTCCTAAATTCTCAGAATCCTTTATCTAATCATTGAGGTTTAATACAATTTTCTTTCATCATTTTAGTTCAAAGCTTTGAAAGTGTTTTAATATCATTCTTATATTTATACTTCATCATTACATTTGCATTAACTATTAACTTGTACTCTGTTATAAAATTACTTTTATGAAATAAAGCTCTACTTTCAAATAGAAGCTCAATCACCCAGAACTATCTTGCAGCACTGCTGTGGGGAGAAAGAGCACATGTGTGAGGTTAGTGGTATGGGTTTTCTGTGATTCCATGAGGCTCACTTACTAAGTGTCCATGGACCGCATTTTCGTCGGGTTTCCCGAGGATTTCTGATTTGCTCTGCCTGTTTGTGTGTGTGCTGTGTCCTTCTATAGGACACATTTACTTACCCGGTCACCGGAGTTCACTGAAAGTGCATTGTTCGTCTATAATGCAGCGTGCTTCTATTTACTAAGATTGTGTGCCGAAAATCATGAATTTGTCACGTCCCCGCTCAAGGTCCAATAGAGTTCTTCATCTTTTTTGTGGTGCACCTTTAACATAGGGTGTGCAACACAATTTAAAAGTTAAATACGGTGCTCAGTCTGAATCAGTCGGACTGTCCAACGGCACGCCTGCTAGTGGAAGCCAGATGCGCCACAAAAAGGGTAGTCAGCGACACAATCCCAGCCCACACAGTTCTTATATACAGAACATACCGACAAAAGTGTGCAGTGTTACCCTTAGTAAATGAGCCCTATGTCTTTGTAACTCATTCACTCTTTGGACATAGATCAGTACTACTACCCCTATCCTGTATATATTGGCACAGCTTATTACTACTACTCATATCCTTTATATATGAGTACAGAACAGTACTACTATCCCTATCCTGTATACATGGGCTAAGATCAGTACTACTTCCTCTATCTTCTATATCTGAGCACAGCACAGTACTACTACTTCTATACTGTATATCTTGGCACAGATCAGTACTACTACCCCTATCAGGTATATATATATAGCCACAACTCATTACCACTATCCCTATCCTGTATAGATTGGCACAGATATATCCTTTATATCTGAGCACAGATCAGCACTACTAGCCGTATCCTGTAAATATGGGGATTAGCTCAGAACCACTATCCCTATCCCGCATATATGGGCACAGATTAGCACTACTATTCCTACCCTGTATATCTGGATACAGCACAGTACTACTACCCATATTCTGTATATCTGGACACAGATTATTACTACTACCCCTATCAGGTATATATAGGCACTGCTCAGTACCACTATCCCTATCCTGCATATATTGGTACAGATCTATCCTGTATATCTGAGCACAGATCAGTACTACTAGCCCTATCCTGTAAATATGGGCACAGCTCAGTACCACTATCCCTATTCTGCATATATGGGCACAGATTAGCACTACTATCCCTATCTTATATAGTTGGGCACAGATTAGTACTACTATCTATATCTTGTATATCTTGTATATGGGCACAGATTAGTACTACTATCTATATCTTGTATAGTCCAGGGCTTTTGATGCTGCTAGTGAAGCTGGAATAGTACACCCTGGCTGCACTGCACAGGCGCTGTAGGTAAAACATGTGCAATATGAAGCAGAAGTAGTACACTCTGGAATCACTGTGCAATCACTGTAGGTAAAACATGTGCAATATGAAGCAGAAGTAGTACACTCTGGAATCACTGTGCAATCACTGTAGGTACAACGCGTGCACAATGAAGCAGAAGTAGTACACCCTGGAATCACTGCACAACCACTGTAGGTACAACGCGTGCACAATGAAGCAGAAGTAGTACACTCTGGAATCACTGCACAACCACTGTAGGTACGCAGAGTGTACTTTGTAGTAGAAGTAATATACGCTGGCATCACTGCACAACCACTGTAGGTACAACGCATGCACAAAGAAGCAGAAGTAGTACACCCTGGAATCACTGCACAACCACTGTAGGTACAACGCATGCACAAAGAAGCAGAAGTAGTACACTCTGGAATCACTGCACAACCACTCTAGGTACAAGGCGTGCACAATGAAGCAGAAGTAATACACTCTGGAATCACAGCACAACCACTGTAGGTACAACGCGTGCACAATGAAGCAGAAGTAGTACACTCTGCAATCACTGCACAACCACTGTAGGTACAAGGCATGCACTATGAAACAGAAGGAGTACACTCTGGAATTACTGCACAACCACTGTAGGTACAAGGCGTGAACTATGAAACAGAAGGAGTACACTCTGGAATCACTGCACAACAACTGTAGAGAAGCCACAGGCACTATGAAGCTTGAGTACAACACTCTAGAATCACTGCACAACCACTCTAGGTAGGCAATGTGCACTATTAAGCTGGAGTAGTACACCCTTCACTGCACGGTTGGTATAACTTGAAGCTGAGGGGCCCCAGTGCAAAGTCTTTGCCAGGCCCCTGACTATAATGCTTGTTTAATCGTACTAGTTTTCTTATATGGGACACATTTTGGGCCCCCTAAGCCTACAATGTTACTTCCACATTGCTAAATCAAATCTGTCTAGTAGATTGAAGATGTGTGTGTTTGTCTCTATCCTGTTTGTTACACTGCTATGAATGTTAACCCTTTCTGCTCTCTCCCTAACTGCAGTATACTATGATCATTATTTTATAGATGAAGCTGAAAGTGAAGGGGTTAATCCTTCTATCTCTAAATTGTTTAAACAAACACGAGTAGATTAGATATGAGGTCATACAGCCTCCATAGATACAACTTTACAGGCTGGAATATGCATCTCCATGGAAAATGAGTATTTGTTTGTTTTAAAAAACTAAGCAGAATTTGTTAATAAAGTTTATTAGAAAACTGTTTACTACATCCTCCACGCACAATATTAAAAATGATCTCAAGAACGTTCCCCCTTTACCTTTTTAAGGATGCGGCTCCTTAGAATTTTTGTGTTGACACTATTTATTTTTCATTTACAGCAATGTATTAGGGCTTATTTTCTGAAAAACAACGTGTACTTCCTTGTGGCATCAATTACTATTCTGTGCACAGAGAAGCTGCAAAAAAAAACAGACTTTAGAGTCAGGAAGCTAAATTAATGTTATGTTTACTGTTTTTAGGCCTCTTATGGTACTATAACCTAAAGGGGTGTGATGTCAAATGCAAATATACTGCTCCAGTAATACTGTAACTGCGACTCCGGTTGTTGTAGTCATGGTTGAATGTCTTCTATGTCTTCTATTGCAGCACAGTGCAAAGTATCATCTATGCTAAGTCTTACAGCTCAGCTTTATTCACTTAAATATTAGATTGTTTTTGGTGGCTCCACATTTAAGTGATCATGCAAAGTCTACCTCTTTCATGTAGGTTATTTAATTGCTTTTCAACAATGAAGTACAGTTGCAATACCACATATAATTGGATTTCATCCGAAAAACAGTGACAGACCTATTATTTTCATCCTCATCAAGCACTCCTGATAAATTTCAGTGAAAGCATAATGAAATATATAATAAAAAGTTACATAATGAAATATGGCTTTTTTAAAATGAATTAAGGTGTTAAAGTATATTCATCCAAACAAGCAAATAAGAATTAACAGTAATATATATGGTATATGTGCATATTCATTGACTAAGGAAAAATCTCTAGAGAGCTAAAATATAACTTTTATTCAACAAAATAAAACTGCGTTTACAAACACGACTAAGGGTAACTAATAAAATAAAATTCATGTCATCCCTGTCATCTCTATTATTTATTATCTATTTATCCACTTCATATAATTATTTAACACTAACTGTGCAACTAGTCACTTTAATATGCTATATATATGCCCCATAACTCTGCAGTCTGCTACTTAGTATTATTAATTATTATTATAAATATGTATATACCATTTAATTTTCATACAGTCTGTTAGTTTGCTATGAGATACAGAGTTTGATGCTTTATTAGTATGCATCCACACTGCACAGACGCACTTGCTCGTTATAACAATAGCTATGCACTCAGCTATGTTGTAATGCCCCATGGGTGTGCGCCAGTGTTCACGCTAGCAAGCTCGTGCCAATGCTCTCAGCCACATTCTATGCGAACACGCTGGCTTTCGTGCCAGCGAGCGCATCTACCCCCATTGTGCACGCCCCCTGGTGTCTGTGCCGGCGAGCATATAAGTCGATACAACCTGCTATTCTATTTTATTGAAAGTATCTGATTTACTTGTCTACATGTAAACAGATTATATACTGTATTCCATTCCTGGCAAGTACCCCTTCCTGATTGGTGCATCCTACAATCTCTACACACACCCTTTTTGATGTGTTAGGCTTTATATACAGAGGGGATCTAAGCTGAACAATATTTGTCCTTACTTAGTCTGACGAAATGCGTGACTTAATTTGGGAAACTGTCTTTATACATGAGTTCCTTTTTATTTAGATGGATTTTGTCCAATTTTTATATTATTGATACATTCTTGCCAGTTTTTTCCATCTCTGGTATTGACACTCTACCACATTGGGCTGCTAGTGCCTCTCTTTTTTCAATACCTTAATTTCTTTAATACTGTCCATTTTCCAGGTTACTGAATTTGGAGCTTTGGGAGCTGCTGAAACAACCACCAGCTGAGGACACTATATCCTGGATTTGGTTTGATTCAGCATTTTGTCAAGTGGGAATCAGGTTAGCAGTTCCACTTACTCACTTAGACAACACCATTTTGTTGATGATCTTACATGAGACACAGTCATCCCTTGTTCTATTTTTATTTGTATTTTCATTGCTGTCTTGGCATCTCAAGACAAAAAGTGTCTCCTACAGGTTATAGGATTAAAAGGATTAAAAGGGAAGACACTACACAGATCACTAAGGGAAGGGGTTGCCTAATAGACAGCCTTACACTGCCTATATATTTGCACCATCAACTGGCCTGTGAAAAATGGCTACTCCCTACTAACCCTCACTTGTGTTAAAGATCTGCTCTATGCTCATAAAAATTGCATAACATGTTTTTGAATGTGATCATTCATCATTAGGGGCACACATCACTTAAAAACAAATGGGCTATCTAGTTTCAACAGATCCATACATCCTATATCTTCATAGTGTGTTAGCACACTAAGATCACGCATTGATGATAGCGGTGAACTTGCATGTGGTGAACGTTGAGTTTAAGCCACCTCCTCTAAAATGGGTGTGTGAGATATAACAACCAATCGGCGCCTACAGATCAGATACCCATGCTGTGTCACAAACAGTGGAGCAGATCACTCAGGGGAGTTGTTCTCCATCCTGAAAAGGGTCCCGCCTATTCTGTAATCAGGACAACAAGCACTTGCTTGGATTATCTCCTCTTTCGATCGAACCCTCTGTCAAACCCTCTGAGCTCACATAAGTGGAGTAACTCAGCTTTCTTATGACCAAGGTATGCATCTGCAATCTTTTCAGGTCCTTACCATATAAAGGATAAAAAAGAAAAGCAGAGAGGGAAAAAGAACAAACTGTTTGTCTGAATGTATGTCTGGAAAACCAATTGTATGCACTGAGAGCCTTCTTGTAGACTGAAATACTCTTCTGTAACATAACCCATCCCTTAACTGAGAGGAATAATGTTTAGAGGGTAATTTATTCTAGAATTTTCTCTTTTTTTCTCTTATTACATTTAATATATTTGCGCCTTTTCCATTCCTTTGGCAAAGTTAGCCGTGCAAGAATTTTTCAGTGTTGTGACTGATATATCTCTAAAAAACAGATGTAATTTTCGCATCTTTACTCTAAATTCTAGAGCACCCAGCTACCCGGCACCCAGACCTTTTGACACCACCTTTACTTTACGTATCAACTTGTAATAAGAAGGCAAATAGATGCCTGTCTACATAATTCCTCAACAATTTAGGAAACCCAGAATACAAATAACCCAATTAGCTACAGGATTATTATAATATTACCCGTACCATTATCTCTTTAGGAGCTTAGGTTCTTTAAGCCTAGAAGTAGAGACTTATTAAGTTTTAGTCGTTTTAATGTGCATTGCAGACTTAAAAAATACACTTGTCACATAATAGATTACAAAGAATGTACAAATAATACAGGTATAAACAGTTCTAAAATAAAAAGGAAAAAACATGTAGACCTTACAAATGGGATAGAGGATATATCCAGCAGGGAGTTTCAACAAAACTATGGCCAACCTGTCCTGGTTAAAATGGCTCCTCCACAGACTGACAATAAGCATTTACTTACTTAGCCCAATAGTTTATACTTTATCAATTATTTCCAGCCCTTGCTTGTGATGTTGCCAAGAATTTTTCAATGGTACCACTGCCTTCAATCAACTTGGTACCCTGTTCTCTATCACCCAATACCAAACTTGTTGGTGGATAGGTGATCTTGCGAGGTTCCCAGAATTATATAGTCCCCGTATTTGAATGGATGTGGGGCGGTCTCCCTGACCCTATCCTACTAACTGGGGTTTGTAACTATGGGTTATGACCAAGTTAATAAGAAACATATAACATATATGAGTTTGACTGTTACCTCCTTTGTTCTACTACAAGCTCTCTCGCTCTCTTTGGACATTAACAGACCTTCCTATTAATCATATGTGGAAGATATGTGTGTGTCTTTCCAGGTGGGAAATTCTACACTGAATTCCTTTGAAGTTTGCGCCCACCTGGTGTCATCATGCAGCAGGTTTTATGACAGGACTACTCATCTCATCCTTGGAAGTGTAATTAGGATTTACAAATTAGGATAGGAATTTGGAAAGACAAACTTCTAGCAATAAATTGTGGCCATATTTTGTACTATTATTATTGTTATTATTATTATTTGTCTCTCAGTGTATCCTGAGCCACTGCAGCTCATGTTTTGTTTGTTATTGCCTCAGATTGATGTTCAGATTCTTTGGACTTTTCCCCCGCTTCAGGGACTGATGAAACAGAGAGATCAATAGACAGTCCTGACAGGCCAGCAGCTCAGCATTGGAGGAGAGGGAAACATCTTGGTTTACTGCTATTTACTCCACGCACAATAAATTAGCCATATTTCTTGTATGTACTGGGCCTAGGAGGGGGTTTTCCAGGTTTATCCCTGGCTAGCAGTAGTAGAAAACCCTCCTGCAATGATAAAGAGCTACTGTAAGATTCGGGGGAAGGTTCTGTACCAAAGTAAATATAAAGTTACCATACATCCTCCCCACAGAGCCTGAAGAAAGGGTATTCTGTTGAAATCCTGTGGACATAGATGTTTGAAATAAGAAACCCGGATTAAACTCTTATGTGGGGTAATTTATCATTATTTTACTTCCTGTTTTTCTTTATTTTTTGAGACATTTTTTGGCGCATTGCAATTTTTGCGCCTTTTTGGAGACATTTTGAAATGTCCGCCTGACATTTGTTTTTCGTCAGTAAAACAGATTTAACTTCTAATCCAGATGTGCTAAGTGTTGCAAATGACATTTAGCATTTCAAATTGTCTAAAATTTGCAACATTTTTTGGCGCAAAAAACTCTAGACAAAACCATAGGAAATGGAATGAAAATTTAGAAAATGGAATGAAGTGACTTGCGACATTTGTGCAACATTTTTGTGACATTTGTAACAAATGTCTCAAAAAGATATCTGAAAAAAAAAAAAACATTTAACATAAGGAAAAAGTGAGATTGATAAATTACCAAAGAAGCAGATGGAAAAACTAGCCAAAACAGAGATAAGATAAATGACCCCCATGGAATTACAACCACTTTGCATTTTACAGCAAAACATCTATTAATTTAGTTAGTGAAACTCTCCACGCCAAGAACATATGATTTTCAGCATATCTTATTTTGCCAAAAAGTCTATTCCTTATGTTAAATATTTGAAATTATATGCTGAGATTTAAGGTCTACATCTGGAACATGTAGCAGTAAATGCATTTAAGAAATGTGCTATTTAAGTATCCAGATCTCATTACTCAGAGAACAATTCCTTTAGACTATGAATCACTACTCATGAGAAACATATTTTAGTAAGCCTGCCAAGGACTTTGTTATCATATGTTTCTACTTGTCTCTTGTATGCGATTTAATTAAGAATTTGTGTTGTTTTACAGACAACAATAATTAGTTTTATTCCTATTATTTAATTGTTTCTTATTATTTCTAGTTACTGTATGATTTTACAGGTATATGTGGAAACTAACAATTAAAAATGAATAGGTAGTTATCCTTGCTTTAATTTATTAGATTTTGGCTGATTAGATTTGGTTAGGAGCCCAGTGTCATTATACAAATTTGGCAATACACTTAATGGCTTATCTTGGCCCAGAAAGCACCTCATTAGAGCTTCCATGCGTGAATCTGTCTTCCTTCTGGTTACGACACATGCCACTTTTGTAGTGTTGCAGAAGGTTGGAAAGCATGCAAATGATGTGATACATTCTATTTTCCAACCATTGACATATTATTTAAAATTAGTGAAGAATGAAAGATTATTTCTTCCTTTTTGGCATTTTTCCTAATGGAAAGGGTTTTGGCATGAAAATAGGTCTAATTAACAGCATTTACAAATGACAGATTAATTATTGATTTGCATCCCTTGCAACTTATAAGCATTTTGTTGTTGTAAATTAAAGAAACACATCAATTGAAAGCAAATGTGCTTGAGTTTTGTCTGATATATGTCGAATGATGGACTACATATAATTAGAATTTTGACTGCTTGATTGTGGCAAGAGAACTGGATTCTATTACAACTAGCAATAAAAGTAATGAAACAAACCTTTAATGGGATAAAAAGGATGAAAGATTAGCTATTTGTTCATTCACAGCCTGAAATAGTATTTTATTATGGTCTTGAATTGGGAAGGTAATTAACTCTATGAATTTGAAAGAGTTCTTGTTATCAAGATAATTAAAAACTCTGCACATAAGGCAAAATGTAACTGAAGCATTCACATTATATTCAGGTGAAAATAGTTATCATATTGGTAAATACTGTAGCTCTCGTTAAAATATGTCAAAATCAGTCTACAACTGACATGAGATTCAATTATCTGGGAACTATGCAGTCAAACAGATAAGAAGGAACCATTGAATTACTTGAGAGTTGGCCTTTATTCACAGCATCAGCTTCCCCAAGCAATAAAATGCCCTATGCAGCCCCAAAGTAAGGAAATGCAGCATCCCCCCTCCATTAATGATATATCCAGTGATGTCTTGTTATATAGTAGATTGATAGACTGTGGATAATTACACAATCTTTCCAGCTTCAGCCAGCAACTTCACAAGGTTTTTAGATTTTGTTCTTTGGTTGATATTCATATTTTGGAAAAGAACGTTCATCTCTAGGACACAGAAGCATCTCTATCCCAAGCATTATGATGGCTGCAGATTCCCATCATCTTCGTACTTATAATTGTTTGTACAGATGAATGAGGTACCTTCAGGTATCTAGAAATCCGGACTTTGTTCAAGTGCACAATTCTCGTCCTTGTATTTTGGCTGTTTTCTTTAGACTTTCCCATGATGTAACACAAAAAAGGATTGTGTTTCAGGTATGTCTCCAAATACACCTTCACATTGCCATTATTAACTCAGATGTTGCCTATAAAGAAGAAGTCATGTCTTCATTATATGGGCTGTCCCAAATTGTTTAACACCTTCGTGACCAAGGACGAACTATAGCTTTCTTGTGCTGCGAAGGGTGTATGGAGAGAGCTCACGCGCTGAGCTCGTGCCATACACAGCGGGTGGCGGCTGTATAACACCGTGATCAGTGCTGGCACCAATAGCGGCAGTTAACCTGTTAAGTGCCTTGGTTGAACCTGACAGCTGCACCTTACTTACCTTTACATGGGAGCCGCCATTTTGGATGGCCGATCGCCACCTCCTGTGACGTCATCGGAGGGCGGTGATTTTTTGGCATGGCAGCCTACAGTCTCATTGAGACTCGCCGGCTTGCCACGTGCAATGATCTCTAATAGTAAGCAGATGGCAGGCTATTAGAAATCATTGTAATATTGGTATATACTGCAATACAGTAGTATTGCAGTACAGGCGGTCCCCTACTTAAGGACACCCGACTTACAGACAACCCATAGTTACAGACAGACCCCTCTGACATCTGGTGACCTCTCCGGATGCTTTACTATAGTCCCAGATTGCAATAATCAGCTGTAAGGTGTCTGTAATGAAGCTTTATTGATAATCCTTGGTCCCATTACAGCAAAAAAATGTTTAAACTCCAATTGTCACTGGGGCCAAAAATCTTTTTGTCTGGATCTACAATTATAAAATATACAGTTTTGACTTACATACAAATTCAACTTGAGAACAAACCTCCGGACCCTATCTTGTACGTAACCCGGGGACTGCCTGTATTTAGTATTAGCAATCAGACCCTGCAGAGTTAAATTACCCTGGAGGATCTGAAATAATGGTCAATTTTTTTTTTTAAATGTTAAAAAAATGAAAAAATGGTAAAAGGTTAAATCACCCCCGATTTTTTCTGGCTTTTAACCCCACAATGAAAAAATGATGCCCAAAGTCGAAAGTGACACTTTTTTGCCATTTTGAAAAATATAAAAAATTCTATAATAAGTGATCAAAAGGCTGTACAGTTCTCACAATGATAGCATTAAAAACATCATCAAAATTCGCAAAAAATGACACCACCCACAGCACAGAAGTATGAAAATGTTATTGGTGCCAGAATATGGCAAAATGAAAAATTTTTTTTTGTACAGAAGGTTTTAATTTTTTAAAATGTATGAAAACATTAGAAAACCTATACAAATTTGGTATCCTCGTGATCCTACCGAACCAAAGAATAAAGTAGACATGTCATTTGGGACGCTCAGTGAAAGCTGTAAAATCCAACCCCTTAAGAATATGACGCAAATGTGTTTTTTCATCATTTTTACTGCATTCATATTTTTTCCCTGCTTCCCAGTACATGGCATGGAATATTCAATACAATCACTAGGAAGTGCAATTTGTTACGCAGAAAAGAAGCCCAAACATAGCTCTTTACATAGTTACAAGTTACAGATTTTTGAAGGTGGGGAGTGAAAAATGAAAATTCAAAAGCAAAAAAGGGCCACATCCGTAAGGTGTTAAAGGCATTGTAATCTTAGTGCACTTTTGACTTAGTGACTTTGTTGAAAGTAATAAAAAAATGTAAAAAAGTATCTCTTATTATTATGGTATTTGGCAAATATACAAAACTCTGGAAATCCTAGTTACCAAATGTTAGATAGTGATTAAAAATATGTGTCATTTTGACTGGCACCACACTCTCACTATTAATACTTCACACATGGCAATTGAGGATTCAAGGTTATAGGTAGTGATGAGAGTTTCCAAACCAACAAGTTAGGGTATGTACTGAATTTGGCAGATACGGCACCCACGACCCCCGTTGCCAAACAGTTATCCCCATTCTTGATTTGGGATCATTTTCATGGAAAAAGTGCAAAGCAGTTTTCAGTCCTTTTCGCAAGCCCTGGCTTGTCCTCTGTGGGCATGGCTGTCATTGGACAGGTGGGATATAAGACTCTCTAGATGCCATTTTATGATATGTTGTTGTGATCAACATTTCCAGCAACATCTTAAAAGCACAATCTCAGTATAGTTTGCAGTTCCATAAAAATGTTAAAGCCACTGTTGCAATACAGTTTGTAGTTTGATAAAAATCGTAAAGCAGCTGTCGCAGTATAGTAAGCATTTCCAGAATAATTCAGTGTTAAGTTAAAATACCAGCCTTAGGCTACATTCACACTAACGTATGGGGGACGTATATACGGCCGACGTATATACGGCCGATATACGTCCCCCATACACTTCTATGGGCGCACGGCACCCTACGGGAGCGGTTATACTTGTGATTTGTAGTACTACCATTGGTATGTGTTTTGCATCCTGCATCCTGTAAAAAGTAACTTTTATTAAAGTGACCTTGGCCTCTTCCTGGGGCCAAGAAATAGCCGAGGTCACTCAGCAAAACCTGTGTCATTAACAGGAGTTATTTTTTACACTCACTTCTTTCTCTACTCCACCCTGACCCATACTGTTTAAATACTGTCGTAGCGGGTGGTGCACACCAGTTAGTAGCCAAAAGACTAACTTTATCCTTAATTTGTACCTGAATTATACCTGATCTACTACCCTGACCCCAAGCCTATTATATCCCTATTTTCTGAACCTGTACCAGAGCCTGGATCCTGCCTGATCCGCAATCCTGAATCCACGTCTGCTCCTGAACCCGAACCTGAATCTGGTCTGGTCTTTCTGTCTGTTTGCCACAATGTTCATTTTACTTCTGTTCTGACAGCATACTCAGAGTAGGGATTGTGAATCAGCAGTCCCTTACCAATAGGGTTTGCAAGGCTATTAGGTAGGGAATTGGGGTTGTGCAGGAATTCAGGAGCTTGCTTTCCTTCCTATCCTTTGACAATTTACATGAAGTTTCAAATAAGGGTCCAACAATCATAATGTCAGTACTGATTTTCTCTGCAGTATTCTGAATGGAATCATGTTTTAAGTATCTATGCTTGAAAACCACACGAAGGGCTGCCTTTGATTGATAGATGCCTCTAAGGATCTTTTCTTTGGTAAAAGCTGGATGTGAGTGTTCAGTTTGTTTCCAGCTGTGAATTGAGTGATGTATGGCTGAACCAGTCAGCTGCTGGGAGAAGAGACTGTTACTCCTTTTTATTCTGCTCAGTTCCAACAGTGGGTGCTAGTAAAAGTTTCTTTGCTAGTTCTATCATAAATTATACTGTTTTGTTTCTTCTGTACTCCTGGATTTGGCTCTGATTCTTGACTATGCTTTGTACAAGAATTTTTGTGACTCTTTTGCTATGTCTGTTGGAGCGACGATCCTCAGCCTCGCCGACGGCACCGATCGCGGGTGTAACCGGTAAGCCTTTGCTGCAACCGGCTGCAGAGAGGCCTCAGCCCGTGAGCTCTCTCCATGCACCCGCACCCGGCATGTGATGTAGTATTACGTCACATGTCAGTAAGGGCTTAAATACCTGTGCAAGCAGTTTACACCTAAAAAAAGGTTCAAAGTCCATCAGAAAACTGGCCCAATGTTGCAAAAAACTGCTGTTTTTGTTTTGGCTAATTTTACTGTGGTTGAAATCAATGCAGACATAATACAAAGGCTCAGTTTTTCCACAAAATTTACATTTTTTATAAGATATGAACATTTGAAAAATTTGGAAAAATTCATTTTATGCTAAATTCTAACCACACCTAGGGGTTGAATATGCAATTGTTGCAATTATTACTATAGATTACAATACCATAGCATTTCATTCTTTCATAAAAGCGCCATGTTACATCTACATTTCTGCTGAAAGCCTACCATCAATTTTATTTCAATTTTTTTAATCCCTGTAAAAAAGTCTGCTGCAAATACACAGATTATGAAGTTCAGGATTCATTCAAAATTCACACAAAGATACCATGGATGTACATTTTTAAACTTGGGAGCCTAAGGAATACGGACAGCTGGTGAATGATGAAACAAAGATTCCTCGGATACTTATCTACTCATAAGCATTAATAGTGAAAACCTGCTGTAGAAGAATGAAGGAAAGTTGCTGACATGGAGTCTTTTTCATTAAAGGTCAAGCTGTATCGATCTCCAAGAGAAAATCTTGCCACTGTAAGACACATAGCAATATAATAACATTTGTTACAATGACGACAGATAAACGACTGTCAGAGGCTTGGTAGCTCTTATTTTCTTAGTGTGAGTGGCAATTTTCCTATAAGTCGTACAGCTCAATAAAGTATTTCCTGTTTTTGTGTAATTAGACTTCTACCGTTCCAGTGCTGTGATTAAGGAAGGAAACACAAATAATAATTGATTTCTCATTTCTGATATTGACATCTCCAAATCATTGAGCTAAGTTCTCATGTTTGCTTTAAATTTATAATTTGCTATTCTAACGCAGGAGTAATTGATTTGTGTACAGTATTATATTTTTTTCTAAATTGTAACATCTTTGAAGTATATGTGTTTTCCCAAGATTTAAATGAGAACTCAACTTCTCTTGGTTGGTCATCAGTCCAGGCAATGGATGTAATGATGTTTAATTAGTAGACCACTAAATAATATCCATTTGCGTTGCTATTAGTGTTACATAATGCTAACCATACTTAGGTTCCTTATGGTATCCTGTGTTTTGTCTAACACTTCTTTCTATTTAAATTGGCTTAATAGTGTTGAAACTATACAACATATTATGCTGGTATGACATTTTATAAATGTTTATGGATCCAAGCTCTGGATTCAATAACATATTGATGTGTCAGTCCTTCATATGGTTAGAAGGGTCATCCTTAGCATAGCATAGTGTGCACAACATTTTCCAAGGTTTGGTTCAATCTGTATAACAGATGTGCTTTATCACTTGGTTTAATATTTAGTTTTGAATCAAAAAATGTCATATCTAAAAAAGTGGCATTTGAGCTCTTTATGATATCAGATAAAACAGAGCTCACATTCTATTTTCCATTGTTTATTTTATTGTCCTTATATGTAACCTACAGTATTGCATCTATGACCAATAAAAGAAATGTGAAATGTGACATCTATATATAAAATGTTTCAAAGAATGGATACTGCCCTTTAGAGATAGTATAGAGAGGAATATCCAACCATGTATCCAGCTCATACATGTGTTATGTCCCTCAACACGCACAGATACTAGAGCCCTTCCAGAACCTTCGAAGGTCCCCTAACTGCAGAACTAAATGCCAATAGAAGGGACTCGTTTCCAAAAAATCTTGTTTATGGAACTGTAGGCAGCCAGTCAGTGTCAAACCATAAAAAAGATGTGTGAGGGGCCCATTATTTCACATCACTTGTAATAAGCTACATTGAAATAATATTATCGCTGGTTAATGGTTTAATTGAAACTTGTGTATACAGATGTCACTCCTGTTATGTTAACAGTCAATGGCCCTCATTTATCAAAAATAGTGCAAACTGTACTTCATGCAGAGTGTGCCACTTTAACATACAGCATGCAACACAATTCTTCTGTCTACATGTGGAGCACGGTCCGAATCAGCACCAGAACTCCCCTTTATGTGCAAAACTTGGTGGCGCAGTGGACACAGTGAAGCCGCGACAAACTCTTCATAAATACATGTTCAAGCAGTTTGCATGATCTTTTCAGTACAAAATCAGACAGAAAACTGGTGCAAATACTTTAATAAACGTGTATAAATGTCTGCAGTTGTCTGGTACCCAGAAACACAATCCTGGTATCTTATGATAGAGGAGAGTCTTGTCTTCATCCTCCAGCCAGGTGGAAGTTAGCAGGCGGAAAGATGGGGTGCAGAGAGGTAGAAACTGACATCCTGCAGGGAACCTAAATATTAGCTGAATCTGTTGCTAAACCTGAGAAAACTTATGTCCCTGTTATTAACGCTCTCCTTCCCATAACAATTATACAAATATATTTTCATTGCCTGGTCTTGAAGAGGTTAATGTGAAGAATTTTAGAAAAGTATATCCCAGGCTTGCACTGTACTTTTATTTAGAGAAAAGCTTTAAATTAAAAAAGTATCAGTGCATTTAGAGCTTATGAAATAGGGTAGATGATCAAGTATAATAAACATTTCCTGTGAATTCTGTCTACAGAAGATGATATTCAGTTAAACTTACTTAGGAAGTTGACAGGTAGACAGTTAAAAAGTGAAAAAACAAACTATTAAAGTAAGAGGTCACAGACATTAATACCAATAGCTATGTCTAATGCATGGTAATTATGTGAAAGGTCAAACAATTTATAGCCATTCCCATCTATCAGATTGTAACAACTATTGCATTATTATTGTGGCAGATTAATAAGCCTTAGAACATTTTGTTAACTCTGACATAAATTGGACACAAGAGCAGAAACAGACACTCTAAAAAGCATAGCTTGCTGATGCCCATGCACAAATTAAAGTAGTTCTCTATTTGGACAGTTCCTTTTTACTGACCCCCCATCATATTGGGTTTTTACAGCAATTGCTTCAGGTACTTCTTCTGATATGTTCCTTTCTACAGTGTCATATCAGAAGAAGATTATAGGACATTACTGCCACAGGAGCCTGTGCCAGGATTGGTTATCAACCCACAGCACTGGCACTAACACCCATGATTCGAAAAGCTCTGTTCCCAGGTGTTTAACCCCTTCTTGCAAATGGACCTAATATTAAAATATCAAAATTAATTAATATCAATTAATACATATTAATAATTAATATCAAAAAATTTGGGTCTTGGATTCACACCCAGATTTTATAAAGTCTGTAAAATTGATTTGTTGTCCCTGCTCACTAAAGCTTTCAACTGTATATCAGGGAGTTCCCAAGGCAAGCTCTACAGGCATATATAACAGTGATACCTAAATTAGGGAAGTATCAGATGCACTGCAGTAACTTCATCCCTTCTATTGTGGATACTGATTATTCTCAAAACTACTGGCGTTGCAGCTACAGCCATTTATACCATCCTTGATGCATCAAGAGCAGGTGGGTTTTGTTCCGGGGAGGGAAACCAGGGACAATACAATCAAGACAATTGTGTCTATTATCTATAAATGCTGAAAACGCTTTCAATTGTGTGAACTAGGAGGTCACCCTGCATTCGATTGGCTTGGAACCTCACACGAGAGAGAGAATTATGGCTCTATATCATGACTCATCAGCTAGAGTCAAGGTCAATGGTGCACTCTCATTGGCATTTTCAATATCCAATGAGACTAGACAGGGATACCTGTTATCCCCTTTCCTGTATCTACTAGTGATGGAGTTTCTGTTGATCAATCCCTGGAACAACCCTGCTGTTCAGGGTTTGAGAGTTGGGAATACTCATCACAAGATGTCTCTATTTACTTATTGCCTGCTTCTTTATGTGACTAACCCGTAGATCTCACTCCCCAACATCCTGAAGGACATTGCTATTTTTGGCAAACTTAGTAACTTCAAAGTCAAAATACCAAAATCAGAGCTACTAAATATATAATTTACAACAGAGGAAGCTTCCCATTTAGCCTCAGTCTTTTCTTTTCCAAGGGTCAATACTTCTATTAAAATACCTAGGCATTCACATTTCGCCAGACCCCTCTGATTTATACTGCCTCAATCATGAATCTCTAATAAAGTCTATTACTACAGACTTCAATAAATGGCAATCATTAACTATTTAATGATTTGGGAAAATAAACAACCTGAAAATTGATATTTTAACCCAGCTCTTATACCTATTTCAAACTGTGCCCATAGACATACCAAATGCTCTTTTTCTTCACAAATTGGCGCCCCACTTTGTGTGGAGGCGACCCCTTCATATTCGCTTAATCCTTCTCATGAGTGCAGGTGGAGTGGGGCTGACAAGCTCTAGGTCAAATCAGAGCTGGAACTATCATCCCAACAAATTCCAGGAATTTTCTGGCTACCCAAGTCCACTGCACTTCAATCTCTCCCATTTCCCTGAAATTCTCCTGGGTAACCCCCATTTTACTTCAGGGGTTCCAGTTCACTCTTTCCTGGGTCTAGATGTTAACATACTTCCCAGAGTTAGGGAATGAAAGCAGAACTCGCCCCCTAGTGGATATAGGAACTGGAGGTCTCTCTGGTTCTTGGTTCAAATACCGGCTATTTTGGTACTGTCAGTACCTGTCCAACAACTGCGCAACCACAACCAGGATTAGCGTTAGCTGTCAGACTGGGTAAGTGGTGGCCAACTCACCCTGCGACATCCCTGCAGCTGAGGACCTGCCTACAGCAGATAAACCGCCCTGAAAAGGGTTAACCCTAACTGACAGTCCGTGAGTGACGCTACAAGATGACAAGAAAAATTTACTTTGTCTGACAGCTGCTGGATGGTGGAGCGGACAGGTAACAGGAATATTGAGACAGACCAGTGTTCACACTAGTGCACAGAAATCTAACACAAGTAAGAGACAGGGAAAATGGGTTAACACCAGGAGAGACAACAAAACTGAGGGACAAACAGCAGATACTGACAGACAAGCGGAGTCTAACAAACTGGGTCAAAACCAAGATGGCAGCAAAGGTACAGAATCAATTAGCAAAAAGAATGGTCAAGTCCAAGCATGGAATAGCAAACAAAGATAGCAAGAACACAAGATACACAGATTAGACTGAATAACCAGCACCCAATCAAGGGGCTGGGCAGAATATAAGGCAGTAATGCACACTACCTGGCTCAGCTGTCCACCACTCAAACCGCAGCTGCAGACAAAACAAGTTCAAAGACACACCCAGCTTTCCCAAAGATCGGGAGCTGTCAATCACATGCAGCTCTGGGTGTGGTTTTCCAGCACAGAAGCCTGAAACCTGATCCCATCAGAACAATTTGCGAGTTCTGACAGGCACTTTATTTCTTCTTTGGGCCAGATATCAGCACTCACAACTTCTTTCACCACATTTGAAGAGCTTTGTCTTATTAAAGAACCTTCTACTCACACCTTTTTACTAAATGGCTTATTGTTGGCAATGGAGAAAGGAGACTCCATATGGCCTGGGAAACAGCCCTCGGTAAAGAGCTTGCACCTGAACAATGGTCTATGGTGTTCATCCTGATACATGTCTTGTCCACATCCTGTAGACTTCAAGAACTTAATTTTTAAATACTTCCACATTGGTACCGCACCCCAGTCAGACTGAGGCACATTCATCCACAGATTTCGGATCAATGCTGGCATTGCTAACGCCACTTGAATAACATGTAGAAGGCATTGTTCTATTTTTATTAGCAAGCTTACCCCTCTAAATTAGGTGGTATGGAAATCATGATAACCTTTGGTAAATCCCCCCTATTAACTTACTGTACTGTATCCTTCGACAGATGTGTCTCTTGCAGCCCCACCACTTGCACTGGCTAGTCTTTAATATAATCAAATATATCCCTCCTTTTTCTAACTGATCCCATACATTTAAAATTTTCAGCCATTTTCATACTACACGCCTTTGACCTTCACCCTCAAAATCTATCCCAGGCTAACTAAGTTCGCCAAAAAGTTTGCCAACAAACCAGCCTCAACCTGGACCCCCCCCCCCTCCCCAGAACTGTGATCAGTTTTTCTCCATTTCTCCTCCAAAAATGGTAAAAGCAAACAATGAACATCCTAGCACACATAATAAGTAATAACAGTAGTAAACATTGCATTTTTTGATCCCCAGAATTGCATTAGCAGAAAAATTACATACAATACCAGTGATTAGAAATCGAATATTCCTCCATCCGCTATCAGAAATGACAGAATACCTTCCTTAAATAATAACATATTAATACTTATAAAATATATGACCTGGTTCCTGGTCTCCAGGCACTAATAGGTCTCTTGCGCAACCCCCATAAACAGGAGCAAGGACAGTACATGCACATACAGTTCTAGGCTTAGTGTCCTGCCGGATCCCCAGCTGGCCTCATTGACATCCAGCCTCTGCAGAGTCGCTCTCTGCATATCTAAGAATTGTGTAGATCTATAGGCTACGACCTTCAGACCTGCCAAGTGCAGCATAGAATAAGGAAACTCCATCATCCTCAGCTGCTGCTTAATATCCAGGAACTGCATTTGCTTTAACTTGACCGAAAAATGGCATCTCTCACTCCTTTAACAATAATGTAATTCCAGTACCAACCAGCCTCAGAATGTGATCATGGTCTTTATAAAGCAGTGGCTTAACCAACACAGGGAGTCAAGGTCTTCCTGGTGGCCTTGGCCTGGTGGGCACCCGATGTGCCCTTTCCACAGAAAACAAAGAAGTAAGGTTATCTTACCCAGAAATGTCCAGGAACTACTTCTCAAGTCGTTGGCCATGGCCTGCAAAGACAACACTGCTTGTGACAGGTCACACACCTCCTGACTAATTTCCACCGCAGTGGTTCTTTCAACCACTTTATGAAGATCATGGTTCATCAATAGAATGTCCTCCTTCAGACTATCTGCATGGCCTGTAAGCTTCAACAGGGTTGATGTATTATGTGGCACAGCACGTAAGAGGCCAGCAAGTGTGGGTTCTGCATTCTCCTTCTCCTCCACAGCCGATCCCGCCTGGGCTCCACCTACTTCCCTCTCATCTGCTGTCATGTCCTCCTCTCCCGACATGGAATTCCCTAGCACAGAGAATCTGAACCCCAGTGATTTACACGGGCTCTTCTGCATTGCCCGGCTACTCTTATGATGTGCACTCGTGACCACAGCTTCGGCATAGCTGCTCAGTTTGGGGGCAGTCTCAGCACTCACCCTCCTTCAGCTTGGTGGGTGCCATCTTGGGAACTCCCCCTGCCTCTCCAACGATTTCTCCCTCTTTCTCCCGGGGCATTTCTCCACTTTTACCTCATGCTTATGCTCGGTTATGAGCACTGAGTGCCTACGTCACTCCACTGCTTATAATCAGGATGCTATTAGCGGATCTCCGACACTGTGTGGCTCACTCCATCTGCAGCTAAGCCATACCCCCAGTCTTAGAAGTATTTGCATAAGTGTCAACCTACACTACCAGTCTTAGACATATACTTCATCAGTTTTAACTTAAACTAGCAGTCTTGGACCTATTTGCTATATACAGCACTACAGTGCAGTGCTGTTGTTATGACTCATTATAACTATATCCTCAAATGGTACTGCAGGTGTTTTAAAAGCTGGAATTAAGGGAGAGGGATGTGTCCGCGGTACTGCTGCTGGTGGTGACAAAGCTGATGTTGCAGGGAGGGAATGTGTTATGTCTCTGCCTTGTGCAAGTTCCTCTGGTGCAAGCAAGTACCATGGTGTGCAGCATATACTGATACTGATAGTATATAGCCTGCAGAACCCTGTAGTATATAACCTGCCAGCCCCCTGTAGAATATAGCTGTCGGCCTCCTGTAGAATATAGCCTGCAAACCCCCTGTAGTATACAGCCTGCCAGTCCCTGTAGAATATAGCCAGCCGGCTCCCTGAAAAATATAGCCTGCCAATCTCCTATAGTATATAGCGTGCCAGCCCCCTGTAGAATAAAGCTACCAGCCCTGTGTAGTATACAGCGTCAGCCCCCTGTAGAATATAGCTTCCAGCCACCTATAGTATACAGCCGTCAGCCCCCTGTAAAATACAGCCTGCCAGCCCCCTGTAGAATACAGCCTGCCAGCCCCCTGTAGAATATAGCCTGCCAGCCCCTGTAGAATATAGACTGCCAGCCCCCAGTAGAATATAGCTGCCAGCCCTATAGTATATAGCCACCAGCCCCTTGTAGTATATAGCCAGCCAGTCCCTGTAGAATATAGCTGCCAGCCCTATAGTTTATAACCAGCCCCCTGTAGTATGTAGCCAGCCAGCCCCCTGTAAAACATAGCCTGCCAGACTCCTGTAGAATATAGCTTCCAGACCAATAGTATATAGCCAGCCCCCTGTAGTATATAGCCAGCCAGTCCATGTAGAATATAGCCAGCCAGCCACCTGTAGTATATAGCCAGCCAGTCCCTGTAGTATATAGCCTGCCAGTCCCTGTAGTACAGTGATGGCGAACCTTTTAGAGGCCGAGTGTCCAAACTGCAACCCAAAACCCTGCTTATTTATCGTGAAGTGCCAACCAAAAATTAAAGCAGTAATTTATTGCTCCCTGTTCAACAACTTTTAATCATATTAGCCTCCTGAGGACAGCAACACAATAGAAAGATGAAAATTTTCCATCATTTTAGCTTCTTTCCAGTGTCCCTCTGTACACAGCGAAACGTGGGGCCAACAGGAGGTCCTCCAAAAATAAATTGACCCTGATTTTTTGAGCTTTGTCTGGTGTGCTGGGGCGATGGCCTGGGTGCCCACAAAAAGGACCTTGAGCACCCGTGCCATAGGTTTGCCACCGCTGCTGTAGTATATAGCCAACCAGCCCCCTGTAGAACATAGCCTGCCAGACCCCTGTAGCATACAGACATCCAGTCCCTGTAGTAAATAGCCTGCCAGGCCCTGTAGTATATAGCAAACCAGCCCCCTGAAGAACATATCCTGCCAGCCCACTGTAGAATATAGCCTGCCAGCTGCCTGCAGAATATAGCTGCCAGCTCCCTGTAGTATATAGCTGCCAGCTCCTGTAGAATATAGCTGCCAGCCCCCTGTAGAATATAGCTGTCAGCTCCCTGTAGTATACAGCCACCAGCCCCCTGTTGAATATAGCCTGCCAGCCCCCAGTAGTATTTAGCCAGCCAGCCCCCAGTAGTATACAGCCGCCAGCCCCCTGTAGTTTACAGCCGCCAGCCCCCTGTAGAATATAGCTGCCAGCCCCTTGTAGAATATAGCCAGCCTGCCCCCAGTAGTATACAGCCACCAGATCCCTGTAGTATACAGCCACCAGCCCCCTATAGAATACAGCCACCAGCCCCCTGTAGTATATAGCTGCCAGCCCCCAGTAGTATACAGCCACCAGCTCTCTGTAGAATACAGCCACCAGCCCTCAGTAGTATACAGCCACCAGCTCCCTGTAGAATACAGCCACCAGCCCCCAGTAGTATACCACCGCCAGTCCCCTGTAGAATATAGCCAGCAGTCCCCTGTAGAAAATAGCCACAAAATAATAAACTTTATACTCACCTCACCTTCTCTTCCTGTGATCCCACGACGCTGAGCTGAGTCGCTGACTGTCGGAAACTGGTGGGGCCCCCATTACAAGTGAAAGTGGTGGGAGCCCCCGGGGCTCAAGCCCCGGGAGCCCCTCCCTTAATCCGGCCCTGGTAATAACGAGGTCCTAGACTCTACATAGGTGGAAAGCAGTGATATTTCACATAAACAGGTGGTGGCCAGGTAGCCCCAGACAGCAGTTTAAGTGAAAGGGCATAAAGGTGCAGACATCAGCCCATAGACTGTGGCGTGACATTTTTTCTCCCATAGTGCAGATGACAGATAACTTGTCATTTGCATGCTGTGCCTCCAGTCCATAAAGCTGTGCACTTCATTTATGAGCAGGCACCTGCAACGTAAGCATGAGCTACAGTTAATCAGACATAAAAAAGCAGTTAATGCCTGAGGTTCCCTCTGCTGCTTTGGTTGTACCACCTCCTGAGGGATAAGGCCATCTGTTTCCCGGCAAAGGAAGTATGTGACACCACCAGAACTACTACTACTACCAGCCCCACCATCACCAAGCTTATCCATTGAAAAAGCTCTTCTGTCCATTATGGAGGAAGAGAAGGGACATGTGTCAGGCCTGTCCATACATGGCACGAAGGGGAGGTTGCTGGACCATTGCTCAGGTTCTACACTCTCCAGCCAGGAGATACATTTGGAGGAAGGAGTTTTACTTGCTGCAGAGTGACAGCCAAAGCAGCTTATGTGTGTCAATGGAGCATGGCTGGGGAGATGCAAAGGGGGAGTAGGGGACACCTTAAACCAAGGACAGGTTGTCCCTTCCTCTGGTCTCCCTGCCCCCCCCCCCCTGAGTTTCCAAAAAAATCACCAGCTTAGATTACTGAGTGACCACCCTTTTATATGCATAGCATATTAGAGTGTCAGACACATATGAGGGAATAAAAGCGTAAATTGGTGGCCGCACTACTAGCCCATCCGACATTGAGTGCTCATTGGCAGCATTAGAATTTTACAAATTGGAATAAAATTGCTGAAACTTTTTCTTTAAATGGGTTGTCCAGTTTCTTCAAATGAATGCTATTTTTTGTATGAAATAAAGTTATACCAATTTCAAACATAATTTTGTATTGATTCCTCATGGTATTGTAGACCCATGCTTGCTGTCATTCAATAGAAAGCATTATAATTTACTTCCAGTGAATCAGGGCGTGTGACATAGATGTAACATAGATGTACTGCTCTTTGGTATACCAGAGAGTAATTATAGCTGTGTGATTAAACAAATCATGCTATGACATCACATAACCATGGACAGTTCCCTATCCACTGGAAGTAGCCAATGAAATATCCTATAGAATGTCAGCAAGCAGAGATCTAGAAATCTGTGAAGAATTGATATAGAAAGTATATTGAAAATTTAACTTTTCATTACACAATCAATAATATTTCTTTGTGGAAACTTGACAACCTTTAATATTTTTCCCATTAACATTAGTTTGGAATTACTACCTGTCTTTACGTTTTTACTACAGTTTGACAGCAAGCTGGATCAGTTTGGTATGTAAACCAAATAAAGCAAAGTTATTCTTCTTCAAAGGTGTACAGCTTTAAAAAGAAAATTGTGATTTAATTTCCTGTTCCTTTTACCACTTAAAAGTATCGGATCCCTGTAGTTACAGTAATATGCTTTTTGATTTTCTAACAAAGGAAACAATTGACAAGGGGAAAGAAGAGACTTTAGGATCAGAAAGGTTAGTATCCGCTTTAGTGTCTGGGGCTTTCATTGTGGAACAAAATACATAAATCTATTATCCTTGCTCTGCAATTAGCATCACTTACAATTTTAAATGATATTTCTCGACATTAATTCATATTAATGCATATCCGAATTGCCGACGCCATGAAAAGGCTTTCTTTCAGATGCTCAGCAATGACGGCATTGTTTGTATATACTGTACACATTTTTTATTGTCTTTATGGATGGTTTATTTGATAAGTTAAATGAAAAAAGGAACATTTCAAAACTAATACAGACTACTTAGACATCGCATAATCCTAGGAGACTTTTTGATTGAAATTTAATTGAGATCAGAATGAATCCAGCTCTAAAGGATGCACAGCTCCATTAGAGTTGCTGATTAATAGAAATAAAATGTCTTGCTATTAGTATAAGTTTTCAATTTAAACCTTGACAGGTATATTGCAAATAATAATGAAATGTTGTAAGGGTATTAGATAATTGCAATGTATGTCCTGTTGTATTCATAAAGACTCTTTCTTGAGTTTACAATTGAGGAAAATGTACTGTTTTTTTTTTGGGGGGGGGGGGTCATTTTTTATAACTACGGTAATATTGCAATATTTTATTTTTAACAGGAATATACACTTACAATGAAGGCGACCAATTTTGTGCCTTCTTTGGAATATAATGTTCTGGTCACCTAACTAGGGGAGCTGTATGCTGTTGTCTATAAAATGACCTGGGAACAGAAAGTCCCTTTTTCTTGTCTCTCCTTTTGTAAAAAAAAAACATTTTGTAGACATTTTAAAGGAAATAGTTCTAGAGAATCAATGGAGAGAAAGCAACATGGTTACTGTGTAAAGAAATTTAATGTTAAAAATATTTGAGAGCAGATGGTTTTACAGTAATTAAATGTAAAATGGTAAATTCCATTCCTCAATTTGGTGGAATTTATAAGCGTTGAGCATCTGTTAGCCAAGATGGCTGTAACCTATTATATTCATAGAACTCATAGACACACCCCAAAGAAAAAAAGTTACAACCCCCTTGGCTAGTTTAAGCTTATTCACATATAAATTGTAGTGCCTGTATTTTTCAAAGCGATAAATGGATTAAAAAAAATAGCATCATTAATTAGGGGCACAATGGCAATAAATGTTGTATGTCATTTAGCTTTTCTGTTTTAACTTCAAGTCTTATATATTTCATGTCTGTTAGTACAGCTAGTGACAAGTTCCCATAGAGCCCTAGTAAATTAATCAACTTTATGTTATCTAACCTGGCATCAGAGTGGAATGTCAGGCCCCTCCTATCTACCCCTTCCCCTGCCATTTCGGCACTTCATATCATGTGATGTCATCTAAGGTCCTTTACCTAGTAACATTTTCAAGTCTACCCCAGGTATATATCTAATCACATGAAATCACAGAATGCCTCCATGGACTTCTACTGCTCCCTATTCTCCTACTCCTTGCCATGCTGTAATGTTATGTGATCAGATATATACATGAGGTAGATTTTGCAAATGTTACAGGTTAAAAAACCTTAGATGACATCACCCTGGTCACATAACATGAATGATGTAACAGAACTCTCTTGTTATGTTCCTGCAAGGCCCTGCGTAAATAATTTGACACAGCTTTTTCTACCCCTAATATTAAGTAAACAGAGCTGTATCTGTCTGTAGTTGAATATTGGCAGACGGTCCCTAAGTACTAGCTTCATATAGCAGCATGCCCTGTATCAGGAACAAGGAGGCAGGGCAATGCATGTAAAATTTAATATGCAGCACCCTATTTATATCATAGCATGTAAGTTTGCATATAAGATTACAAGTTGGGTGATACTTGTACAAACAGTTTTGTAAGATAGCACATAGTAACTGCTTAACTTTGCATCGCGATTGTTTTGTACAATTATATTTTTTTACCAATTCTCTGACACCTTCATAAGCCAGGTTTAGAAAATCACTTGCAGCCAGGAATAAGGAATATTTTTGCCATATTAACCTCTTGCTATATATTGAGACTGGAAATCAACTATTGTGATGCAAAGCTTTAGCTCTGCCTGATGACCATTGCAGAATCACAGAAATATACAGATCAGAAACAAACCTATTGTGGCTAGTTTCTGATGCTTGCACAATGGCTGCGGAATAACCTCGGCAATTGTGTGTTATCCTTAGGCCTTTTGCACACAAACATTTTCTTAAAGCCATGTGCTGCCATTACTGCACCATTATAATACTGATAGCCACATTCACTTCAACGGGCAATAATGTCTTACATTTGAATGGCTATATTGTCCCCTGTATCATGTTAAAGCTTCCTGAATTCCTTTGGAGAGAGGGGGGTGTGGAAAGCTCACCCATCATCCATACTGCACCCGGCCATATGCTATGCAGTCCAGGTGAGCACATGGCTTTGTGCAAGGGGCCTTATGCTGCAGATTTTCCATACATAGTATGCATCATGTGCAATTTGCCAGAATATTCTTTTACAGAAAATGTTTTAAGAAATATGTCAAAGAAATGGGTCAAAGAGTGCATATTAAGACAAAGATCATAGTTTTTCAACCTTTTTCTAGCACTATAACTGATAAGAAAGCAAGAAGGGTTGATTAAATAAGGAGTTACCAGTACATGTCTCCTATCAGCCGATACTATTAACTGAACTAAACTATGTCATTGTTCCATGACTCGCTGCTTTAATACATAAAAAGCTTCAAGAGACACTTTCATCAGAACTGTGAAGTGATTCCAGCTCAGGCTTTAAATTTATTGATCAGTATCAGCAAGATAGCTGAAATGCATTTGTATTCTACTACAGTCTGGGAATCTTACAAATCTTTTTGCTTTTCTTATATCACGTATACAATTTATGCGTAGCTCTGTGCGTTTGTGTTTTCTTGTCTTTTAAAAACTACAATTAAATATCAATTACCTTTATGTCTAATATATATATATATATATATACAGGCAGTCCCCTACTTAAGAACACTCGACTTACATACGACCCCTAGTTACAAACGGACCACTGGATATTGGTCATTTATTGTACTTTAGTCCTAGCCTACAATAAACAGCTGTAACAGTTATCACAGGCGTCTGTAATGAAGCTTTAGTGTTAATCCTGGTTCTTATGACAACCCAACATTTTTAAAATCCAATTGTCACAGAGACCAAAAAAGTTCTGGCTGGGGTTACAATGATAAAATATACAGTTCCGACTTACATACAAATTCAACTTAAGAACAAACCTACAGACCCTATCTTGTATGTAACCCGGGGACTGCCTGTACACACATGATAGACATAAAAAATGAGCTGCAGCAATGTAAAAGAATATGATGCTTTTGTTGCGCCATTGAAGTGTATAAATGGCAATTTCCTAGCTTCAGAGGTTTGTGTTATTCTCATTTTAAACTTTGAACGTTTCAGACGTTTAACATAAACTGTTAAAGAACTTTATAAATAATATATGTTACTTAACTTGCCCCTGAAGCCACTTTTAACCTTTCTGATACGGCCCATTTTTTAAAAAAATGCCCTGTGTAACTATAAGTGGTTATAACTTTGGAACACTTTAACATATCCAAGTGATTTTGAAACTAATTTCTTGTGACACATTGTACTTAATGTTAGTTGAAAATTTTGGTGGTATGTTTTGCGTATATTTCTGAAAAAAATGATGTTTGGTGGAAATTTGGAAAAATTCTTGATTTTCGATGCTAAATTTTCTACTTTTTCAACACATAGTCATAACAGCAAAATAACTTGATAACTTACATTTACCAAATGTCTGCTTTATGTTGACATGTTTTGTATAATGTTATAAGGCTTAGAATCTTAGGTGTAATTTCTCATATTTTCATAAAAAAAATAAAATTCTACTTTTGAGGAACCTGCTCAGCTTTCAAGTCCCTTTGAGAGGCCTAAATCCTAAACCCAATAAATCACCCATTATAGAAACTACACCACTCAACGTTTGTAAAACAACTTTTATGAAGTTTGTTAACCCTATAATTGTTTTACACGGTTAACAACATTGAATGTCGGAAAGGGGATAACACTTTAAAGACTGATGTCTCATGTATTTACAGAGGCCATTTGCAGTCTAAAATGGACCACAGTGTATAAGCTCAATCCCTCTGCATCCATCGGCACCTTGCAGCATCGATCGCTTGGTGTCGATGATGTCACATGCAGCCAGGAGGTCCTTTGAAAAAATAGAAAAAGGGTATTGGTGGGAAGGGGTTATTAGTGTGATCATTTTCAGACATGGAGAAACATAATGGCCCAGATCTATTCAACTGAAAAGAACGTGAAAAATGCTTGCACATGTATTTATGAAGTGTTTGTGCCAGTTTTGTGGCGCTGCCGCACTTTGTCCGTCATAAAATTCTGCACATAACGGGACGTTGTGGTGCCGAGTTATGCGGATTATGCACCACATTTATTACTGCGACATGATAGAAACAAAAATGTTGCACTCAGTTTAAGCATGCTCGGTGTGTTTAAGGTGAAGATTATTGAAGAATGTGCACTAGTATTCAATAATCTAGTGCACTCTCCACATTATTGAGGCAACTGCACGTAGTGCTAGTGCTAGTTCATGATCTGAGTGGTCTTTGAGCATGCCAGTGGGTCTCTTCCCTGGAGTTAAAACATGCAAAAAAAACAAAATACAAGGTAACACATTGAACCATATAACTCATAGTCTACAGGAATTCAACACTGGTACTGTAAATCCTTTACTTATATTTAACTGGAACCATAAGAACATTATCGCTCACATATATTGACTTCGAATCTAAAAAAAGAACCAATGGTCTGCATGCCATCTCGTACCACTGGGTGGAGCCTGACCTTATAACTCATACTTAAAAAATGTTCATTAACTGGAACATTGTTTCCTTGTAGGGCAACCTCTTCATTTCCTGAAATTATCTCATGCCAGAGAAAGCTTGTTTTAGTACTATTTCAGACATAAATAAATTATTGTTCCATGAGTGAGAAAACAGCATGGTTAATTTTCACAGGGTCTTTCTGGTTCATTGGTTTTGTAACGGGGCTGATGTTATGTATGTTGATGATGAAATCTGACAGAAATGTATTTTTATTCAAATGCACATAAGCATCACTTGTCTGCAATGAATTATTCTCTTCAATTATGATTTATTAATGAACCCATTGTAAAAAAAAACATTATTTGTGCATGTATTATTGGTTGAACAAAAATAAAACCTTGTTTATTGAGGCTTTTTTAGGGTTTAAGCAATAAAGTATTTTCTATAAATGCAACATACCTACTGTACCTACAACATTTACTATTGGTTGAAAAGGGATGAAGATTTGAGAGGATCTAACAGTTATTGTCCCATATTATTATACTGTATATTTCCTATGACAATGTTTGGCCAGAAGTATGATAAGCTACTATGGTTTTATAAATTTAATTATGTGAATCAAGGAGATTAAATAGTATACAAATGTACCTTTATTTTCCAGACATGTTAGTTTGGAACAATGTAGCACATTTATTAATTGTGAGGCAAACTGTACAGTCTGGGGCACTGTCTTCAATAATGTGGCTCACCTTGTATGTGCCAATCACACTTAAACTGAGTGCACCATATTGTTTGGGTGCACTCAGTTTAAAATGCCTGCACCGCAATTATGTTGGACTTTAGACATAAATGCAGTGCCCGATGAAAATTGGAACCCAAACACCCCTTTTGATCCTGATTTTTTTGTTGATGTGTCTAACTAAGCCTTTAAAGGAAATCTACCATTTGATTTGAAGCAATATGAACCAAACATACCTGTAGCTACTGAGCTGCGTCGTTTTGCTGAAAAAACAATTATGAATTCAGGACCTTGGGAAAGCTTTTATTACATGCTTCGTGAAGTACATAAACCACATTACTCGAGCTTCCTGAACTTTCAGACAGGACAAATCAACTAGCTGCCTACCAGCTGTGATTCATCTAGATCGCGAAGAAATTATTATATAATTGTTTTTTTCAGCAAACCACGCAATCAGAGATTAACAAGATGATTCTGCATCAGTGTAGCTACAGCATTCTCAAGGTATGTTTGCTTCATAATGCATCAAATGGTAGACTTCTAGCTCAGCTCATTTACAAAATACATCACACTGGTAATGTTTTTGAAAGATCCTTTGCCCAGGCCAACATAGCATGCACCCTTATTATAATCCGACATACTGTTTTTGTTGCACGTGGGAGGACTCATCTTTCCTGTATTGAAGAACAGGCCCAAAGTTTATTTCTGTGAAAACATAATCTGCAGCAATAAATGGGATCTCATTAACCTCTGTGGAGCATGAATCAGACTTTCTGCTGCAAGATTCCCCTGCCACCTGTGATCAGTGCCGCACCCCAATTAAGGGTTGTTACTGGGGTGTGGTTCAGGTGTGGGACCAGAACAGATTTTCAAGTTCAGCCAGCTGAGTTTGAGTGCCACTCCCCCTAGTGGTATGATGCATAAATTATGAAAATGGGAGATCGAGTAAAGAAGAATTCCAACTACGGCATTTCCCCACATAACTGACATGTAACACTCACAAGTTTCAAGAGGGTAGATCTGGAGTGGGATATTTAATAATTCAGGCTAAGTCTGAAGAGGAGGGTAACATTGTCAGACTTTTAAGTCTTCTATGGGACCCAGACATAGAGGAATTTGATCTATTAATATCCTTTGAACTAATCATGTACTCCATTTAAATCATAACTCCAAAAATTTTTTAGCACAGTGGAGAGAGCCTTTGACAACAATTATAACAATACCATGCCTGTATCATGCTCCTGACTTCTTCCTATCCTGAGATTACTGTATTCTGAAAAACATTCTTTTTTAATCAGATTAGCTATTGGTGAAGTGGGTGGGCACTTCCTGGTTTTAAGACCAGCTCACTGAAGCCAGAACAAACAGAGTGTTTGTAATTGGCGCATATGAAGCGAAGGCCCTTTGCCAGAAACATGAAGGACTTTAAATGATGCAGGACAGCATGTCTGTAATGGATGACCTGAACTATGTGATGAGTCCATGCTTTTGACATCACTCAAGTTCCTACTCCTCTTCCCAACAAACCTTCTCTCTAGCTGTTCTATACAGGTTCCTATGATTACCGTAATCTTGGCAATGGATTAGCCTGGGGGCAAGGTTTAACCTCTGCTATAGCTAACACCTGCAGATAGCTAATCGAGTAAATTAGAGAATTGCTTTATTTTTTTCTGCCTTTTCTCTCTGGTCAGAAGGGCAGGAGAGGGAGGATGTGTAGGGGAAAACTGATTTAAGATACACATAAAAAGTGAAGATCACCACACAAAGCAGAAATTTTAGGCATTGTTGTATCTATAACACCTGTACAATAAGAAAAATAAATGACAAAACTCTTTAAAAAAGAAAAAATAACAAATTATGATTTTTGATATCATGTGGTTTCCTCATCACATAAAATAGAAAGTACAACTCATCCTGCAAAAAAATAAAGTATATAAAACAGCTCAATCAGCAAAAAACTAAAAATGTTACACCTCTTAGAAAGATAGTGATGCAAAACAAATGATTTTTCTCTTCAAAAGAGTCTAATTCAGCAAAATTAGTCAAAGAAGAAAAAGATATGTTCTATGGCTTAGTACAATTACTCGGATACCATAATATAAGTGTCAATCTTTTTGGGCAGTACCTCATAGTAGCCAGCTACCCGTCCGTTGAGTGCGGCTAAGCACCATGTTCTCACCCCTTAGTGCGCGCGCTGCCTCTGTGAAATTTAAGGGGCGAGCTTGGCGCTAATTGGTGTGGCCGGCCGCCCTGCTCTGTTATATAGGCCTGCCTTTTTTCTATGAGCCGGATCTTTCTGCTTGTGCCTTGAGAAAGCATGTTATTGAGACTCTTTTGATTTACCTGTTGTGACTTCTGCCATGTTCTCAACTCTGATTCTGCTGCTCTGCCTTGACCTTCTGCTACATTCCCGACTCTGAACCTGTGTCCTGACCTTCGCCTGACTACGATCTGATTCTACCTGACATTCGTCTGCTCTGCCTCAGCTCCTTGGCCATTCTGCAGCAAGTGCACCTTGGGAGCACCTGGTGGTGTCCCGTGCAGCAGCAAGTCCAACCTACTTTGCAATGGGCTCTGGTTAGCTCCCAGGTGTCGCTATGTCATCGTTTGTGTCTGTTTTCAGTGGTCCACCACCCCCCACAAATAAATCTATGCCATACTACGCTATAAAGCAAAAAAACAAATAAAATAGAAATAGTTTATACCCTCCCCCCATTTAAACCAATGTGATATTTCCACCACAAAAAAAAGTGTTACTGCATTCTTGAGGGGTTTTGTTTTTCCAAAATGGGATCACTCCATGGAGAGTTTTTACTGTTTTACTATGATAGGGGCTGAGCAAATGCATAGTACCTGAAATTTGTTCCAACAGAATTCCCATCAAAAGCCAAGTTGCACTCCTACCGTTCCAAGCACTGCGTGAGCCCCTACAGCTAGGGCCAGAATACAGAGGGAGGTCACTTTGGAAACAGGAACTTTTGGAAATCTGCAACAGGCAGGACTTAATATTCCCTAACACAGCAAGAAAAGAGCAGGTGATTGCAGACAGTCCACTCTGTTCTGTGGGGTGGCTATTGTACATATCTATGTATTGTTGGAGTGGCTATGTACTATCTATGTTTGTTGGGGAGCTATGTATATATCTAGGGTTACTATGGGCTTGCGCTGCTCACTTTTCAGATCTTTGCACATTTTTCAGATTTGCCCAGCTTGATACAGATATTTAACAGGTATGTGCGCTGGGATTGTGTAGCACTCAATGTTTTTTGGGCGCAGCTGCACTGGCTTCTATGCAACACAAATTGGGAGCGTGCCATCGTTGCTGCCATTACAGGCATAATCATGGACAAAGCACTTTCGGTGAACTTTCGTGTGAATGTAAGTAAATCTGCCCCTATATATCTCTGTGTTTGGAGGTGGCTGTATTATATTATACTATGTTTATGGGGGGTGGCACTGTATACATGTTGTGTTGATTTATATATATATATATATATAATAGATATGTATTTTATTATACATATACACACATATATATACTATATACACTCACCGGCCACTTATTAGGTACCCATGCTAGTAACGGGTTGGACCCCCTTTTGCCTTCAGAACTGCCCAATTCTTCTGGCATAGATTCAACAAGGTGCTGGAACTTCCTCAGAGATTTTGGTCCATATTGACTGATGGCATCACACAGTCCGTCCCAGATTTGTCGACGCACATCCATGATGCGAATCTCCCGTTCCACACATCCCAAAGATGCTCTATTGGATTGAGATCTGGTGACGTGTTGAGGCCATTTGAGTACAGTGAACTCATTGTCATGTTCAAGAAACCAGTCTGAGATGATTCCCAGCTTTGACATGGTGCATTATCCTGCTGAAAGTAGCCATCAGATGTTGTGGTACATGTGTGGTCATAAAGGGATAGACATGGTCAGCAACAATACTCAGGTAGGCTGTTGGCTTGCAACAATGCTCAATTGGTACAAAGGGCCCAAAGAACGCCAGACAAAAAGAAATTCCCTACACCATGACACCACCACCCCACCAGCCTGAACCGTTGATACACAGGCAGGATGGATCCATGCTTTCATGTTGTTGACGCCAATTCTGACCCTACTATCCAATGTCGCAGCAGTAGAAATCGAGACTCATCAGACCAGGCAAGTTTTTCCAATCTTTACTGTCCAATTGTGAGCTGTGCAAATTGTGCTCAGTTTCCTTTGTTCTTGCTGTGAAAGGAGTTGGCACCCGGTGTGTGTGTTCTTTCTGCTGCTGTACCCATCTGCTCAAAGTTCGACGTACTGTGTTCAGTAGATGCTCTTCTGCCTACCTGGTTGTAACGGTCTGGCGGTGGCGATTTGAGTATGTGCCTTCTATCAAGCTCGAAAACCAGTCTGCCCATTCTCTCTCTGACCTCTGGCATCAACAAGGCATTTCCGCCCACAAACTGCCGCTCATTGAATGTTTTTCTTTTTTCGGACATTCTCTGTAAACCCTAGAGATGGTTGTGCGTGAAAATCCCAGTAGATCACAGTTTCTGAAATACTCAGACCAGACCTTCTGGCACCAACAACCATGCCATGTTCAAAGCACTCAATCACCTTTCTTCCCCATACTGATGCTCGTTTTGACATGCAGGAGATTGTCTTGACCATTCACATGCCTAAATGCACTGAGTTGCCGCCATGTGATTGGCTGATTAGAAATAAGTTTAACGAGCAGTTGGACAGGTGTACCTAGTAAAGTGGCCGGTGATGTATATGTGTGGTGTGTGTGTTACTGGTGGATGAACACTGTTATATAGATATATATGTTACTGGGAGTGTATATTTTCATTACTAGGGGGTGTATATATACTTGCAAATTTACTTGTGGGGAGGGCCCCCACAGTTTTTCAGGGGCCCCCACCATCCTTAATCCAGCCCTGCTGGAGCAAGGAACTAAGTCGACATAAAAAGTTGCCAATTAAAGCAATATATGGCAAATGTAATCAAGCAATCATTTGGGAGGTTGAAACAACTGTATCATGAGCATAACATTTAGTAACCAAATTATTTCACCAAATTTAAAAGTTTCCGAACTACAACTATGTTATAGAAACCTTCTGGAGACTACCTTCATCAATTTAAAGCATTCTAAAGTATAACCACATATTGTGACACATGGCTGGTTTGAAAATCGAGGCTGTGTATTAACGGTGAAAATGAGCCGTGTCCTTAAGGAGTTAAATTTAGCAAAGCTTCAGTTTGTTTTAATTCAGTAAATCACTTGTTTCAGCAATGATGCTCGGCATGTATGGCAAATGACCGCTGAAGGCACTTACTAACTGTATGGCATTATTGGCTTCAGGATATATGTGGCTGTCAGAGCCATCAGAGCATTAATGAACATGAGGTGAGTGCCATTCTGTATTATTTAACATTTCCTGCTCGTTATAAATATTGTATGAAATCTAAAACATGCATTAGCTTTTAATGCTTTGGTCTGAGTTTATATGATCACATTCAATCTTCAAAATGTGTCTTCCTTCTGAATGAGAGCTTGTAAGGTGACTAGTATAATCTTTTCATGTCTGCTCACGGAACAGATCTGTTCTATGCTATGTTGCCAAATCAGGTGTGATAGAATAAACAAGGTCACTTGTAAACTGACACTAAAGAGATCACTGATTACCAGCCATTTATCATCTTTATTTCTGAAGTGCACCACTGAGGCAAATGAAACCCAGGCAATTGGATTACTGATATTGTATTGTCATGGATTATTAATGAATTATACTGCAGAGATTCCAGTAAACATTGGTAGATACACAAATACCCTATGGAAGCTAACTATCTGATAGAGTTTGTACAGAGAACCAATTATGGCAGACATTTTTGACATACAGCTGAAAGCCATCTGTGAAAAAAATTACATTAAATATGAACATTATGATTAAGAGGAAAATATTTGTATAGTTTTAAATTTTCAGTCTAATGCCGCTTTTCTATTTACAGTCTAGTTGTCACAAATCTTGTACTGTAACCTATTTTCGCAAAAGCAATTTTAATGTAAAGTCATTCTTCTTTATTTGCTTCATATTATTACAATGTTGTTTTCTTAACTCAGAGCAATTTATTTGGCTATACATCTGAGTTTTATATTGCTCTAAAAAATGCAAATTGGAGTTTTTGTCTTTTTAAAGTCTATCCTTTTGTTTGTTTTTATGCATTCTTTATTTAGAGCAAAAAAAAAATAACGGGAGGCAGAGAGAGAATAAGCGAGGGGGGGGGGGGTTGCAATGCTGGCAGAGGTACATATCACAATAAATTAAAGAACTCGTGAAGAAAAAAGTGAAGAGCAAAATTATAGAAAAACAGGTCAAATAGAATCCAGGGGATATTTATCAGAGCCTCTGCACCATGTCAGTGGTGTAGAAGCCCTAAATAATCGCAAAGCTAGCTTATTGCTAGCACTGTGATTATTTTCTCCAATCCCACCTTCACACCAGTGGATGCAAAGGGGGGGGGGGGGGGAGGTGCAGCCAGCGAGCTGTGAGCGCGGGTGGTAGGGAGTTACTGTACGCACGCCTATGCACTTACTGCATGTGCTGCGTTTTTTAGTTGACACCAGGGATTTAAAAGATAAGTGATGCGGCCGGACCCCGACGGATACTTCAAGAAGCAAAGCCGGCGGAGCAATCATAAGTATGATAAATAACCCCATACTGCTTACATATTAGCTACAAAAAGAGACTCTATATGAATTAAAAATTATGAAAAAGGTAATAATCCATATATTTTATTGTAATATATTCAAAGATTACAAATTTTGGTGGTTACTTTTAAATTGAAACCAGTAAATACACGATAAATGTTATATTAGTAGCAGGCCAAACAGGTAACTTCTTGTCTCATAGGCACCATTTCCTGGCCCCTAGTGATTAAGACCGCTAATTATCATTGATGTTGAAAGGGATTTTCACATCTTTAACAAAAGCAGTAAAGAATACACCGCACCAATCACCTCCACTGCAAACAACTCACTCCTCTCCAGCACGCCGGACCTGTGTAAGTATCCATTGAATGTAGCCTAGTCAGTGTATTCTCCATAAACCAGTATTTGCCTCTACTTCAACCTTCAAGCTGTATCAGAGCCCATAATAGGTCCAAACAGTGCCTGTCTCCGTTTGGGAATCTCTTACCTCTGGAATATAATACTGGTTTGGTTTTAGTCCTGCAGGGATTGTCATAAGGCTTCCTGAAAGTCATGCTTGATTCAAGAGAGCTTGCTTTCAAGGTAGCTAAAAGAGGCATGCTTTCATCATCCCATTCTGGAAAACTATATGCATATTTCCCGAATCACCATTAGTGAAGCGTTACAAAGCTATAGTCTCCACACACCTACATGGTGTCCTTATTATCCCTTAGTCTCTGCAAGAGAGCGAAGTAATACTTTCCAATAATAGTCAAAAGGCCTCTAGGTCGAAACAGTGCTGTCTAGAGTTGGAATCTGTTCCTTGGAATAGAATTACTCTTTTGTTTAATACCTCATCAGTGTCTAAAGGCCTTTCCTGAATTATGCTTGATATCCAAGGATTTGCTTACAAAGTGTAAGCTAAAAGGGCATGGTTTACCTATGCCATCCTTGAAAACTATTTGATTTTTCTACATATGACTTCTCTTTAGCCCCTCCTCTCTGACACCTCTTCATTGGGAACAATTTTTCATCACGCAAGAAAGAATCTTTTAACCCATAGTGAACACCAACGTCAACTATTATACTTATCATAATTATTTCAGTGCGCGTTCCGCTTAATTTCATTGTCCAAAGCTCCTCACTGTGGAAAAAACTCCAGGCTTTGTCCTACTATTCTCCCTGTATGTACCCACAATAGGCACATTTACTAGGGAAAGCCCAGAAACTGCACTAAAAGTGCTATTCCATGTACTAATGCTGGGTGCGTTATTCACTAAATTGTGGCTGCCAGAGAAATCATTGAATTTTGCCGCTTCCCACCTCACACAGGCCCAACGATCACCATCTTTTGTTTGCCACCTTTTAAACAACATAGCGTGTGACACATTTGCAAGTAAATAAGGCGTCTCAGTGAATCAGTTGGATGACCGATGGCTCGTCCCCAAAATTTGTGTAAGCATTTTTTTTTAAAATTTTCATTTATTTAACATTTTTTAAAATCAAAAAAAACCAAATATCAAATACAAGAAAATACAATAAACCTTGAAATACAACTCTACACTACAGTTCTACACGAACCAGTACAAAGGGAAAAAAAAGAAATCCCCTTCCCCCTTCCCACTACCTCTCCAATCCAAGCTATCTTCAACCATTTTTTTCCCTTCTTACACTCTAAGACCGCTACACCATACCTTTGCAGTACTCCCATTCCCTTTTTCCCACCCGATCCAGTGTCACTCTTGCCATACAGAGTAATGTATGCCTCGAGTTGTAAAGCTTATCTATCTATACCAGTAGCATCAATCTATATTTGCCCCTTTTGACAACTAAAGTCATTCTTCCATATACATAATATATTCACTCTGCAAGCCAGGGATATTGATGGTGGCTTGTGTTTGTTCCATAAGATTGGGATAATGTGCGTGTGCTATAAAAATAAATCTTATAAAGATCTTATATAGTCTGTTTATGAATGTCATCGTGTGAAGCAAAACAAAAGCTGGTTCAATGAGAATTAATATTAGGTTCTGTTGAATTATGTACTTACTTTTTTCCAAAATGGTGATAGTAAGACAAGAACAAAAAATATGAACATATGATCCCTCCTCAGATTCACATCTCCTGCACTGTGGACTAACCTCTGGAAAATAGGCATGATTTTTTTTGAGGTATCTGACTACCATTGTTGCTACTAATTTGTAATTACTTTCTTGCAAGTAGAATGATAAGGGATATGTAGTAAAACTCAAAAAGATGCCCCCTAGTTCCACCGTCAAATTATTTGCTATCCCCGTTCCCATTGCCTTGTAAATGTAGGGAGTATATGGTTGTTACTCTGAGTAGTAATTGTAACATTTTAGCATAAGGATGTGTGTAACTGGTTTATAATTGAACTTTTTTCAAAGTCAGAGCATTCATTTTCAAAATATTCTAGTTGTGGGATGAATCCAACTAATTTGTTATTGCTGGTGCCAACGCAGCTGCTCCACAAAAGGGGGTGCAAACATAGTGCAACCAGACCCTCTAAATACCTGTGCAAGCTGTTTTAGCACAACTATGATATGGTATAGAATCACAAGAATCGTGATCCAACACATCATCTACATGTACCTAAATTGTAGTCATAAGACTCTTGTTATAAAAATAATGCAGACAGTTTTCTGCCAAACAGCTGCATGACTGTACATTGTACTGTTTAAAAAGACCCCAAATAATCAAGAGTTTACTGTAGTTGGATGATCTAGATACTTGAGGAAACAGCAGGAGAAAGATTAACTCCTCAGTTGTAACACAAAAGAATTCATGCAGGTTAGCAATACATTTTGTGGACTCAGAGTGCCCTTCTTAATCATTACTCACTGAATCTATCATTTCTCCATAGGAAAAGCAAGGTTTCTTTAGTTTTGACAGAGAAAGAAATAGAAAGAAATTGAAAAAGAATTGGCGGACTAAAGAGTGAGGCAGCTCAAATAGGAATCATTGCACAAGTTCAGGCATTGAGTTATAGAGTCTGTGTCAAAACAGCTAATGGCTTATACTGGACCAGTAGGTCACTGTAAAGCACGGCCTGTTAGATTTAAAATATATACCAAGTAATTGACATTATCACCTTCGTATTCATTGGAAAATATAGACATTATATAGTAGCTATATATAAACACAAAAAAATAAGTACAATGAGTGTATGAAGTAGATTATAATGTTCTTAATTTCTCAAAATAAGTTTGACAGCGAAGTAGAATTAGAATAAAAAAAACATATTAAGTAGAATACAAGAAAGTAGATAATAAAAACTTAAGATTTTAAGATAAAAAAAGGCTAAATTTAATAGAAAAAGAGAATGACCTGTTGAAAAAGAAACTCTATTATCTGTAGGCAGATGTGGAACCAACAAAAGTTTTTTTATTCCACTATAAAAAAATACGGTAACAAGAAGAACAGGGAAAACTATCTAAAAAAAGCACAAACTGAAAGTTCTTATGTCAGCTAGAACTGGAGTAAAAATAATCCAGAGAGGAAATTCAGCAAATACAGTTTGAGGTTTCGGAAAAACGCTGAAACATATCGGAATATACAGCAGAATACATGTATAGCTTTGTCCCCTAGCAATGCCTTTGGATATTCATTTAATTGCCCAGTGCTAGTAACACTGCCTCCAAATCTGTCTCTTTAAGTACTTGAATACAAGGACTATTAAGCAAATCCCAATTAATGCATTTTGTTTTGGCTGCTAGTATTAGCTCAGCCATGCAGACTGAATGTGTGACACTTGCACATGTTGTAGATGCGTTTACCTGGCACTTTTCTTAAATGGCCATAGTTATCTTAGAAAGATTGGATGTCTACAGGGACGCTCCCTAATCAGCTTTGTCCTGCTAAACTACTGACCAGAGCTACTGTATCACTGGATATCTGCCCTCTTCATCACTCACAAGTTGTAATTTCAGTTAGTGAGGAATATCTGAGAGAGTGTAGCAGAGTCAAAAGGTCCATTTTGCCACTTGAAAGATGTTGTCTATTCATATTGGAGTAGTGGTTCAAATTGGAATTTTTGACTCCTACAGCGGTAACATCCAAATTTTAGCCAGGGGGAAAAAAACAGAAGAGAGTTTACAGAGTTGAGTTCTCCAAACTAATAGAAAATTGATTTAAAGTACTTACCATGTGGCATTAATGGATTTATGTGAATGCATGCATATTAATTACCTTTCTGCTATAATGAACGTCAAGGCTGCACCTGGTGGTAAGCAGTCTCACACTGACATTTGAGTGAAAATTGTTATAACAAAAGAAAAAAATTCGCCACATAAAAGGCCTATGAAAATTAAATAAGTCAACAATTATTGCTAAATACTTTAAAAAAAAAAAAAAAATACCGTCATTAGACAAAAATATGCTCAGGAGAACAAATGCATGACTAGACACGGCGAGGTTGTTTAAAGTCACCGGACGCGTGGATATATCCTTAGAGTAAAAAAACCCACCTATTCATAATATGTATTCACATAGGGGGAACCAAACAAAATGTGCATCGTACTACTTCTTATAAGTGCTCCGTGGTCCAATGCCCCCAGATATTACAGGTGTGTTAAACAACAAGTTAAACACATGTGACGTACCCATGGTAGCTGGAAACCACACGCTGAAACCCAACATACGTTTGTTTCAGTCAGTCCACGCCTTCATCATGACAGGAAACTGTCAGGTTTTGTAATATAGGTTCATATGGGTGACTATAATGTTGTTTATTTCACTTTTAACGTTGGGGTTCCTAATATTAAGTAATACATAAAAAGGCACCAAAAATATAAAAAAACAGTTAATTCTAGAGAGCACCGTGCTCTCACACCAGCCAGTACAACAATAATAGGTAAGAAATGGCATACTCTACAGGCCATTAGAGATGCAGTAGGGTCAGTACCTTCTAAGAATGTTTCTTAACGGGTCCTTTCCAGATAACATACTAATAGAAAAAGTTAAAGCACAATAAGTTTCTACAGCTTTTTGTCAGTGGAATCAATTAAAATTAAACATTGCTTGAAAAGTCTAATGGTGTTGATGGATATCTAAATCCATAGATAAACATTAATTGTCTGCATGTTTTCTGTGGAGAATTAGTGAGGAATTGCATTAAATAAAAATTATATCATATACTGAAGAAGTTGTTCGATGTAAATCATTTCGCAAATCATTTTAGATTGGGACAGTTCAATGAAAATTTTTGCAACGGCAGGTTTGTGAAATGTGATATATATTATTACAAAGATGAAAGGTGGTGTGATAGTAAATAGTAAAATAGTATAATTTGAGAAAAAGAAAACAGGTGTGGAATGAAGCGGCGATAGAGTCTACTTTTGCTAACTCGCTGAAGTAGTATAGTACATGATGTAATTTTTTTTTTGTGCTTTGTAGATCTCAGCCAGAGTGCAGTTTACAATGAATCATTGAGTGTCAAGCAAAACCTTTGGGAAGCAGAAAAAAAAAAGGCAGTTTTGACTTGAATGCAAAATTCTGTATTCTTCTGAAAAGAAGTGGCCACCTAATTACATTTGCTATTACATTACTGAAACTAAATTGAATTTCACATTACTGAGGAATTTGCCACAAATGAGCCTTCTTGTATCACATTGTATACTGCTGAAGTAAAGTTATCTCCTATGTGGTGTCCAACAACTGATGAATAGTTTGTGTATCTATATCAACTTAGGTTGCGACAGTATTAATAAAAAAAGAGAAAAAAAAGTGAAATAAAGTTGCTTATGTTACTGCCCATTTTGAATAGGGAATTTCGTGATGTGAATGCATGACAATTCTAGAAATGTCATACACAATTAGGTGTTGGGGAAAAAAACTGTTACAGTGAAGGTGAACCGAGATATACAATATGAAGATAGTTTGGACGCAGAATATGCAGGTTTTATTTACTATCCTGTTATGGAATATTTACAGGGTTTATTAGCAATAAATGTGGTAACGGCCAGATAAAGAAAGTTGCTACCATCTGTTAAGACATCCAGTGAAACGCTAGTTTTAGCAAGATTGCAATTATTACTGATAGGCCCAGTCATGAGGGACACAACACATGGGTCCGCTGGATATTGTACACATTAACTGAGCTGTTATTGTAGCTTGAACAATTACTTACGGAATGACCGATTATCAGCTGATCATCACACTAAGCATTTAGATACGGAGGGGAAGGGGAAAAAAAAAGGGGCTTCAGGCATTATTTTTGATTTTAAACGGGTAAAAGGGAAGGGTGAAGAATAGAAATACGGACTTCAACCTACTCTTGGTGACTTTTTTGTTGATGTGTCTAACTAAGCCTTTAAAGGAAATCTACCATTTGATTTGAAGCAATATGAACCAAACATACCTGTAGCTACTGAGCTGCATCGTTTTGCTGAAAAAACAATTATGAATTCAGGACCTTGGGAAAGCTTTTATTACATGCTTCGTGAAGTACATAAACACATTACTCGGAGCTTCCTGAACTTTTCAGACAGGACAAATCAACCTTAGCTGGATTCATTATCCTGAATTTTATAATTGTTTTTTCAGCAAAACCACGCAGATCAGAGATTAAACAAGATATGATTCTGCATCAGTGTAGCTACAGCATTCTCAAGGTATGTTTGCTTCATAATGCATCAAATGGTAGATTTCTAGCTCAGGCTCAGTTACAAAAATACATCACACTGGTAATGTTTTTGAAAGATCCTTTGCCCAGGCCAACATAGCATGCACCCTTATTATAATCCGACATACTGTTTTTGTTGCACTTGTTGGACTATCTTTTCCTGTATTGAAGAACAGGCCCAAAGGTTTATTTCTGTGAAAACATAATCTGCAGCAATAAATGGGATCTCATTCAATCTCTGTGGAGCATGAATCAGCTTTCTGCTGCAGATTCCCCTGCACCTGTGATCAGTGCCAGCACCAATTAAGGGTGTTACTGGGGGTGTGGTTCAGGTGTGGGACCAGAACAGATTTTCAAGTTCAGAGCCAGCTGAGTTTGAGTGCCACTCCCCCTAGTGGTATGATGCATAAATTATGAAAATGGGAGATCGAGTAAAGGAATTCCAACTACGGCATTTCCCCACATAACTGACATGTAACACTCACAAGGTTTCAAGGGGTAGATCTGGAGTGGGATCATTTAACTAATTCAGGCTAAGTCTGAAGAGGAGGTAACATTGTCAGACTTTTAAGTCTTCTATGGGACCCAGACATAGAGGAATTTGGATCTAATTAATACTTCCTTTGAACTAATCATGAACTCCATTTAAATCATAACTCCAAAATATTTTTAGCACAGCTGGAGAGAGCCTTTGACAACAATTATAACAATACCATGTCCTGTATCATGCTCCTGACTTCTTCCTATCCTGAGATATACTGTATCTGAAAAAAATTCTTTTTTAATCAGATTCAGCTATTGGTGAAGTGGGTGGGCACTTCCTGGTTGTAAGGCCAGCTCACTGAAGCCAGAACAAGACAGAGTGTTTGTAATTGGCCGATATGAAGCATGTGATGAGTCACATACTTGTGACATCACCGAAGGCCCTTTGCCAGAACATGAAGGACTTTCAAATGATGCAGGACAGCATGTCTGTAATTGGATGACCTGAACTATGTGATGAGTCACATGCTTTTGACATCACTCAAGGTCCTACTTCCTCTTCCAACAAACCTTCTCTCTAGCTGTTCTATACAGGTTCCTATGATTACTGTAAATCTTGGCAAATGGAGATTAGCCTGGGGGAAGGTTTAACCTCTGCTAGTAGCTAAACACCTGCAGATAGCTAATTAGAGTAAATTAGAGAATTGCTTTATTTTTTTCTGCCTTTTCTCTCTGGTCAGAAGGGCAGGAGAGGGAGGATGTGTACGGGGAAAACTGATTTAAGAATACAACATAAAAAGTGAAGATTACCACACAAAGCAGAAATTTTAGGCATTGTTGTATCTATAACAACCTGTACAATAAGAAAAATAAATGACAAAACTCTTTAAAAAAAATGAAAAACATAACAAAAATTATGATTTTTGATATCATGGTTTACCTCATCACGATAAAAATAGAAAGTACAACTCATCCTGCAAAAAAATAAAGTATAAAACAGCTCAATCAGCAAAAAACTAAAAATGTTACACCTCTTAGAAGATAGTGATGCAAAAACAAATGATTTTTCTCTTCAAAAGAGTCTTAATTCAGCAAAATTAGTCAAAGAAGAAAAAGATATGTTCTATGGCTTAGTACAATTACATCGGTATACCATTAATATAAGTGTCAAGGTCTTTGTGGCAGTACCTCATAGTACCAGCTGCTGTGGTACAGCACGTATGTTCTCACCCCTTAGTGCGCGCGCTGCCTCTGTGAAATTTAAGGGGCCAGCTTGGCGCTAATTGGTGCTGGCCGGCCGCTGCTCTGTTATATAGCCTGCCTTTTTTCTATGAGCCGGATCTTTCTGCCTTGTTGCCTTTGAGAAAGCATGTTATTGAGACTCTTTTGATTTACCTGTTGTGACTTCTGCCACGTTCTCAACTCTGATTCTCTGCTGCCTGCCTTGACCTTCTGCTACATTCCCGACTCTGAACCTGTGTCCTGACCTCCGCCTGACTACGATTCTGATTCTACCTGACATTTCTGTACCTCGCCTTGGCCAATTCTGCAAGCAAGTCGCACCTGTGGAGCAACCTGGTGGTGTCCCGCTGCAGCAAGTCCAACCTACTTTGCAATGGGCTCTGGTTAGCTCCCAGGTGTCGGCTATGTCATCGCTCTTGGTGTTTCAGTGGGTCCACCACCCACAAATAAATATCTATGCCATACGACGTATAAAGCAAAAAAACAAATAAAATAGAAAATAGATTTTATACCCCCCCCCCATTTAACCAATGTGATATTTCCACCACAAAAAAAGTGTTACTGCATTCCTTGAGGGGTTTAGTTTCCAAAATGGGATCACTCCATGTAGAGTTTTTACTGTTTTACTATGATAGGGGCTGAGCAAATGCATAGTACCTGAAATTTGTTCCAACAGAATTTGCCCATCAAAAGCCAAGTTGCACTCCTACCGTTCCAAGCACTGCAGTGAGCCCCTACAGCTAGGGCCAGAATACAGAGGGAGGGTCACTTTGGAAACAGGAACTTTTGGAAATCTGCAACAGGCAGCGACTTAATATTCCCTAACACAGCAGAAAAGAGCAGGTGATTGCAGTCCACTCTGTTCTGTTGGGGTGGCTATGTACATATCTATGTATTGTTGGAGTGGCTATGTACATATCTATGTATTGTTGGGGAGGCTATGTATATATCTATGGGTTACTATGGGGCTTGCGCTGCTCACTTTTGTCAGACTTTGCACATTTTTCAGGATTTGCCCAGCTTGAACAGATATTTAACAGGTATGTGCGCTGGGATTGTGTAGCACTCAATTGTTTTTGGGCGCAGCTGCACTGGCTTCTATGCAACACAAATTGGGAGCGTGCCATCGGATAATCCGACTGATTCACAGTGCATAATCATTGGACAAAGCACTTTCGGTGAACTCTCGTGTGAATGTAAGTAAATCTGCCCCTATATATCTCTGTGTTATGGAGGTGGCTGTATATATATCTATGTTTTTCATGGGGGGTGGCACTGTATACGTATGTGTGTGTATATATATATATATATATATATATATATATTTTATTTTTTTATTTTTTTTATATATACATATATACACACATATATATATATATATACACTCACCGGCCACTTTATTAGGTACACCATGCTAGTAACGGGTTGGACCCCCTTTTGCCTTCAGAACTGCCTCAATTCTTCGTGGCATAGATTCAACAAGGTGCTGGAAGCATTCCTCAGAGATTTTGGTCCATATTGACATGATGGCATCACACAGTTGCCGCAGATTTGTCGACAGCATATCCATGATGCGAATCTCCCGTTCCACCACATCCCAAAGATGCTCTATTGGATTGAGATCTGGTGACTGTGGAGGCCATTTGAGTACAGTGAACTCATTGTCATGTTCAAGAAACCAGTCTGAGATGATTCCAGCTTTATGACATGGTGCATTATCCTGCTGAAAGTAGCCATCAGATGTTGGGTACATTGTGGTCATAAAGGGATAGACATGGTCAGCAACAATACTCAGGTAGGCTGTGGCGTTGCAACGATGCTCAATTGGTACCAAGGGGCCCAAAGAGTGCCAAGAAAATATTCCCCACACCATGACACCACCACCACCAGCCTGAACCGTTGATACAAGGCAGGATGGATCCATGCTTTCATGTTGTTGACGCCAAATTCTGACCCTACCATCCGAATGTCGCAGCAGAAATCGAGACTCATCAGACCAGGCAACGTTTTTCCAATCTTCTACTGTCCAATTTCGATGAGCTTGTGCAAATTGTAGCCTCAGTTTCCTGTTCTTAGCTGAAAGGAGTGGCACCCGGTGTGGTCTTCTGCTGCTGTAGCCCATCTGCCTCAAAGTTCGACGTACTGTGCATTCAGAGATGCTCTTCTGCCTACCTTGGTTGTAACGGGTGGCGATTTGAGTCACTGTTGCCTTTCTATCAGCTCGAACCAGTCTGCCCATTCTCCTCTGACCTCTGGCATCAACAAGGCATTTCCGCCCACAGAACTGCCGCTCACTGAATGTTTTTTCTTTTTCGGACCATTCTCTGTAAACCCTAGAGATGGTTGTGCGTGAAAATCCCAGTAGATCAACAGTTTCTGAAATACTCAGACCAGACCTTCTGGCACCAACAACCATGCCATGTTCAAAGGCACTCAAATCACCTTTCTTCCCCATACTGATGCTCAGTTTGAACTGCAGGAGATTGTCTTGACCATATCCACATGCCTAAATGCACTTAGTTGCCGCCATGTGATTGGCTGATTAGAAATTAAGTGTTAACGAGCAGTTGGACAGGTGTACCTAGTAAAGTGGCCGGTGAGTGTATATGTGTGTGTGTGTTACTGTGGATGACACTGTATATAGATATATATGTTACTGGGGAGCTGTATATTTTCATTACTAGGGGGGCTGTATATATTACTAGCAAAATTTACTTGTGGGGAGGGCCCCCACCAGTTTGTGCCAAGGGGCCCCCACCATCCTTAATCCAGCCCTGCTGGAGGCAAGGAACGCATAAAAAGTATGCCAATATAAAGCAAATATATGGCAAATGTTAATCAGCAATCAATTTGGGAGGTTGAACCAACTGTATCATGAGCATAACATTTAGTAACCAAATTTATTTCACCAAATTTAAAAGTTCCGAACTACAATATGTTATGAAGAAACCTTCTGGAGACTACCTTCATCAATTTAAAGCATTCTAAAGTAATAACCACATATTGTGACACATGGCTGGTTTGAAAAATCGAGCTGTGTATTAACGGTGAAAATGAGCCGTGTCCTTAAGGAGTTAAATTTAGCAAAGCTTCAGTTTTGTTTTTAATTCAGTAAATCACTTGTTTCAGCAATGATGCTGGCATGTATGGCAAATGACCGCTGAAGGCACTTACTAACTGTATGGCATTTATTGGCTTCAGGATATATGTGGCTGTCAGAGCCATCAGAGCATTAATGAACATAGAGGTGAGTGCCATTCTGTATTATTTAACCATTTCCTGCTCGTTATAAATATTGTATGAAATCTAAAACATGCATTAGCTTTGAATTGCCTTTGGTCTGAGTTTATATATGATCACATTCAATCTTCAAAATGTTGTTCTTCCTTCTGAATGAGAGCTTGTAAGGTGACTAGTATAATCTTTTTCATAGTCTGCTCACGGGAACAGATCTGTTCTATGCTATGTTGCCAAATCAGTGTGATAGAATAACAAGGTCACTTGCTAAACTGAGCACTAAAGAGATCACATGATTACCAGCCATTTATCATCTTTATTTCTGAAGTGCACCACTTGACAAATGAAACCCAGGCAATTGACTTATTGGATTACTGGATATTGTAAATTGCTCATGATATTTAATGATTATACTGCAGAGATTCCAGTAAACATTGGTAGATACACAAATTACCCTACTGGAAGCTAACTAATCTGATAGAGTTTGTACAGAAGAAGCCAATTATGGCAGACATTTTTGACATACAGCTGAAAGCCATCTGTGAAAAAAATTACATTAAATATGAACATTATGATTAAGAGGAAAATATTTGTATAGTTTTACAATTTTCCAGTCTACATGCCGCTTTCTATTTACAGTCTAGTTTGTCACAAATCCTAGTACTGTAACCTATTTTCGCAAAATGCTAATTTTTAATGTAAAGTCATTCTTCTTTATTCTGCTTCATACTTATTATCAATGTTGTTTTCTTAACTCAGAGCAATTTATTTGGCTATACATCTGAGTTTTATATTGCTCCTAAAAAATGCAAATTGAGTTTTTGTCTTTTTAAAGTCTATCCTTTTGTTTGTTTTTATGCATTCTTTATTTAGAGCAAAAAAAAAATAAGGGAGGCAGAGAGAGAATAAGCGAGGGGGGTTGCCAATGCTGGCAGAGGTACATATCACAATAAATTAAAGAACTCGTGAAGAAAAAAGTGAAGAGCAAAATTATAGAAAAACAGGTCAAATAGACTCCATGGGGGATATTTATCAGAGCCTCTGCACCATGTCAGTGGTGTAGAAGCCCTAAAATAATCGCAAATGCTAGCTTATTGCTAGCACTTGTGATTATTTTCTCCAATCCACCACCTTCACACCAGTGGGATGCAAAGAGGGGGGTGGGGGAGGTGCAGCCAGGCGAGCTGTGAGCGCGGGTGGTAGGGAGTTACTGTACGCACGCCTATGCACTTACTGCATGTGCTGCGTTTATTTGTACACCAGGGATAAAAGATAAGTGATGCGCCGGACCCCGACGGATACTTCAAGAAGCTAAAGCCGGCGGAGCTATCATAAGTATGATAAATAACCCCCCATATCTGCTTTACATAATTAGCTAGCAAAAAGAGATCTATATTGAATAAAATTATGAAAAAGGTAATAATACAATTATATTGTATTGTATATATATTCAAGTATTACAATATTGGTGGTTACTTTTTAAATTGAAACCAGTAAATCACGATAAATGTTATATTAGTAGCAGGCCTAACAGGTAACTTCTTTCTTCATAGGCACATTTCTGCCCCTAGTGATTAAAGACCGCTAATATATCATGTTGATGTTGAAAGGTGCTATTTTCACATCTTTAAAAAATGCAGTAAAGAATACCCACCACTCACCAAAAAAACCCAAACACTCACTCCTCTCCAGCACGCCGACCTGTGTAAGTATCCATGTGAATGTAGCCTTAGTCAGTTATTCTCCATAACCATATTTGCCTCTCTTCACTTCAAGCTGTATCAGAGACCCAACTAGGTCAAAACAGTGCTGTCTACAGTTGGGAATCTCTTCCCTCTGGAATATATATACTGGTTTGGTTTTAGTCCTGCATGATGTCATAAGGCTTCCTGAAGGTCATGCTTGATTTCAAGAGAGCTGCTTTGCAAGGTAGCTAAAAGAGGCATGGCTTTCATCATCCCATTCTGGAAAACTATATGCATATTTTCCCAGAATCCCATAGTGAAGCGTCAAAGGCTATAAGTCTCCACACACCTACATGGTGTCCTTAATTACCCTTAGTCTCTGCAAGGAGAGCTAATACTTTCCAATAATAGTCAAAAGCCTCTCAGGTCGAAACAGTGCTGTCTAGAGTTGGGAATCTGTTCCTTCTGGAACTCTTTTGGTTTTAATCCCTCATCATGTCATAAGGCTTCCTGAATGTGATGCTTGATATCAATGGATTTGCCTTACAAAGTAGCTAAAAGAGGCATGGTTTTACCTATGCCATCCTTGAAAACTATTTGCATATTTTCTCATAGACTTCTCTTTAGCCTCCTTCCTGACACCTCTTCATTGGGACACAATTTTCACCGCAAGGAATCTTTTAACCCATAGTGAACACACAACGCAGACTATATACTTTATATAATTATTTCAGTGACGGTTACTGCTTATTTCATGTTCCAAGCTCCTCCATGTGGAAAAAACTTCCAGGCTTGTCACTATATCTGCCCTGTATGTACACACAATGAGGCACATTTACTAGGAAAGCCAGAAACTGCACTAAAAGTGCTATTTCCATGTATAATGCTGGGTGCAGTGATTCACTAAGATTGTGCGCCAGAAATCATGAATTTGCCGCTTCCCCGCACAGGCCCAACTGAGTTCACCATCCTTTTGTGTTGCCCCTTTAAAACATAGCGTGTGACACAATTTGCAAGTTAAATAAGGCGCTCAGTCAGAATCAGTTGGACTGACAGATGGCTCGCCCCCTAATTTGTGTAGCATTTTTTTTAAAATTTTTCATTTATTTAACATTTTTTATAACATAAAAAAACACAATATACAAATACAAGAAAATACAATAAACATTGAAATACAACTCTACACTACAGTTCATACACGAAACCATACAAAGGGAAAAAAAAGAGAATTCCCCTTCCCCCTTCCCACTACCTCCTCCATCCAAGCTATCTTCAACATTTCCCTTCATTACACTCTAAGCCCATCCATACCTTTGCAGTACTCCCATTGCCCTTTTTCCCAACCCCTATCCAGTGTCACTTGCCATCAGAGTAATGTATTCCTCTGAGTTTCTAAACCTTATCTATCTATACCATGTAGCATCAAATCTATATTTTGCCCCTTTTGCAACTAAAGTCATTTCTTCCATATACATAATATCATTCACTCTTGCAAGCCAGAGGGATATTGATGGTGCTTGTGTTTGTTTCCATAAGATTGGGATATATGTGCGTGCTGCTATAAAAATAAATCTTAATAAAGATCTTATATATGTCTGTTTATGAATGTCACTGTGTTGAAGCAAAACAAAAGCTGGTTCAAATGGAGAATTAATATTTAGGTTCTGTTGAATTATGTACTGTACTTTTTTCCAAAATGGTGATAGTAAAGAACAAGAACAAAAAATATGAACATATGATCCCCCCTCAGATTCACATCTCCTGCACTGTGGACTAACCTCTGGAAAAATAGCATGATTTTTTTTTAGGTATCTGATACCATTGTGCTACTAATTTGTAATTACTTTCTTGAAATGTAGAATTGGTAAGGGATATGTATGTAAACTCAAAAATATGCCCCCATAGTTCCACCGTCAAATTAATTTGCTATCCCCTTTCCCATTTCCTTGTAAATGTAGGGAGTATATGGTTTGTTACTCTGAGTAGTATATTGTAAATTTTAGATAAGGGATGTTGTACTGGTTCTATAATTGAACATATTTTTTCAAAGTCAAAGCATTCATTTTCAAAATATTCTAGTTGTGGGAGTGAATCCAACTAATTTGTATTGCATGGTGGCTAACGCAGCTGCTCCACAAAAGGGTCGTGTGCAACACATTAGTGGCAAAGACACGTCTTAAATACCTGTGCAAGCTGTTTTAGCACACTATGATATGGTATAGAATCACAAAGAATCGGTGATCCAACACTATCATCTACATGTAACTAAATTGTATTCATAAGACCTGATAAAAATAATGCAGACATGTTTTGCCAAACCAGCTGCATGACTGCTAAATCTGACTTGTATTAAAAAGACAAATACATCAAAGAGTTTACTGTAGCTTGGGATGATCTAGATACTTGAGGAAACAGACAGGAGAACAGATTATACTCATCAGTGTAACACAAAAGAATTCATGCATGTTAGCAATACATTTTGTTGACTCAGATTGCCCTTAATCATTACTCCCTATCTATCATTTCTCCATAGAAAAGTCAAAGGTTTCTTAGATTTTGACAGAGAAATGAAAAGAATTTGGCAGACTAAAGAGTGAGGGCAGCTCAAATAGGAATCATTGCACAAGTTCAGGCATGAGTTATAGAGTCTGGTCAAAAAGCTAATGGCTTATATTTGAAGTAGGTCACTTGTAAAGCCCTGTTAGATGTAAAATATATACCAATGTAATTTGACATTATATTATGTATATTGAATATAGACATATATATACAGTATATATATATACACACAAAAAAAATAAGTACAATGAGGTAATTGAAGTAGAATAAATGTCTTAATTTCCAAAATAAGTTTGAAGCAGAAGTAGAATAAAAAAAACATATTAAGTAGAATACAAAAAGTAGAATAATAAAAACATTTTAAGATTTTAAGATAAAAAAAGCTAAATATTAATAGAAAAAGAGATGAACCTGTTGAAAAAGAACTTCTATTATCCTGTAGGCAGATGTTGAACCAACAAAAGTTTTTTTTTATTCCACTATAAAAAAATAAGGTTAACAAGAACAGGAAACTATCTAAAAAGCACAAACTGAAAGTTCTTATGTTCAGCTAGAACTGGAGTAAAAATAAATCCAGAGAAATTCAGCAAATACAGTTTGAGTTTCTCACAACGCTGAACAATAATCTGAATATACAGCAGAATACATCGTATAGCTTTGTGCCCTAGCAATGCCTTTGGATATTCATTTAATTGCCTCAGTGCTAGTAACACTGCCTACAAATCTGTCTTTAAGTACTTGGAAATACAAGGACTATTAAGCAAATCCCAATTAATGCATTTTGTTCTTGGCTGCTAGTATTCAGCTCAGCCATGCAGACTGAATGTTTGACAACTTGCTACATGTTGTAGATGCCGTTTTACCCTGTCACTTTTTCTTAAATGGCAATTAGTTCTCTTAGAAAGATTTGGATGTCCTCCAGGGACCGCTCCCTAATCAGCTTTGTCATTGCTAAACTACTGCCCAGAGCTACTGTATCACTTGATACTGCTCTTCACACTCACAAGTTGTAATTTTCAGTTAGTTGAGGAATATATGAGTAGCTTAGCAGTCAAGTATTTTGCACTTGATAGATGGTTGTCTATTCATATTGGATTTAGTGGTTCAAATTGGAATTTTTGACTCCTACAGGTAACATCCAAATTTTTATCCAGGGGATAAAACAGAAGAGACAGAGTTACAGAGTTGAGTTCTCCATAACTAATAGAAAATTCTGATTTAAAGTACTTCACACATGTGGCATTAATGAGTATTTATGTGAATTTCATGCATATTTAATTACCTTTCTGCATACTGAACATTCAAGGCTGCAACTGAGTGGTATAGCAGTCCTCTACATGACATTTGAGTGAAATTTTTAAACCAAAAGAAAAAATTCCACCACATACAAGTCATATGAAAATTTAAAAAGTCAAATTATTGTAAATACTTTTTTTAAAAAAAAAATACATTTTCAATTAGACAACAATATGCTCAGGAGACAATATGCATGACTAGACACGGCAAGGGTTAAAGTCAGATACGTTTGGATATATCCTTAGAGTAAAAAACACCTATTCATATATATTGTATTCACATAGGGGGAACCAAACAAATGTGCATCGTACTACATTCTTATAAGTGCTGTGGTCAATGCCACCAGATATACAGGATGTGTTAAACAACATCAGTTAACACATGTGCCCTTACCCATGGTATTGGAAACCACACGCTGACCCCAACATACGTTTCAGCCGTCAAGCCTTCATCATGACAGTGAAACTGTCATGTTTCTTGTAATCATAGGTTTCATATGGGTGCTATAATGTTGTTTATTTTCACTTTAACGTTGGTGTTTCATAAATATTAAGTAATACATAAAAATGCACCAAAAATATAAAACAGTTAATTCTAGAGAGCACCGTTCTCTCACCACACAGCAGTACAACAATAATAGAGTAAGAATTGCATACTCTACAGGCCATTAGAGATGCAGTAGAGGTCAGTGACCTTCTAAGAATGTTTTTATTAACTGTCTCCTTTCCAGATCACATACTACTATGAAAAAGTAAAGCACAATAAGTTTCATACTGCTTTTTTTCAGTGGAATCAATACATTAAACATTGCTGAAAATGTCTAATTGGGTTGATGGATATCTAAATCAATAGCTAAACATTAATGTCAGCATGTTTTCTGTGGAGAATTAGTGCAGGAATTTCATTAACATAAAAATTCTATTCCATACTGCTGAATAAGGTTGTTTCCGCATGTAAACTCATTTCTGCAAAGCTCATTTTTAAGATTGGGACAGTCAATGAAAATTTTTGCAACAGGTTTGTGAAATGTGAATATATATTATTACAAAAGATGAAAGGTGGATAGTAAATAGTATTCATTTGAGTAAAAAGAAAACAGGTGTGGAATGAAGAGGCTATAGATGTCTACTTTTTCTAACTCGCTTGAAGTATAGTACATTGATTTAATTTTTTTTTTTGCTTTGTAGATCTCAGCCAGAGTGCAGTTTACAATGAATCATTGAGTGTCAAGCAAAACCTTTTGGAAGCAGAAAAAAGGCAGTTTTGACTTGAAATGCAAATTCTGTTTCTTTCCTGAAAGAAGTGGCCACCTAATTACATTTTTCTATTTACATACATGAACTAAATTGAATTTCACATTACTTGAGGAATTTGCCACAAATTGAGCCTTCCTTTGTATCTACATTGTATACTGCTGAATTAAAGTTATATCCTTATGTGTGTGTCCCAACAACTGATGTTATAGTTTGTGTATCTATATCAATCTTAGTGTTGCGACAGTATTAATAAAAAAAGAGAAAGTGAAAATAAAGTTGCTTTATGTTACTGCCATTTTTTGAATACTTGAATTCGTGAAATGCATTGACAATTCATAGAAATGTCATAACAATTAGGTGTTTTGGGGAAACTGTACAATTGAAGGCTGAACCTAGATATACAATATGAAATATAGTTTGGATAGCGGATATGCAGGTTTTATTTACTATCCTGTGGAATATTTACAGGGTTTTATTAGCAATAAATGTGGTAACTGGCCAGATAAAGAAAGTGTTACCATCTGTTAGAGACATTCCAGTGAAACGCTAGTTTTAGCAAGATGCAATTATTCACTGATAGCCCAGTCATGAGGGACAAACACATGGGGCCGCTGGATATTGTACACATTCAACTGAGCTGTTATTGTAGCTTGAACAATTACTACGGATGACCGATTATCAGCTGATCATCACACCAGCATTTAGGGAGGGGAAGGGGAAAAAGGGGCTTCAGTCATTTATTTTTGATTTTTAAAAGGGAAAGGGTGAAGACTAGAAATACGGACTTCAATATCTGGTGACAATCCCTGGGAGATAAAGTCGGCTTATGGGAGTGTAAACGAGGATATCCTCTGTGCACATAAGTCCCGGAAGGATATCCATAGGCTCCATAGTGTATAGAAAGCAAAGATTGTACCATCATCAATCACTTTCAATTATTCCATCCTTAGGATATGAGTAAGGGCAACAACCTAGTCTGCTCTAGAGGGCACTTTATCAGCATACCATTTCCTAGGAATAGCAGATTAATTAAATTCAATGTGAATGCCTGGATGAAAATATCACTTTATGTCCAAAATGCCAGACTTGCAGCCAAATCAGTCACATAGTTAGGCTTAAATGCAATGCCTCTACCCTTGACATGACATTGAACAGGAGGCTTATCTTGAACATTGAATAGGAGTCTTTTGGGTTCCAAGCCTCCTTCTAACAAAGCATAGTTAGCCAAAGTTGGTTTAGCAACCTTAAAGACATGACCAAAGTGCACAATATTCTCCAGCACCCCTAAGCAGGACCATAAGTATACATTTACAGGGCTACCATTGGGATTTTTGGGGCTCCATACAGACAAATTTTGTGCCCTTTCTCATCTCAGTGTATATATCGCATATGTTTTCTATGTTATACTGTACTTTGTTAGCTGGATACAAAACCCTATTAATTTATGAAAATATTAATTGAGGGGCAAATATTTATTGAAGCTTATTATGAGAGTACTATGTATTGTAATTTACCATGGTACCATTATTTATTGTAATATATTATTGGGGTAGAGGTAATATCTATATAGTGTTCCCATAATCAATTATAATATATGTTGCCCCATAATTATTATATAAATATGGTACCTCATTAAAAATAATAATATATTATTTACTGCATTGCATCCATGATGGGTCCATTCATTGTTTAAAATTTTTCAGGGGAACAGGACAGTAGATGTTTTAGGTTATAGAAGTCTTTCCATTTTTATCAATCCTTATTCTTTTTAATTTTAAAATCAAAGAGGAAAGGGGTTGGACACTATTCAATAAATCTCTTCCATTGGAGCCTTGTATATCGGGGGGTAGGCTGTGTACTACTGGGAATAGGCTGTGTACTACTGGTGGGTGCTGCATACTATTGCGGGAAGATACATACTTCTGTAAGAGGCTGTGTACTACTGGTGAAGGCTGTGTACTACTGGGGAGGCTGTGTGGTGTATCGGTCCTATTTGGTGTGCTCTCTCCACACATATAGGAGATTTAATTCCTAATGGCTTGGGAATTTTTATGGAAAGGTAATTGATTAAATCATTATCTAAAGGGGGTGTGGCCTGGCTATGGCGGTGAAGAGACGTGCCTCGTGCTAGCTACTGCTCTACCCTCGAGCTAAGCTGTGTAACACCGCAATCCAGCACCCAAAATTACATCAAATGGGACCCAAAAATTGTCCAGACCCCAAGACATCCTGCACTCCTATGACTAGGACCGCTTCAAAAGGTATCGGGAAATATCTTACCCCTGTTATGGCTGCACCGGCCGCACCACGAGGTCCTGAAATGTCGGCCGGACCTTCTTCAGCCGGATCCTCATGTCCATCATCCTCTGGAGGCTGACAGAAAGAGATACTGAGAGAGTCTGGTGGCGGGAAGGAGAAAGCTGGTCCATCGGGCCAGCTCCGACACCATGCTCCGATAAGCGTGGAGCATTCCCCGTCGAAGAGGGCCGCCAAGATGGCGCAACCCGCCTCACAGCGTGGGAGCGAGGAGCTGCGGGAGCAACCCGGAGCTATGCGCCGACATGGCCCTGCCATTCAGCGGTTCACCAGCAGATACCCCGATCTTATCCTCAGGGAGGGCACCTCAGACAGTGCCACATAACTGTCTCAACAAAATGAAGCAGCAGGGTGACCCTTTACAGCCAGTAACAGTGAAGCCCTGATCCCCCATGGCTTCAGAAGAAACAGAGGTGAGAGTTTCGCCGGGGACACAAAGCCACCAAAGTGCCCCAGCCTGTGGGGATGAAAGGCAGCCCTCCTCCCTCTATCATGGTTCTGGAACCTATTCTCCAAGAGAGAGCAGAGCATCGGGGAACTCACCACTTCATACCCTCCATGAACACAGGGCTCAATCACATAAAGTGACAGACTCATATGGGAACATATGCTCCCCGGCTCTATGGCCTATACAGGAAGGGGAATGGCCCTGCACACCAATTCAAAACTCCCCAGTGGCATTAATCCAATCTGCCTCCATTGAACCTAATGGCTCCCAGGATCCTGAAGGAGCAAATTTATCCATGTCTCCCTTCTCAGAGGACTCATCGACTTCATCTCAATCAAGACAGGCAAACGATTACACACCAGCCCTGTTGACTCAAGAATTGGGAGCCTTAGCAGAATTATGAGCTCTCCGTACACATCTCCGTTCTATCCCCACTAGGGAGGACAAGGAAAGTTACGTAGCCAGGCTAGAGCAGTCATACGCTGCAGAAATTGGGGTGGTGCAAGAGGATGTTCAAAGAGTAGCCGCTAGAGTCTCCACTTTAGAGGATAGTTCTTCTACCGTCACCAACCGGGTAGATGATCACGACTCTATGTTAGCTGTGCATGCCTTCCAGCTTCAATTTTTAGCTGACCAGCTGGATGGTACAGAGAACAGAGGTCGGCGGAATAATATCAGAATCTGGGGATTACTAGAAACAGTGGACAACACATGTCTACACACCACCCTGCAGCAAATCTTCAATTCTCTCTTAGAGATTCCAGCAGACACACACCTGGAACTGGACAGGGCACATCGTTCCCTCCCAAGAGCCTCCAAGGGACGTCATTTGCAGGGTCCATAAATATCTTAAATAAAGGATGCCATAATGGCAAATGGAGAGCTTGTCTTCCAAGGCACACGTTTGCAACTGCTTCCAGATCTATCATGCCTCACTTTGCTTAAACGTAAAGCACTTAAGCCATTCCTGGAGGAATTGAGAAGACCAAATATACCATACTCATGGGGGTTTCCATTCTGCTTACATATTCGGCATAGAGATACACTCTGCAGCATCCAGCGGACGTCCCAGGCCACTCTGAGGTTCTAGGTTTTTCTGCTCCCATCATCACTGAATGGCCAATGCTCCCCATCCCGACAGGATTGGGGGGAGTCGCTTCATCACATCCGCTTCCTACCAGACCTCCACGACAAAGGGGTCGCAGAGGCCAAAGAGGTCATGCAGCTCAGCTACACCCAGCTCCGCAACCACCGAGGGATGTCCGGCCTCGAGATAACCAGTAACTGTGTATAGTACATCCTGCTGATGTCTTCCTGACATCTCTTATGCTCTCATATCCGGTCTCATGACCAAAGTGGCGCCAATAGATAGTGATCTACTCACCTTACACTACTGGCCACGCTACAGTCATGAGGTGTTTGAAAAGTTTGTTTATTCCAATATGGTTATTTACTATTCATTTGTCCTTACTTGTAACGGGTCCAAATGTTCACTTGTGTTGGATACGCTTGATAATTACATACCTTGATAATCCAGAAACAGTACTAAGAGGGGTCTATAGAATTTGTGTTTCTCCTACTTAGGTAGACATCTCCCCAAGGGGTTTACCTGTATAACAAGTTATACACGCGTAATTATACTGCACCCCAAATTAGACTAGACAGATTGATTACCTGTAATTTGTCTTGTCTGGTGTTTTCTATTTTGTTTTGGATTGATTGTTGCTTGCTTGTCATCTTTCTGTTCTCTTCCCTTGCCTACCTTTCCCCTCCAACCTCTCCCTCTTTCCCCGACCCTTGGGGATCTTTCTCACCTTGGAGCACTATCGGATCTCCTTGTGCTCTGCCATCATGAACAATCTGAGGTTGTCATTCTGCTCCTTTAATGTTAAGGGGCTTAACGCCCCGGCAAAGAGAGGTCAAATCCTGTACCTCCTTAACAAACAGAAAATATCTTATAGCTCTTTTTCAGGAAACTCATTTTGTAGCCAATGCAGTTCCTACCTGCCCGACAAACTTGTACTCTAAATGGTACCATTGCCCACATCCTGAGCATAAGGTTGGGGGGGGGGGGGTATCGGTAGCATTTTACAAGTCCCTATAATTCGTGCTCATAGACTCTAAATTTGATTTGCTGCCTGTGGCGAATATTGAATTTCTGCCCCCCCCCTGCTCCCTGTTAAGTAAATCCTTAAACTTTACTAACAATTAACATCCCCACAGGCATCTCCCTGACACTGTGTGACTGACTACAGGTTCTGGGAGGCATTAGTGGCATCTAGTACCTTATAGATGACAATCTCTTCCATCAGGAGGACTTTATTCCAGGTTCTCCAATCCATGATGTATCACTTGCTGAATTCACGGCCTGATATCTTCAGCTCCATGCAGCATCTCCCCCCGGCGTCCCTAAAAATGCTACAGTCACATACGCTATAAAGTCTCCTAGATAACAACACTGTGCTCCTAAATAATATATACCCCTCACAACACAACTGACCTCACACTCCCCACATACAAAACATCCCTTCATTATATATATATATATATCAATATACAACACCCCAATTTATTAATACAGCCCCCCGCAACATTTGGTTTACATGATGCAAAGTTATCTATTGTTTCCTATAACTAATATATCCCACCCTGTTATTATGTTACATGATTTTACATACAGTGCAACCCTGATCAAATATATAGCACCCCCTAATAAATATATTAAATTTATTTTTATAAAGCCCTGCTCTCATATATTTAAAGGCCTCGTTATTCATCCCCCACCCAAATTAAATTATATACAGCTCCCATATACAGATCCCCTACAGCTTAAATACAATCTTGCCCCACATATACAGCCCCCTCCCAGCTTAGTAATATACTGTAATTCAAATAGCACAGGATTCCAGCACTTTCACAGGGGACGCTTGAAAACATTACTTGTTATAGGGAAACTAGTTGTAGGTTATGAACATGCCCATTCTATAAAGTATAAATCTATCTAAATGTAAGCGAGCGATTCGCTCAAATCATGTGCAAGAAAACAACCTACACTAACTTTCTCAGGGGAGGAGGGAATTTGCCCTTATGAACCTTGGGGAGAGAATGAAAAATCAGGGTGACGGGATATTCAACCAACAAATACTTTGCAGTTCTCTCATCTAAAGCTCCTAATGTGAGTCCCTCTTGCAGTAGTTTACTCAAACTCTCCTTGAATTCAATAGTTGATCTCTAGACAATTTTCTGTATGTGGTTTCATCATTAAGTATAGTTTCATTTAACATTTTATACAGTGTAGCATCCAACAAAACAATCGAACTCCCCTTAACCGCCGAGCGGACTACGATGTTATCGTTATTTTTTAACTCTCTCAATGCCAATGACTCTGCCCTCGTAAGATTGTAATTCTTATCGTTTTTAGAACTTGAGCGAATCCCTCTCTTACATTTAGATAGATTTATACTTTATAGAATGTGCATGTTCATTCTCTCCCCAAGGTTCATAAGGGCAAATTCCCTCCTCCCCTGAGACCCATTGTGGCGGGCATAGGGAGCCTTGGTGAGAGATTGGGAAATTGGCTGGACGTTTACTTGCAACCCCTTGCTAGTGTTTCTCCTACCTTTCTTAAGGATACACAACATGTTCTGAATATAGTAAATGAACTGGATTGGGATGATACATGGGGATGGGCCACATGTGATGTGGTGGGACTTTATCCCTCCATACCACACAACCTAGCCATATACTATTTAGCCATCCATTTGAACAACTTCAGCACGTACTCAGATGGTCTGAAAGAATTTATCATTATGGCCACAGAATTTCTCTTAAAACATAATTTTTTTATTTTCGATGGTCAGTTCTATTTGCAGGTAGGGGGGGCCCCATGGGGGCCCATTTCTCCCCCTCCCTTGCCAATATTTACATGACACAGTGGGAACTATTGTACCTTTTTTCTGAAAACAATCCTTTCAAACATGCCATACAGTGGACAGGCCGCTTTATTGACGACCTGGTCTTCATTTGGAAAGACTCTGAATCCTCATTTAGCCAATTTAAGGAATACATTAATATTAATAACATGAACCTGAAATTCACGAGCACATTTGCGGCATGGAAGTACCATTTTTAGACATCATATTAAAGGGTAATAGCAACAAAATAGAAACTTTGCCATACCGCAAAGATACAGCGGGGAACTCCCTACTGTTGGCCACGTCATGTCATCCGAGCCATGTTATCAATAACATCCCCACAGGCGAGCTTATAAGAACTAAGCGCAACTGCTCGGATCCACTTAAATATAGATCGGAAGCAGACAAAATATATGGTCGACTGAGAGAAAGACAGTACAACCCCAGAGTTCTTGACAATGCCAGGAGGAAAGTAGATGGAATTAATAGGCAAACATTGCTCAAACCCAAACCTCAATCCCACACTCCTAACAGAGAAATAGAAAAACCCATTGTATTTATAACGACGTACAGTAATCAATTTAACAAAATTAAAAATATTATTAAAAAATATGCCCCCATATTAGAACAGGATGAAGATTTAGCAAGATGTTTACAGGGGGGTATTAACTTTAGCTCAAAACAGGCTCCCACCATAGGCAACCAAGTTAGCCCCAGTTTATTTAATAGCCATGGAAATAGGGGTGGATATACATGGTTGCAATTTCCAGGAAACCACAAATGTGGTCATAGAATTTGCAAAGTTTGCCCCCTCTTGAGTACCGACAATTTTATTACATCGTTTGTTAATAATTCCAAACACAAAATAGGTACATACATCAATTGTAACACACCTTATGTAGTTTACGTTATCTCGTGTAACGTTTGTAGACTTCAATACGTGGGGTGTACTACCGGTCCCTTGAAGATTCGTATCAGACGACATATATCTGACATTTCAAGCACTTCAAATAACATTTCTGCAGTATGTAAACACTTCCGGGATGTACATGATAAAGACATATCTTCATTCTCGTGGAAGGGCATTGAAAAAGTACACCGCCCACTTAGGGGAGGGGATCATAGGAGGAAACTCCTAAATCGAGAGGCGTTTTGGATATTTTCCCTGGAAAGTAGGGTACCCTTGGGGTTAAACTCCAGGAAGGATATGATACTGTGGTACAATTAGATATGGGGTAGACTTTCTTGATCCCTAATAATATGGTTGTTTCGCAATTTATACAGTATGCATTATTGGACCCAATAGGATACGACATTATGGGCAATTTGGAGAGGACACCCTATACTTTGTATGATACAATTTTTGAGAACTGACAATGTCATACTGTATTCCTGGGTCAGTGGACATAATAACAGTACGTGCTGTATGCACTTTTGAGTAGGCAGAAATAATTCTAATATTCTTTTATGAGGAAAATAATTTATTATGTGCTAGTTGATTGGACGCACTCCGTGCTAAGTATATAGGAGATAGCATTGTCTATTATATTTTTTGCCTAATAAGAAGATATTATATGCACTTTATCACAGTCAGAGCCGTGATACAGCGTATCCCGGCTTAAGTTAGTGTAGGTTGTTTTCTTGCACATGATTTGAGCGAATCGCTCGAATTCAACCGCCCCCAAGAGTTAACCTTGCGCTTTTGGATTATCTCTTTTTCCGGTGCGTCTGGCTAAACCAGCCATGCAATTCCCCCATAGCATCCTTCAAATAGTTATTGACCAGGGTTAAATGGAGATACCCTAATGAGGCAGCATCGTTACAACGGAACCTCCAGTTTCCATACGCCTATATCAGTGTTGTGCCTGGAGAGTTGCACAACTACTCAAGGTTAGCATAATCACCTCATTATTGAATCTATCACTCCACCATCAAGGATAATCTCTCTGTTTTCCTTTTTCCTCTTTTGAGGACCCATTTTTCTAGGGCCACTAAGAGGCACATTAAGGTAATTTGATAATACACAGGTATTTCTGGAAAATAAAAAACTGAATCTTTTTGTACTCCTTATTTCTCTTCTGAATGTAAGGGCCTGCAACCATTCACTTGTACTGAATGTGAAATTTATTTCAATACGTACTCAATGACTGAACATGGAAACTCCATCTCCATTTTATTGCTTTTTACATTATAAATCAATTTACAGATATATAAAAATATAGAAAGAACCTTGTGCATTCAAATACTATTGTTTACCAAATGTCAAAATAAAAATGTAGAGGGCTGTTGAAATATTAATATGCTCATCAAAGTCAAATATGTGAAGATATAAAAATTTAAGAGCAGATGTATGTGTCACCAAGATATTAAAAACATGTACTGCATTTCAATATCATTTCATTTCACCATGGTGCACAGACATCAATATTTAATGCCATATTCATTCTTTCTTGGAGAAAAGTATGAACCCAAACAAAATGCACACATGATGCCTTTATGGTGTCTTGTCTCTTAATTAAAAGGCTTGAAAAGGCTTTAATGACCAGGCATTTTTGGCAAATGTCTCTACATTTGTCTCTAGTTTAACAGCTAAAACCTCTTATTTTTGCATGCAACCTTAACATTTTTTGCTGTGTTTTTTGTGATTCATAGGGCATGTCAAAAGTTAACAAATTTTAAAGGATTTTGTTTTCCTTTTTATTTTTTGGGGGGTTAAATTTATAAATATAGTGCAAATAAAGTTTTTTTGTGATGTACAGTACACTTTTGAAAACATGTAAAAATTAACTCAGCAATGATCATTCTCAATTAATCCCCTTGTATGTGATCATTTTGATACAAAATAAGTATAGTCTCAGGCAATCGGGATGAAAATGGTGATTTTTATAGTGTAGCAGGTAATTTTTAGAATTTTATTATGAACTATTTAACATGTATTTCTATATATTTATTCATACATATATGCTGTGTTTTTTCTCTAACTTTATATGTTGCCCATTAGGTCATAAATGTTGTTGATGGTCTCCCAGCAAGATTATGAAAATGTCATCAATGCACTTTGCCAAAAAAAAGGACACAGCACATTGAGACACCATTATGTGTCCTATGGAGCCCATTTATTATAGTGCCTGTGTCAATGATTCAGCACTTACATTTACTTAATACCAAGTAATCATTCCCTGACCTCCATCTGACTTGCACTTCGGTGTATTCTTTATCCAATAAGGAGTAGTTGAATGCATCGGGGATGGGGGCAGGTATGCTGGTATGTTATTCGGATCGACATTCACACTCCTGATTATGTTTCCTGTTGTCTCCTCCCTTCTCTCCCTTCTTCCTTTGGTCACCGGTAGAATTAGCTCAAGTGCCAATGATTCAGTATGTATTTCATTACAATGTGATTGGCTGTCTGCTTATTGAATAGGTGGGTCCGACTGCTCAGCATATAAGGCTGGATTCACACCACCATTGCCCACCGTACCGTAGCATGGCGGGCACACGGCAGCACACGGGAAAGGAGGAGGGGGATAGCGCTGCTCACCCAGCCCCTCTCCATAGGGATACATGGGGCACGGTGCCGTATGCCGTGAAAAAATAGGACATGTCCTATTTTTTCACAGGGTACGGAGCGGTACGGTGCCGCACGTGGGCTGCCCCGTACCGCACCCGTAGGGCGCTGTGCGCCAATTGCCGTCTATGGGGGCCGTATATTGTCCGTATATATACGTCGGCCACATATACGTCCCCCTGGTGTTAGTGTGAATGCAGCCTAAAAAGGTTTAATACCAAAGAACTTGTTGGAGTGGATGCTGGGCAGTTTGGCTTTGTTCACCAGGTAACTATGAGTACTCTTGTTTACAGTTGACAGTAGAGTCCTGCACATATGCACTGTGTGATCATGTCTGTGTTAATAGGATATATAGCAGGGTAGCCCATGTGTCCTATTTTTGTAGATTTTCCCTACAGTATAGCATAATAGAATAGAAAATAGAAGCAACACTTTTATTTTTACTTAACACTTTTATTTTATTTTATAACCTATTTAATTTTAAGCTCGGAAATGTATTGAATTTACACTTGAGCACTTTATGGTGTATATATATTAATTGCACTAATATACAACTCAATAATGATATAAACAGCAAATAAAAGAGTAGATCGGCACTCACTTGGTCTGGTAAAATCTTTAGATAACTTTTATTCATCCAATACATAAGAACAATACATACATTGTACAGTTATAAAAATGGGATACCGTTGCATTATATTACATACAGTCAGGTCCTTATTATAGGCATAATAAACAGAAAACTACTATAATGCAATAGGATAACTTATCTTTACATGTGATGTATATGGTTATGCTATGCCCTCAATGCTTGAGTCAATAACATATTTCAGAACCGCAATATGATAAAGAGCAATCCTGAAATCTAATGTAGCTGGATTAGAACCAAATCTATGTGGCTATGGAAGCAATAACCTTGGCTATATGCTAGGATTTCAAGTCTTAAAGAAAATTGAATAATATTTCTTGATCAATGACTCTGGCATTCTAAGTCATTAGCAACAACTAAATTTTAACAAGATGTTCCATTAAACAGACATGGACCTCTGCCCTCAATATATCAAGAAATGAATCATATAAACTAGAAATAATGTAGATTAATATTATTATGATAGAAAAGATTGTTCTTTCGCCATATTTGGAAGCATTTGATAATCTGTCATTATACATAGAACGCACTAGAAGCAATTACTTATGGCCTATTATTTATTGAATGATAAAATAATTTAACATATTATATAGACTGATCCATGACTTTATTCTACATGACTAATACATTCTGCTACCCCAGGGCCGTCCTCCTGAAGAGCTTATTGGTTGACTGCCACCAAAAAAATACTAAAAAAATGCCAAGAAAAGTACTAAGACATGAAAGCTTTAACTCCAATTAACAGCAGTGTGAATGAACAATAATTTCAGTCCAATGTTACAAATAAAGGTTTTGTCCTACTCCGCTTGTCTGTCTGTATCTCCTGTTTGTCCCTCAGTGTTGTGTATATCCCAGTGTGACCCCTGCTTCTTTCCCTGTCTCAGACTTGTGTTGGTTTCTGTGTAAAAGTGTGAACAATGTTCTATATTCAAATTCCTGTTATCTGTCCACTCCTCCACTCCTGTTACCTGTGAGTTTGGCACCACTTACCCAGTTTGATTGCGCTGTCGCTGTACAGGTTTGTTACATCCTGCTTATTGCTCAGAACACAGATCCCCTGAACATTATATAGAACTTTACATCATATATATCTTATCAATATTTATTAATATTTGATCATCTATAGGCAACTAGTTTTATCTGCTTATACTCATATACTGCTTATACTTATACTACTTATACTACTATCCATATAAAATGTGTGCACCATATAATGTTGTTATGCTGTTATAATGCTGGAAAGTCACAGAGTCACCTTACAACTTTTTCTTCTGTACTACCTATTTTTTGGCTATATTGAGTTATTCTTATTATTTCCATTGTAGTTCCCCTATTAATTTATGTCTACTATGCACCAAGTTACAAGTCCCATGTATAATGTACTTAAATTGAGTTCCAACATTTTATTGGTCTAACCTGGAACATAATTTATAATTCAAGTATGTGTATATGTTTTATACTTGTTGATTCAATTTTGACTTCAGGAAAGATGAGAAACTTGTATATCCAGCAAAGGAAAAGATACCCAAACTTCCTTTATTATTCACATCTTTAAAAATGTAGGTTGGGAATGTAACATTGGGCTGTATTTTAAAGATGTGAACAATTAATCAAGTATTTGTTATTTCGAATAGACTTAATGCAATGTTATCATATTCTTTCAATAAAAGAAATTAGTAGAGATTCACTATGGTATGTCAGGGAGGAGATTGCGTGAACTCCTGGCCTGTCACATTTATTTATTAACATTTATTTATGATTTCTAAACTTGGTTTATGTGCTATATTTGCTGTAAGTATTAGGTTTGGTTCTGGTACTGTATTTATGTATAGAACTTGGTTATGAGGCTGTACTTGTGGTTCTGCTGCTGTATTTAACTGGGTTCTGATGGGAAAAGTGTTCTACCTTCTGGATCTTTGCAGTTCGCACAATATTTTTGTATTTAAGGTTTGGTAAAGGGGCTGTATGTGCCTTTATATGAGTTAATATGTTAAAGAGGTATTCTCGTCTGTGCATTCCCATCCAGATTCATTATACATATGGCAAATTAATTACATTAAATGTGAATGCCCAGATGGGAATACCCCTTTAATGGAAAATGTAAAATACAAAAATGTTTGTTTAAATAGTATATTAATATAAAGTGCATTTTAAATAATGGAATTGTTGATTAGAGTTGGTATCATTTTGTCTCATGCCATGCTCTTCTCGCTCCCAAATTAGGGAGCCTGTTGTTGTTATAAATTTAATTCCTACCCCTGCCCATCCAAAGCTACCTACTTCTTTAAATTAAAGAATAGCAAGTAATTGCTATTGTTTAAATAATGAAAAGTTATACAAATTTCCAATATATTTTCTGTATCAATTCCCCACGGTTTTCTAGATCTGTACTTGCTGTCCTTCTACAGAAAGCTTCTATGTTTGCTTCCAGTGGACAGAAATCTGACCATGGTCATACAGGTGCACAGCTCATTATATCACACCTCTTATTACTCTCTACGAGCCATGCACCTGTGTGACCATGGTCAGATTTCTGTCCACTGGAAGTAACATAGAAGCTTTCCATAGAATGACAGCAGACGGAGATCTAGAAAACTGTACATTGGAAATTTGAATAACTTTTCATTATTCAAACAATAGCAATTACTTGTTGAAATGGAAACTTATCAGCTAAATGGCTACAATGAAACATAAGGGAGCTAAGAAAAGCTAAATTCGCCAATTACCATTTGGTTTTAATATAATATGAAGAAGAGAGTTGGCACAGTTAAACCCAGGTTTTAATGTAGCCAATCTAATTTGAAATGAATGACCTATGAACAATTGATGTAATACATATGAAGAAATAAAGATTTATTGTGATTTTTCTAATTGCATCAAATGTTATTTACTTCAATATATTTGAATGCACTAGTTTATGAATTATTGTTTAGGGACTTTGCATATGGGTTTATGTATTAGTTGTATGTGCGTTTTTTTCCCTGAATACTAGACTACTGTTTTGTATTGGTGTATGCATGGCCTTAAATGGCAGAATATTCAATTATCAATATATTATTATATGCCCTTTTTTGCAAGCACTAAACACTGACACTTTACCATATTTGTCATATGCTTTTAGCATTTTTGTTAAATGATTTAGATTTTTATACATTTACATACAAACAGATGCTTTGTCTATCTATTAGAATGCACTGTTAAATGCACTGTTCTAAAAGTGGTTTAGAATACATTTGAATGTGTTAGCAAATATGTGTATTCTGGCATTTTTATTTGGATAAGCTATTAGTAATTGCTGACCCTATGTTCTTTGCATGCTTCTGAAATAACTTAACCATCTGGAAATTTTACATTTTTGAACAAAAGCCTACTTTTCAGTTTGTATAAATAACATCATGATATTTTGTCATGAAAAAATGTAAATGACTGATTTGGAACACACATGGCTGTGAAATGGATAAATAGCTTACTAGAATGTTCGGTTCTAATTCCGAAAATAGAAACCAAAATAATATAAGCAGGTGTGCAAGTGCTACGCTACACATTTTAACTACATATAGATCTGCAAATGAGAAAAGGAGGAATGTGCTGCTAAATATTACTTCTCTTGGATTAAAAATGATAGTGTTCATTTATCCTCAAAAAATATTTAAAAAAAAATTCTGATTAATACTGATTAGCAACCAAAGCAACTAGATTGTTCTTCTGTTAAGAACATCACACATATATATCCCTTTATTGAATCAGGACACTGTTTGACATGAAGGGATCAAAGAATACTACAGATGTGTAGCACAATGGGGCAGAACATTAGGAAACACTTTTTTCCCCAAGTTTATTCCATAATAAACTTGAAGGTGATACTTGATTATCTATATGAAGTTTTTACAAATGTGAAGGTGCTAGGTTTAATGGGGCATATTTATGATGTGTCGGGGCAGGTGGCTGCGCAGCGTTTATTCTACACCAGGCGACTTTTCACATATGAAAAATCCTCGGCAGCAGCAAGTTGAAGATAACAAAAAAATTCAGATTATGTTACCCTCCAGAAAATAGTTTTACGTAAAATTGTTTATTAGTTGTGTTGTATATTGAATGTTTTGTACTGTCTGTGATTCCTTATATGTAGGTATACTATCCGCAAACCTAAAACCAGAATAGTGGAGCCTAAAACTAGTATTAAGAACAATGATAAGTCTGCATCTGGGATAGTTAAGCATTTTTTTGGAAACACAAATGTGATTATAGTACCTTGTGTTTTTTTCTCGGTATAGAAAAAATTTGTTGTCCCGTCCATGGAGGTGATTGGAGAATTTTTTTCCTTTAAATTGTCGATCACCCAATGGTATGTATTCCAATAATGGTAGTTTTTTGTGAGCTGCAATCCTAAAAGTATTTTGTGTATGGAGATGGACTGTGGAAAACACTGAAGCATTCAAACGGATTACCACATCACAGGAAACCCATTGAAACTTTAGGTTGATTAATTCCTCTATTTCCAATTTCTCCTCCCACTGTCCTTCCAAAAGCCATACTTTTTTTCTTTTCACAAATACATACAGAGGCTTATTTTCTGCAGGACAAAAACTTTCTAGTGGTACCATTTAATATTCTGTGCAATGCAGAAAAAGCTGAAAAACATCCAAAATGCAGTAAATTGTACAAAATAAAAGAAAAATTGTGCTAAAAAGCAGCAGTTTGTGCAATTTTCCTTTACAATGTTTACCTTACAACCTTGTATGGAGATCCTGAACCCTCTCCATGCACCTTTAAAGGCAATGTTCCAAAATGAAAAACAAACTATTTACAATACATGGGAACAATGTAATCCAACCTTTTGTATGGAAACCTCTTATGGATAGTATTGTATAGAACAGTGATGGCGAACCTTTTAGAGACCGAGTGCCCAAACCAATATACAATACAGTAGATAGATGAACGAATACAGGAAGAATTTTTGTGCCTGGAAAAGGAGCTGCAATGATAATTCAGATTCCCGCTCCTCCTGTAGTCCCAGGCAGTGCTGTTGCTTTAAAATAGCATTGACAGCATTAGCAGTGACAAGCCCTGGGCTGCCTGGGAGTGCAAGTAGACACCTTGAGTTCTCTTTGGTCCGGGTCCCCACAGAGAGGGCTCTGAGTGCCACCTCTGGCACCTGTGCCATAGGTTCGCCACCACTAGTATAGAAGAATGTATCTAATATACTTATGGAATATAGAAATTCCATGGTTAAAGGACATCTACCACCAGGATCAAGGTTTGTAAACCAAGCAAAATGACATGCAAGTGTCTGCCCACTCTGGCAGGATCAACTTTTCTTTACTTTAAAATTCTTTTGCCCTTGTTCTTTCCTTTTTTTTGTAAAAATCAGGCATTGATAAGCTAAAAGAGGGCCACATCTCACCAGATGGGCCACACAACAGTATGTAAGTGTGCTTTGTTTACAATCCTTGATCCTGGTGGTAGATGGCATTTAAGATGTGGTGTAAGGACTGCCTTTTCCCTTCTCTTACTCCCATGTAATAAACAGACTGGAAACTGATTACTTCTTACATCTCTACTAGGATGCTGGTCCCATAACGGAACAACCTACACTGACTTAAGCCGGGATACGCAGTATACGCAGTTTGGAATTATTAACAAACGATGTAATGAAATTGTCGGTACTCAAGAGGGGGCAAACTTTGCAAATTCTATGACCACATTTGTGGTTTCCTGGAAAGTGCAACCATGTATATCCACCCCTATTTCCATGGCTATTAAATAAACTGGGGCTAACTTGGTTGCCTATGGTGGGAGCCCGTTTTGAGCTAAAGTTAATACCCCCCTGTAAACATCTTGCTAAATCTTCATCCTGTTCTAATATGGGGGCATATTTTTTAATAATATTTTTAATTTTGTTAAATTGATTACTGTACGTCGTTTCAAATACAATGGGTTTTTCTATTTCTCTGTTGGGAGTGTGGGATTGAGGTTTGGGTTTGAGCAATGTTTGCCTATTTATTCCATCTACTTTCCTCCTGGCATTGTCAAGAACTCTGGGGCCACAATGGGTCTAAGGGGAGGAGGGAATTTGCCCTTATGAACCTTGGGGAGAGAATGAAAAATCGGGGTATCCCGTCAGTTCTATTTGCAGGTTGCCAATATTTAAATGACACAGTGGGAACTATTGTACCTTTTTTCTGAAAACAATCCTTTCAAACATGCCATACAGTGGACAGGCCGCTTTATTGACGACCTGGTCTTCATTTGGAAAGACTCTGAATCCTCATTTAGCCAATTTAAGGAATATATTAATATTAATAACATGAACCTGAAATTCACGAGCACATTTGGCGGCATGGAAGTACCATTTTTAGACATCATATTAAAGGGTAATAGCAACAAAATAGAAACTTTGCCATACCGCAAAGATACAGCGGGGAACTCCCTACTGTTGGCCACGTCATGTCATCCGAGCCATGTTATCAATAACATCCCCACAGGCAATTTGTACAGTATGCATTATTGGACCCAATAGGATACGACATTATGGGCAATTTGGAGAGGACACCCTATACTTTGTCTGATACAATTTTTGAGAACTGACAATGTCATACTGTATTCCTGGGTCAGTGGATATAATAACAGTACGTGCTGTATGCACTTTTGAGTAGGCAGAAATAATTCTAATATTCTTTTATGAGGAAAATAATTTATTATGTGCTAGTTGATTGGACGCACTCCGTGCTAAGTATATAGGAGATAGCATTGTCTATTATGTTTTTTGTCTAATAAGAAGATATTATATGCACTTTATCACAGTCAGAGCCGTGATACTGCGTATCCCGGCTTAAGTCAGTGTAGGTTGTTTTCTTGTACATGGTTTGAGCGAATCGCTCTCTTACATTTAGATAGATTTATACTTTATAGAATGTGCATGTTCATAGCCTACAACTAGTCTCCCTATAACAAGTAATGTTTTATATATTCTTTTTATATTGTTTTTATTCTAGTTGGACCAGTAGTGGATCGCTACTTACATTCCACGCTATGAGGGGCGTGAATTAAACCTTACTACTTCCTATTTGGTAGATACCATGTGATCCACACCTCGTCCAACAGGTGTATGACTTAGGGTTTAAATGTTCAGTCTTTGTCTTTTGGTGGCGGGATCATGACTAAGTCCTAACCGGACGAAACGCGTAGATCTTTTCGTGTCTATATGCTGCACTTGCTGTGACTTTTTACTGATGCAATAAAGACTTTGAAATGCTACAAGCGTCCTCTGTGAAAGTGCTGGAATCCTGTGCTATTTGAATTGCCGATGTTCGTGTGGGCTTACACGTATACCCGTGCACCTGGAGGACTGCAAGGAAGGGCTGATTGGTGAGCTGGCTTTCTCCTTCGTTTCTGATATTTAACATAACGGAACAAATCATATTTAGTTCCTCCTGCCGGGGGAGATGCACATGTGATGTCTCTGCCTGTTGGAAATCTGGCATTCAATTACTTTCATAATAGAATGGGCTACTTTTTTGTCTTTGAAAAGTCATAAAACATATGGTGAAAGTAAAATTCAATTTAATTTCAATAAGAACAATATGCTGTGAAGGGGACAAAGGAACTGAAGTAAACTGCAATAAATGAAAAGGCTTTCCACATAGCCAAAGGGTAGAGAAGGATAAAAAAAATTCATCTGCTAGTAGGTTGGCAGGAGAAGTGTGTTGATATTAGCGAGAATGAAAAATGTACTAGTGGAGTAGAGGTGTGCTACTAGTAATTAAAGAATGTGTTCATACAAGAAAACAACATTACTCTTGATTTTCTGCAGAGCTTAATTTACATACATTCATTGGACATCCAATCGTGCCTGTTAGTTTTAAAGGGAACCTGTCACCAGGAAAGTAATTTCATCTGGTGGTGGGTTCCAATAGCTTATGCTATGATAATTTTAAAAACTAATTAAATAATTCTGAATCAGTTCAGTACTTTATGAAACTTTATTTCACATTACCTGGCTCCTTGTCAGCAGTGTGTGACTAGCCACGAGGCAGGCAGCCTGTGTGCCTGTGTCTCAGTCTCCTCTTCTCCACACTCATCTATGTCTCTTCCCCTCCCCATTTCCTGTCACATGCTTAGGGGGGATGGTGTGGAAAACAGGATGTATGTATGAAGAGACTGAGACACAGGCACACAGGCTTCTGTAGCTGACACCCCACACACACACATATACACACACATGACTCACCACACCCTGCTGGCAGGGAGCCAGGTAACGTGATGAAAGTTTTATAAAGTATTGAAATGATTCAGAATGCTGACAAAGACATTTTTAAAATCATCATGTTGGAACCTGTCACCAGTGACAGATTGGTGGTATAAAACATTTATAATGTTCAAACATCTGGTTCATGCAGGCAGGAACATTTACTTGGAAACTTTGCAATTTTATTTGCACTCCAATAGAGTTTGGCTCATTGGCACCAGTGTAGTTTATTTACACCAAATTTTACAATTTAACAAAATTATCTAAAAATAAAAAAACCAAACAACAAATATTTCATAGTAGGTTCATATGGCTTCATCTGCATATTGGTACCACTCAAACTCAAGCTCTTTATAAGGCAAAAAGCACAAAGCAGCATTTCACAAACCAAACTCTGAGGCTATTATATATGATGCAAGGAGTCCACATTGTTTGGGTTATAAAATCCAGCCAGAATGCAGTCGGTGATTCACAGACAGATCACAGTTGTGTCTTTTTAGCCTTACTTGGTAAAAGGACACCTAGTATACAATGCAAATAAGAAAAAGTTGCAGCAATTTCAATATATAATACTTCTAATACTTTATACATCCTATGTCTTAGAAAAAAAAAACATTACATGCATCTCCATAGAGAGAGGTCTAATATTTTTATGTAACCTAGTACCGTACACATGAATATTTTTTTTATTAAGAAATGACCCGATAAGGTCATGGGAACACATTATCTGACTCAAGCTTCACCATGTAGTCTGAAAATAGGAAATGTGTATTAGCACTTAGACCTTAAATTGTGCAGATCCAAACAATAACAGTGTACAGTAACAGCAGTGCTTTTCTGAGATCAATGGACTCAAACTGTTCTCGGAGCAAAAAGACATACTAATGATGCAGTAGCTAAATTGAAAAAAGAAAGGGAAAAAGAGACAAATGTAATTACCATTCAGTGTACTACAAGCACATTCACTGCGTCCATGCCATTATTGTATATGTGCTTCAAGGGTGACCTGTGACTGATTTGTCCAACTGTTCAGCCATTATCTCTATGTGAGTGCTCAGCATATGGAAAAAACATTTCACAATTTCTGGACTCCTTAAATAGAAAGTAAAACAACAATAACTTTTGTCTTCCCTTTTTTATGTTTTGCACTAAAACAAAGTCATTCATTGTGATTTATTAACCCCTTACCACACGATGATGATGGGGAAAGTAATGGTGAGCTTGTATTTAGCGCAACATGACGGTCCCCAACGTCATGTACAGCCGAGCCTCTGCACGAGCAACCGGGATAACAATTGTCACAAGCCCGGCTTTTTATTTCTTTCGGCACTGCAGTTAAACATGACAGCAGCACCTAAAGGGGTCACCCACCTCTCAACCCGGCGATCGTCACCTCCGCACTGGGAACTGGTGTGCCGATCATCTCCATAGCAACTCTGGGATCCAGTGAAAGACCCCAAGGCTGCCCCCAAGGCAGGACCAAGCATTTCCAGTGTCAGTATATGCATTAATGTAGAGTATTAATTTGAAAAAAAGGGTAAAAACATTTAAAAAAAAAAAAGCTTGATAAAAATTAAATTTAATACACAATAAAGGTCCCATAAATGCCCCACATAGTCTAAAACACAATAAAACGTGAAAATCACTACAGAAATAACTTATTTTGGGTATCGCCACGTCTTTAACAACAGCTATATAAATGGAATATAACTGTAACTGTACTGACCCATAGAACATAAGTAACATGTTAGCTATGCTAATTGGTGTGTAAAACATACCCCCCAAAAAAGCTAATAAAGGTTATACAATGAGGTATTGCACCCCCAAATATAGTGTTACTGGATTTTTACTGCCATACTATCTTAGGGGCTCAACCAATTGGACATAGCACCTGACATCTGTTCTGGCAAACTCTGTCAGTAGATGCTCTTTCCCTTCCGAGCCGCGCTATGAATCCCTACAGCAGTTGGTGATCACGTGAGGGATATTACTGCAATCTAGATTTTAATAGTAGATCTCCTTAAAGGCCCCTACCTGTTTACACTGCAGAGGCCTTCCAAAACGTACTGGGGGGTGCCAGCAGAGGTGGATAAGATACTTACCTCATTAAGATGCTGTAACCATGGCACCTAAAGATTTAACAATATGATTAGTGCTTCCAGCACACACCCTGTACACTGCTACCAAAGTACAAGTAGAAGGAGGGAGCCTAGTAGGAATCAATTCACCACAGGAATTGTTCACCGCATTGTCACATCCTAATCAGGTTTTGGACCCATAACTACAAAGCAAGTGTCCTATTCCTCTTCACCAGATACACTGATGACTGAATCTAATCATTGGCTCATAGATTTGGTATGAATCTGCCATTTTTCTGGCAGCAGATTGAATTTGACTATTTACTGCTGCTCTTCGGATTTATCTTTTGAAATGGAAACCAGTTACTGCTGTTTTTTTTTTATCTCTTAGGCGAGAGGAAATTCAGACATTTGTAGAAAATTGATGAAACAATAAAAATCTGTGTTTTAAAGGATAAGAGGGGTTATATTCCCTTATTAAGGAGCGCTATGTTGATAAAAAGTGAGGTCCCCCCATTGAGAACCATCAAAGCCAAAGTGGCTTCACAAATGCCTGGTGTTCTGAATAATCTGTGTATAGAATTGATCAGTCAGTCTTATTTAAGAGTCATTTATATCCCAGAGAATATCCATGATTCATTGTTAAATTGGAAAATGACATTGCCCATGTATTTGCAAGAAGTTTTTTTCTCAGCACAATGTTATGTTTTCCTTTAATAAGATTTTAGGAAGCTGACCCCTAAGAGGAACTCATGAGTTCTTGCATTATATTTTTCACCAATTTGTTCAATCCAATTTATAAGCAAAACAAATCTGCCTTCTAGTTAGTGTGGGAAGTTTCCTACTGAATTATTCACAGCATTTTCCCACAATGAAACGTAATCTCTTTCATCCCACTCTATTTTGTAAAGAGAGTTATTAGCATGATATGTGTCATGTCTTATAATATTGGACAGATTAGAATTCTTACATCAGTTTTGGTCTTGTCTAATAATAGCTTAAAGGTTCAAGAAACCTGAGACTAGCTCAGTCTTCATAAATACAATATTTAACCGCTTGAGGACCAGGTCATTTTCGTTTTTTGCTGTGCACTTTAAAAATCTTTAAACGGAGCTGTATGAGTTCTTGTTTTCTGCATAAGAAATTGCCCTTCCTAGTGATGGCATTTCATATTCCATGCCATCGATAATGAAGCGCTAATTTTTTTGAATGCAATGAAATTGTAGAAAAAAGCACATTTGCCCGATTCTCGCGTGTACAATGTTTGTATGGTTTTCACTGTGCGGTTTTGATTTGAATTTTTACAGTTTTTTTAAATATTCCATATTATTTTTTTAAAGCTTTTTTTTCTGTTTCCTTTTTTACGTCTCCTTGGGTGTTTGAACGCTAAAGGGTCTGATTGCGCATGCAATATACTGAAAGACAACTGTATTGCAATATAATGTGAACCTGCAGATCTTTTATTAAGCCCTGCCTCCAGCAGGCTGTGATAGAAAGGGTTATTTGGTAGCCATAGGAAACTCCCAGAGGCTCTCAGTCTTCATGGCAACCAATCAGCAACCACTGATGTTGTGGGGGTTGTTGATTGACAGTAACATGGTGTGAAGCTGCTGTTTATGTAAAATTATCAGCCTTGACCACAGCGACTAACAGGTTAACTGCCACAAATGTTACAAGTTGAAACTACTGCAGTTACATGCAGGTGTCTGTTGTAAAATACAGAAGATACCTGGAAAGGGAACAGTCTATGAGCCTCCTTCATTTAACTCTATCCTCTTTATGACGTATATTGGCTATGAGTGTCCTTAAGCGGTTAAAGAAACATATGGGTTGTTATTTATAATTATACAGGCAGTCCCCGGGTTACATACAAGATAGGGTCTGGAGGTTTGTTCTTAAGTTGAATTTGTATGTAAGTCGAAACTGTATATTTTATAATGGAAGTTCTAGACAATTTTTTTTCTTTTGCCCCAGTGACAATTGGAGTTTCAAAATTTTTGGTGTAATTGGACCAAGGATTAACAATAAAGCTTCATTACAGACATCTTACAGCTGATCATTGCAGTCTGGGACTATAGTAAAGCATCCAGAGAGCTTCACCAGAGGTCACAGTGGGCAGAGGGGTCCGTCTGTAACTATGGGTTGTCTGTAAGTCGGGTGTCCTTAAGTAGGGGACCGCCTGTACAGTTCTATGTCTATTTTTGGATCTCAGCTGCCCATCAGATTCAATAAAGTGGCATTGGCACATTAATTAATGTTCTTATGGTTTACTTTATGTCTGTTTTTTTTTTCAAAAAGTCTCAAAATGCATAAAAAGTCCCAGCATCATCAGACTCCTTGCATCATATGCATCATCACTATATAGGACAATATGGGCAGTCTGTGAAACAGGACACTGCATGGGCTTTGATTCGCTGACTGACCACAGCATTTTGAAATAACCCTTATTAAATATTTATTTTTTGCATTACAAAAATATGATTACAACCTATAAAAGCTTCTCTAAAGCATTATGTCTAACCAGGCTCCCTACAAAGATATAGCACCAGAGCGAGGCTCTATAGAAATACAGTACCAAAGCAATACTCTAAATATAAATCCAGCACTAGATGCAGATTCCACACAGAAATGCAGCACAAGAACATGGCTTCATATATACACATACATAGTGCTCCAAATTAATCTTTCATGTATACAGTGCTCCCAGCTGAATTGCTATACATTGCACCCAATGGATTTATATATATACAGAATTTATGAAAGCGAATGCATTGAGGGCAACATATATGTAATTGCATATCTGTAAAATACTGCACCCAATTATTTCACATACACAGTGAACAAAAGGTCATCTATATAGGCCAGGGCTGCTAATTAGTTTCTCATACATACAGTGTGTCCTTGGAAAATAACAAACCCACTTACGACTCCTACTTTCCCACAATGTCCTCCTCCTCCTCGCTCTTGTTGTAAAGATGCAGATGCTATTGATTCCAATAAAATTTGGAGAAGGTGGAGCAAAGAGGCACCCTCAAACTGCTCCAAATGTTTTATCTATTTCAGCACTGGCTTCTACTACTTATTACATCCCCTATGATAAAAGCTGCCAGGTCATTACTTAGATCCTGTAGGTACAGACTATGCAAAGCATCTCAGTAAATTTACTTGCTGATATATTACTTGATACACTAATGAGAAAATTCATCGGAAAACACGTGGCATCATGGGAATTAAGAGCTGTATGCATAACTGTGAAAAGAAAAAGGTAACAGAATATGGATAGAATTATGTTTGTTTTGAAAGAGCAAATAAAATATAACAATTCATGATTTTTAGCTTTAAAATTTATCTTAACCTCTGAAGTAATGCCCTGCAGCTTCTGTATAGAAAAATTTATACCCAAATAGACATACATATACATGCAGTCCCCGGTTTACATACAAGATAGGGTCTGTAGGTTTGTTCTTAAGTTGAATTTGTATGTAAGTCAGAAGTGTATATTTTATCCCCAGCCACAACTTTTTTGGTCTCTGTGACAATTGGATTTAAAAATGTTGGGTTGTCATAAGAATCAGGATTAACAATAAAGCTTAAAGAGAACCCGTCATGCAAAATAACCCCCCTAAACTAAATATATTTTCATAAACTGCCATTAGAGAGCATTGCCTCTATCCCTTCATTGTCCCTCTACATGCCTGTTACCCTAAGCAATGAGGTCCTAAAGCTGTATGCAAATGACCTGTGAAATGTCCAATGAAACATTAGCATATTCAAGCTGTCCACTCTATTCATGAGTGGGAGGCACAGCCACACCCCCAGTGCTATTAGCCACATTTAATTAATTAAAGTACATGAAAAATAATAAAATATATACTCACCTGCATCTGCTCCCTCGGCGCGGCTCCGGTCTTCATGCCGCTCTCCTGTGAGTCGCGGTTCCGTGACACAGGCTGTGTGACGTCATGACGCCTGTGTCACTGCTTAGAACAGCCGGAAAGGCGCTGCGTCGCTCCGCATATAAATTGCGCCTGTGTCTTAAAGAGACAGGCGCGATTTATTTAGCTGGTGGGCGAAATTTGCTGCTCTAAAGTGGGCGACGATTCGTGCACCGGTTAACACCCGAATCGTCGCCCACTTTAGAGCGGCAAATTTCGCTGCCCTTTACAGGGATCCGCATTCTGCCGCCTGAGGCGAGATTTTCATCTCGCCTCATAGCAGATGCGGCCCTGTCCAGAGGGCAGATTTATGTTCCTGAAAATTAACTTGCGAGGTTTCATATTCACTATCGCTAATGTATATTTTCCCAATTCTAACCAGGTACCCTTTGGAGTGTTAATGCTTTGCTTGCTGGCAGACTTCGCAGATGGTTCAGATATAATTCTGGGTGGTGACTTTAACATGATGATGGACGTAGATTAGAACACTACTGCGGGTAGGTCATCTGTCTACCATGCCAAAAGATGTAGGCTGAAAGCCGAGTTACAGGCTCTGCACCTAGTTGACATGTGGCGTACACTATATCCATCCGTTAAGGAATATAGTTACCATTCCCTAGCACACAATACTTATCATAGACTTGATCACTTATTCCTCTCTCATAGGCTGCTTGACATGCTCCTCCGATGCTCCATAGACACATTTTTGTGGTTAGACCACGCCCCGGTCTTTAGTTCCTTGGATGGATCCCCTTGTCCGGTTCGCAAGAGTTCATGGCGTCTTAATGATCATCTCTTAGATGATACTCTATGCGCCGAAGAAGTTAAGTTAGCAATTAGGAGTGCAGTAGAGGAATCCGAATTGGAGGCCACCCCTCCCATACGTGTGTGGGAAGAGGCAAAACATAAAATACAAAAGATTTTCATGACCCATGGGTTCAGGTTGAAGCGTGAGAGGGCTCATAAACTCAAAACAACACTGCTCTCTCTGGCGGATAAGGAGTGCGTTAATAATACCACTCCGTCAGAGACTCTGAAAGCTGAAATAGCCTTATTACGCCAATAAATCCTTTCCATTCTAGACCAGAAATATAGGTGCACTAGGGAACGCATGCACAAGGGGTTTTTTGAATACAGTGATAAGTGTGGAGCCTGGTTAGCGAAAACGATACATCCCCATTCCCCGACCACACATATTTTTTCCATAAATTCCCCGGCTAAAGTCTTGGTTCACAAGGAATACCAGATCCTAGATTAGTCCTCCAAATTTTACTCTGACCTATACAATATAAAAGATCAGGAATCCAGCCCTCCCGCTCCAAGTACTCCCCAGATAGAGGCATACTTGGAAACAAACTCTCTTCCAACAATCCCAATTGAGGCAGCCGAGGCCTTGGAGAATAACTTTTCAGAAGAAGAGGTAGCACTAGTCATCAAAAATCTAAAAACTGGTAAAAGTCCAGGCCCAGATGGTTTCACAGCCAGATTCTATAAATCATGCAAATCCAAAATACTGCCCCTAGTAACCAAGGCCTTTAACTCAGGCGTATATCACAGTAATTCCCAAACTTGGGAAAGACCAAACTCATTGTGGTAACTTTAGGCCAATAAGCCACTAAGATATACTCCGAACTATTGGCCCTACGACTCCAACATTACATTCCGTCTTTAATACATCAGGAACAGGTCGGATTTGTCCCAGGAAGGGAGGCCAGGAATAATACCATTAAAACTATATCTTTGATTGAAAGAGCAAAAGTATCTGGTGCTCCGATGTGCCTGCTTTCCATAGACACTGAAAAAGCGTTCAATCATGTCCATTGGGGGTTTCTAGAATCCACTTTACGCTCCATTGGGTTGGGTTCTCGATAAGGGAGAAAATTCTGTCTCTGTACCATAGATCTACTGGGAGGGTCAAAGTGAATGGATCATTGTCTCTTCCAATCTCAATCTCTAATGGGACTAGACAGGGATGCCCTCTGTCTCCCTTCCTGTACATACTGGTGATGGAGTCACTGGCCATTGCATTAAGAAATAATCCTGATATCAATCCTGATATGCTTCAGGTTGAACGCATACACCACAAGATGTCGCTTTTTGCGAACTATCTGTTGCTGTATGTGACCAACCAACAGATATCACTCCCCTCAATAGTAAAAGAATTTGACACCTTCGGTAAACTAAGTAACTTCAAAGTTAATCTACAGAAATCAGAACTCTTAAATATTTCTCTCTCGTAAGAGGAAACAGCACGCTTAACCTCGACCTTTCCATTTAGATGGGCTAACAACTCTATCAAATATTTATGGGTGCAAATCTCTTCAGACCCTGGTAGCTTATACTCACTGAACTACGAACCATTGCTAAAATTCATCACCGCTGACTTTACTAAATGGAGGGGCTTAGGTCTGTCGTGGTTTGGGAGGATTAATGTTTTAAAAATGGATATTCTTCCTCGGCTATTATACCTGTTTCAAACTGTACCCATGGGCATCCCACGTGTTTTCTTCACGACTCTCCATAAAGCAGCACGTCAATTCATTTGGCGAGATGCCGCCCCCCGCATACGGAGGAGGCTCTTAACAAGGCCTAAACGCTTGGACGGAGTGGGGCTCCCGGATTTTACCACTTATCATAGAGCCGCCATTGGAGCTTTTATTCAAGACCTTTTTCATCATGAAGGTGACAAGATCTGGGTCCGTTCAGAATTGGACCTCTCCTCACACATTGGGGTTCTTTTGGCTTCCTCAACCCACCACACTTCAGCATCTCCTGATTTCCTTCATATTAAAAAGATTGCTACAAATATGGAGGAAATTCGCACTTCAGTTGGGAATAGTCACTGTCCCAGGTCCCATGACCCCTCTGCTGGGCAATCCCCAGTTTGCACCAGGGCTCCAAGTTAGTTTTTTTTGGGATTGGGTCAGAATTCTTTACCCAGAGTCAGAGATGTGGTATACGATGAAGGGGTTCGCCCATTGGCGGATATAGGTGTGGGAGCACGCCCAGGTCATTGGCTTAAATACTTTCAGCTACGAAATTTCGCCTCTACATTAGCACCGATTTCGACATTAAATTCCTCTCTTACTATATTTGAGGAACTATGCCTCACCAAAGTCCCAATCACACATACCATTTCACTACTATATGGAATCTTTCTGTCAAGGGAGACAGGAGACACCAGACCGTATTACGCCAGGGCTTGGGAATTAGCCATTAGTAAAGAACTAACCCTCAGAGCAATGGGACACAGTTTACTCTCTATCCTCATCCAGTAGACTGCAAGAGCTTAACTTTAAAATTCTTTCATGCTGGTACCGTACTCCGGTAAGGTTGAAACAAATATACCCCTAGGTCTCGGATCAATGCTGGCGATATGAGATGCATGTTGGAACAATGGTACATATATGGTGGAGATGTCCTTTAATTGTACCCCTCTGGCATGATGTCAACCATCTATATAATGCCTTAACAAAATCTAATTAGACTTTTACTCCAGGACAGGCTCTGCTCTCAGCATTGTCTGGTCCCATCTCAAAGATTTAAAAAAGGCACGCTGAGGCACTTTCTTGTCGCCACACGCCAGATTATTCCCAGACAATGGAGGTCGACCAGGCCCCCATCAAGAGCCGACTGGGTGGGCGCCATGACTTTCATTCAAAGGATGGAAGAGCGTAACGCAATAGATGAGGGCAGAGTGATGGGATTCTATTCCACGTGGTCCACCTGGCTGACCTTCAAAGACTCACCTGCCCTTTCTATATGGGTCTCGTCTGGTGTGGCTCCTTAAATCACATATACTTTCCACCCTCTCTGAATACCCTTCACTGTAATGACGCCACCCTTGGTTGTCTATTCTGATCCAGTTATACCATAACTTTACCTTCTTCTTGCCTCAATTGTCGTATGATTGGTGGCGTGAATGTAAATGTGTTTGTTATTTGTTCATGTCTTAGGCATTCTAGACGTCTAAAGGTAATTCTGAACTGTTTGATGCAGCTCACTTACTTCAAGCTACGCAATCTCAGGCCTGACCAGGCACAAAGATTAGTAGTATAGGTTTATTCGTTATGTATCTGCTAAGAGGCCATGTTAGTACTTTTGGATTGTCCAGAGATTCTTTTAAGGCAACATTGAACTGACAATTGCAATCCACTTATTCTAAGTTGTACAACTCTCATGCCCCACGAGGCAAGTAGTTCAGTGATACAAGTTACTGCACCAGGTAAACACCGCAATGCCATGCTATTGTTGTTGTTTTTGGATTGTTCAGATAATACTCTTTGTATGACTCGTTCTTTACTTTCAATAAATGTTTATTGACTCTAAATCATTATTTAAGGGATTTTCGCGAACTCCTACTATACAAATATTGTTTCTCCTTGACCTATTTTCTAGGTCCTCGTTTTTTTCATTCAGAATTTTATTGTGTCTCTCTAACTCAGCATGGCCTGCATGCAGATGCTGGATCTCATCCTTCAAACTTGCAATTATCTGCTCCATCTCATCCAAGCGCCTTTGTTGTTCATTTAACTCAGATCACAACGGTGGAAGCTCTTATTTATCACCTCATCTACGATGTTACTCCGTTTCAGCGCTAATTCTCTGGGTACTGCCTTCGACAATAATTTAAAATCTTTGGATTACATATTGGGGTTTATATCCTCATTATTTGAATTCTCTGAGCAGCTGTTTTTAGAGTGTCCTCTTGATTCATTTGGCGTTGAGTAATTTTGTTTTGCCCTTGTATCCCTGGTACATTGCCTCTATTCTTCTGATTTGGCATGATATCAGATATTACCTTTATTTTATGTATTTGTAGCACACTTACATTGGCACATAAAATGTCAAAGTCACTAGATTAATATAGACTAACATGTCATTCTGCGCCAACCTTATAAAGGATTTAGTGGTGCATACTTTTTTGACACTAGTTCATGCACATGCCTTGATCTCTTCAACTTTTTGGCACTAAGTCACACACACATCAAGGCCCCAATGTGTCTGTTTATTCCCAATAATAGCGTGCAGATACAGACACCTACACCAGTGCATAGAATAATAAAGCCAGTAAGTTAATATAGAATAGCATAAGTTTGTATGCCAGCCATGTGCATGGTTTACTGTAAATAACTGGTTCTAGCAAAAACGGTTTTGTTTGTTTTTGTATGTGACATTTAAAACTTTGATTTAAGCATAGCACCTACAATTTTACACTATGTACCGTAGAGGCTGTTTATGGGGCCAAACAAAGTTTGCATTTATTCTTTATTTTACAAGTTTTTATTAAACAATAACATATATTTGTAAATTTTTGTGTTCAATAAAATATGTCGATATGTTATTTAAGCTTTATCTTCTGCTAGAAGAGTATTTTTAGAGAGTGACTAAAATGTCTGAGTGAGTTTGCAACAGGACTGATGATAGAGTACAAATTACAGTCTTCTTGTGAACAGATTGACGTGACCAAGGAAATGTGATTCATTATTTTGTGTCTGAGTTCTGAAATTTAAAACTGAACTTTTCGTCTTATCCCCGTTAGTTTGCTATTCATTTCCATTGGCCTGACATGATTATCTTTTCATGTTCATGTTTGCCCTTACATTTTCAGCCTTGTTTTTCAATGTGTTTTTTATACATTTATACTAAGAGCATAGTGAATGAGATAAATACAAAAATATTCTGCACATTCAACTGCAGGTTTTAACCTTGCAACAACATACAACATTATGGGATCAAATAAGTTAATGCAACCTGCACCCTGGTGGAAGGTGATTTTTTTTAACTAGCTTTTATTTTTAAATGCTCTATATATTTTCATAAAGAATGAGATGTCTTTTGAGGTCCGACCAAACAGACTCAAAGCAACTGCTCATAAATAAACTGTATAGTGTACTATAAAAAATGAATTACCATATATACTTGTGTATAAGCTGAGTTTTTCAGCACAATATATGTGCTAAAAAAACTCACCTCGTCTTATACATGAGTCAAGTAAAAAATAAAAAACATAATGCTCACCCACCGGTGTCCGGATCGTTGGCGCGGGTCCCGATCCTCAGCGCGAGGCTCCCGATCTTCGGCGCGGGTCCCGGCGGCTCCACTTCTTTCTTCTCCCGTCCGGGCGCACACTATGATGCGGTGGTGTCGCGGCTGATGACTTCATGACCCTCGACACCGCCACATCATAGCATGCGCCCGTTGGCAGGGGGCTGGCTGACTGTATACTACAGGGGGCTGGCTGACTATATACTACATGGGGGCTGGCTGACTGTATACTATACCCTCGGCTTATACTCGAGTCAATAGGTTTTCCCAGTTTTTGGTGGTAAAATTAGGGGTCTCGGCTTATACTCGGGTCAGCTTATACTGGAGTATATACGGTATTTTCCACTTCATTATATCTTTTGAAACATAACAAAACTATATAAATGTGTTCTCTCCTTTACTGTACTGACCTACAAAAGTTGTTTTGTCATTTGGGCTGTAGGGAGAAAGCCTTTAATAAAATAGCTCAACTGTGTTATTTTTTAACATTTGGAATGTTTTTCATTAGAGATGAGCGAACACTAAAATGCTCGGGTACTCGTTATTCGAGACGAACTTTTCCCGATGCTCGAGTGCTCGTCTCGAATAACGAACCCCATTGAAGTCAATGGGAGACTCGAGCATTTTTCAAAGGCGACCAAGGCTCTGCACAGGGAAGCTTGGCCAAAACACCTGGGACACCTCCAAAAAGGATGTGAAACACCACGGAAGGACAGGAAACAGCAGGGGCAGCATGCATGGATGCCTCTGAGGCTGCCTAATCGCACCATTATGCCAAAATTATGGGCAACAGCATGGCCATGACAGAGTGACAGAATGAAGCTAGATAGCATCTAAAACATCCAATAATTGACCCTGACACTATAGGGGACGGCATGCAGAGGCAGCGGCAGCAGGCTAGAGAGTGTCATGGCGACATACCCTAAATGGACTCAGGCTTCAAACCAATGGGTGGCGAGGGGGAGGAGAGGGGAGGGGTAACAGGGGTGACATCACTGCCTCTGACCATGTCACCAGCCTCATTTACATGATAAAAAATAGATGATTTTACAATGAATAATGTATGAAATAACTAGATAAAGGTGTATGAAATAACTAGATAAAGGCTGGGATGGGATCCTTGTGAGCTGTTCCAACAGGTAGAGGTGACAGGACAAGTGACACAGACCTGATGACAGGTGTCCTTTAAGGAATTGATGGGCAGTATACACAGTGCCATAATATTGTTTGACCTACTGGGGGCAAGCTGTATATTATAGGGGGCTGGCTATATACTTGGTTGGGTCTGTGACCAATGCATTTCCCACCCTCGGCTTATACTCGAGTCAATAGGTTTTCCCAGTTTTTGGTGGTAAAATTAGGGGTCTCGGCTTATACTCGGGTCGGCTTATACTCGAGTATATACGGTAACCATTGTCCTGCAAAAATGTATTCAGCGTTTTCATAAAAAATGTTCAAAGCATTAATACCGTTACTGTATATATCTAGTATGAACATATAATCAGGTTTACATCTGTTGCATATTTCACCAATTTAAATTAAAAGAATTGTGTTTTTGAGTTTTACGTTAAAGTTATTCTTTATCTATTGGACACAATTAGGGTGTTGTATCTTGGTTTCATTTTCCGTGTTCTGTTTCTATGATAAAACAGACGACTACATTTAGAGCAGGATTAGTGTAGAAGTGACTCTAGTCTAATCTAGGTACCTAGTCTAGGTACGTCTTATTGCACTATGGGGTTAAAGGACCAAAGCCATTTTAATAAATCTGATAGGCAGCAGAGCTCTGAAGACAGTCTTTGAACTGTCCCAAGGGGCCTGCCTAATGATAAATATCTTTTAGAATGTGAATGTACCCTTACAGGTCCAAGCTGCAAAACTGATCAGGTACTGATAGGAATGAATTATTAAAACTGAAGATAAACTGTTATGGGGTAAAAGAAGGTTGCAATATGATACAAACACTGTATTCATAAAGGTTTAGAATAATAGTCACTGAGATACTGCTAGCAAACTATGACACACATGACTTATTTTACCACTCAGAGCATACAACGACAAATATCCCCGGGTTACAACAAAGCACGGGTTCCATAGTTTAGTTTTGAAGTCTGACACTTTGTATGCTATATCGAAACTAGTCATAGGTTAAACAGTTTTGAGTAAGTAATGGGTGCTTTTTTTTTTTATACCCCAGTGAAATCGGAGATTTCAAAAGTATTATGTTTTCTCGGTACTTAGGACCACAATGCGCATCAAGTAAGTCTATCACAGTACTTTCAAAGAATGATTATTTCATTCTATGGGGTCAATAAAAAGAGTCCCGAGTCGGCAGCGCGAGGTAACAGGCGCAATGAGGGTGACGCCGTCTTAACCAATAAGGCGCGTTTTCATGTAAGTCAAGTTGTGGGCCTTCAGTAGTCGTCAACTAGGAACCACCTGGTAACGGGTAGATGGCACAAGCATTATATATTCTAAACTCCGCAGCAACTAGAATTCGAAAAAAATTCACACTACCTAAAAATAAGCACAATGCATATACGCTGTGTCATAGCACGAGTTTGTACACACAAAAAATCAGATCTTAACAATAAATGATCCCCTCGTGCTCGATACCCGAGCTCAAACAGCAATCCATTAAAATGGACCGTACAACACCAAACTACAATTTTCTAGACTCACAACCCTCAAATGCTCGCGGGGGGGGTTCTGCCTCGGCCGATTAATTGGCGCGAGCGTCGCTCACCCCACCCTAATGTAGACATCGTCCTTACTCCCTCCATTCGGCTCCACAGCGGGTCACGAAACTGCATGCGTTGCTGTGCGGCCGGGTCCCCCGCGTCTTATGTCTTCTGGTGTTATAGCAGGGGAACTAACAACGGGGGTCTGCTTGGGATCGGTCCTCCAAAAATTCTTTCCTTCATCCCGTGCGGGCCTATACTAACGAATCAAGTAAAAACAACCCCGGTTACCGCACTCAGGACCCTATACCCAATCAGCCTGCACGGCATCGACCACCGAACATCAATATCACGGACGCATCCTGCAAACCCAACCGCGCAGGAGTTCATTAAAACGAAGACAACCATACACGCCCATCACCTCAACTAGAGCCTCAGCCGCATACAAGACCAAGCAAGAGGCACGCTCGCGACTTAACACTCGGGGGAATCCGCAGCTGTCCAAAACCATCGAGTCGCCCCCATTGACCGGTCGATAGAACATACTGCCTTCTTTATTGTTTATCTGGTCTGAACCATGTAGTAATAGGCTATCTGGCCCAACGGTTAATACACAATGCTTACCAAATACTCACGGATGCCGATCAGCAAGGCTGAAAGTGGTGGAGCACTGGTATCAACCATACGCTAGTGTGACTGCGGCATCGAAGCTGCTATATCAACACTTCGGTGAGCTGGGGGGCCTTGTCTGTAGTCACTACTTGGGGGGGGTGGCGGGGCTGGGGACGTACTGGCCTGTATCTGCAACACGGTCAGTCCAGTGGTCTGGGATGTCGTATATTTACATACTGTCGAGCAAGTGCCTTAAGGTACGGCTGTATACCTACTTGTGGCTCAAAATGCCTGGGCTATGATGCTCGATAATTATCTACTGGGGCCTGCCTGGGTTGGTCTTTTCTTACTGTGGGGTCTTGGCTTGCTGGTTCTGATATAACGAACTGGGGTGTCAGGTTGAGGGTGCTGTATACCTGGGGTCCACATAACAAGCCATGAAGCCTGCCCACCAGCAACTTTTAATCACCGTAACTCAGAAAATACGGACAACAACCAGATCAAATCGCTTACTAAGTACTACGGCTGGGGGTCCAGGCTGGTGCACGGCTGTGTACCTACAACTGGCGTCACAAAGGCTGTCACACCAACTAAGGGGGCAAACAGCTAGTATTTTATAAGTCGGGGTCCCAATTGGCTAATAATCTTATGGTTGGTAACGATACTAGAGATGACCATTGCATATATCCCACCCACTCGTGCCATTACTCACCTCGAATGTGCAATAAGATAATACTTTCTATCGACACCATTTTTTTGACGTACTGCCGTACATAGAAGGGGGCCTGTAAGTCCAAGGACTTATCACCAGGAGTCGCCTTTCACATACCAATCAGATATAATACAGTAACACAAACATATGTACGCCCGCCAAAAATTGATTCCGACCGTAATTTTCATAACAAACTTGTTCCAAAGAACAAAAACACCGACAGCATATAATAACCGTTCCTAAAGATAAGATATCATACCATTAGTATGAAAACACTAAATACTCAGCAAGTACACTCTGTTGCAAGCATACTTGTCACCAATTTAGTAAATTAAAAGATCTGTGTTTATGCAGATATTACGTTACATTTAATTCCTTTTACATCTAATTGGCCCACAATATATGGTGTAAATTATCTCTTGGTATATTCAGATGTTGTGGTCCATTCCCGTCGTCTCTTAGTTCCCACCATATGAGAAAACAAGACGAACTACATTATAGACGCAGGAGTATTAGTGTAGCAGTGACTCTAGTCTAATCTAGGTACCGTCTTGATCCCTTTAGTCTCTAGGTGACGGGTTTCTTTATTGTCACATGGTGGTTAAAGGACCCTAAGCTCATCTTTTAATAATCATGACTCCGCGAGCATGAGCCTCCTGCAAGACAGTCTTGAAACTTCTGCAGAGGGGCCCATGGGGCGCGGGTTAATGTAGTAGGAGATAGGGGCTTTTTAGAATGTGAATGTACCCTTCAAGGCTCGCCAGACCCCTGCAACAAAACTAGTCAGACGTGCTCCATGACCCAAATGGTCATGAATTACACAATTAACAAAACTGAAAATAGTAAACCTGATAAGACATGGGATCTAAAAGAGTGTTGCAAACCAATCTGAAATGCCAAACACATGTGCATAATAATCCATAAAGTTTATTCAAGATAAATACGACTACACTAGGATGGATTCGCCGGTTGTCGTGAGCGTAAACGGTAGGTTGCTTGTTGTGTACAGTTGGGGTGTGTTATTCTTCATTAGTGGTCGATGATAAATGTCGATGCGCACCCTCCATTAAGCAAACTCATGCCATACACCACCCTTATTCGATACCCAGAAAAATCTTTGACTCTATTTCTTTGTGGATCTAGGGTTGGGAAGAGTGGGACCGCCAATATGAATTCGAAGAAAGGTTGAGTAAAGGGACTAGGTAAACACTGGGATCGGAATCTAGAAGAAAAAGAATCCACTTTGTTTAAAACACACTTCTTCACTTACATCCTCAACTGTTCTCCTCAAGCATGTAAAACATGAACCAAATCTGACATTAATGGGTACCAATAATCTGGCAGAGTTAGCATGCGCAGCCACCATACAAAGGGGGAAAAAGGGGGGGGGTCAGTAATGCTTTAGTTTACATTTCACAAATAGGATCGTTCACGAGCAATACTGTCAACATTTATAATGGCAACTATACAACAAATCATTGTCATGCCTAGATACAGATACTTAACACTAACAAATACATGTGAATGTTTCTGTAACTATCATGCAATTAACCCATACACTTATAATTCATCAGAATTGTTTATCTTGTCGGGTGTCATGCTTTTGGGCTTACGGTACAATAACAACTACTTTAAAAAAACAAACGCGATATGATTTCGAAGAACACATATAATGATAATATATCTCAACAAGTCTAGAGAGTGTAGCATTATCTAACAACTGGGAGAGCCAAACAATAACGATCAGACTGCATGGCTGGCATGACAAAAACAAGTCATTATACATACAATATTAGGGAAAAGCAAAGAATGGCCCAATACCTGACCCACGAACCCATTGAGCAGCTCCACATTTGTAACGTCACAACCCCTCTCTTGAAATGAAATGTAGACTCAAATCCTAATGACCAAACCACCTCATTGCTATATCTCTACATCACTAAAAAGACCAACATTAACCAACACCAGCGGCAAAGGTAAACAAAATTATTACAAGGACAACCTACAAAAAAATTCCAACACATGAAACTCCCCAGGAGAGCCACATCCTTTATACACAATAAATTTTATTATAGCGAGACACCGCAGTGACTCCAAACTGCCTTGAACAAGGTCCTGGCATTACAAAACCTGTCACCCAACCGAGCAAAAGCAAACCAAGCCAATCCCCTCAGATCCCGTCTGGAACATTAGGCTGGGCGCCAAGACTCATCCATCTGTAGACAACCCAATCTACAAGAATTACGTCTTCAGACCAGCATCCCCTCATCAGCCCACATGCTGACGCTGAGACTCTTAATAAAGGTTGAACTGCTCAGATGAACTAACATAAAACCAACGACATACCCCCGGATAGCATCAATCATACACCAAAACACCCTCAAAGAAATATTTCACCCCACACCAGAAAAGTTAGTGGAAAAATGAACGATCGTGAGGTGGACGACTATACTAGATGCCCGTTAAACGTGTTCCATTAATATTAAAACTACTCGGAACACAGAACCGAAAATCCAATCTACTCCTCAACACAAAAAACCACCAACACTAAGCCAGAAAACGGGGGTTGGGAATATCCCCTAATCGCCGCACACAAAAGTCACCAGTCAATGCAATCGGGTAAATTCAATCCCATGAAGTGTCCCACCGAACGGACTCGTCCCCTAATAGAGATAGAATGATGCAGAACAAACTCCCCACTAGCCAGAATCCTAACTGCCCATTCCTTAAACCATTCAGCTAATCAAAACAGCACTTAACAATGCTCAGCATACAAACATAGTTGTTTTCTGAGAAAACACAAAGCTGAGATTCCTCATCTCATCCACTCTGTCGCACTGAAAAAACATGAGATGCGATGTACACAAATCCCCACCTAACAATACCACCTACAATCTCGTGCATGACATGCCGTGGAATGTTAACCATCACAAGTACTCATGAGGACAAAAATAGGATGAACACTTTAACAAATCTCCTTATATCACCACCCTGAAGACAAAAGATTGATGGGTGTTTGTACGCAAGAACGGATGTGGAGGGTGAGAGGTGGGTGTAGTGATGTTCCAATACATTAACTTAATTACTCCTGATAAAACACACACAAGCTGAAGCGCACATACTCCCTAATAAAGTAGAGACATGTCATAAAACTCAGCTAACTCATATTTCAATCTATAGAACGCTAAAAAAAAAGTTATATTTAGTATGTCCGCATCATAAATACATTTAACTCGCAAGAACTGTGGCATCCCTGGTAGCTAGTACACATGAGTCATAATCCTGATTAATATAAATTAAGGGGTAAAAACAACTAAATAACTCAGAATAAAACTAGAACCAATCGGTTACTAGTAGTGTCTCCTGGATTTTGGATAAAATAAATTAATCCTGGACCATATGGAATGAGGGTATAAAAGGATATCTCGGAGCTATGTAAATAATAGATATTCTGTAGAATGCTACATGCGTGGCTTTATTTATGTGATTTGATTTGTGTGTGTGGTTGTCCATTTTTTATTTCCTGATCATTATGCTAGTGGACCACAACTTCTTTTGTTATTTAATATTGTTAACCCATGTTTGATCATATATGTGACTACGCTAAGCGAATGAGAAACAGTAACAAAATACGAATACGATAACAACAAACTAAACAGTAGGTCGGCTTATCGTCGTAACGATCAAGGGGGGTATAACATGAAATATGAATATAGATAAAATTACAATTACGATAAATCCTAAACACCACAACATTCGGAGTCATCATTATACCTTCCGGGGGGTGTGGGTTGGGGGGGGGGGGGGGGGGGGGGGGGGGGGGGGGGGGGGGGGTGGGTGGTGTCCAGACATAGACGAATAAACCCCCATCCCAAAACGTTCGTCACGGTGAGAGATTTCGGAGTAATCGGGGAATTTTGCGTTTCCTACGAGATACATGCTACCCAATACCTACCCGTAAGGTGACTACAAACAATAAATGGGGTGGGGTGCTGGTCGGGTGGGCGGCTGCAAGATTCCGACCCGCGAAAGAAATCTAATCACCATGCACTATCTCCCTTCACCAGTAGACAATGATCCACAGTTTATTGATCTTAAGATAATCTTAGAGTCATATATTTTATAAAATCCTGCGACCGTTTATTTCCCCAGACATCATCCTCCGGAGTTGTGACTACACATCCAAAGCCACAACCAATTCTGTTGCTTGAAAGCTGGCGCGATGCGCGCTTAAATCCAATTGCGTTTGCCGAAATCGCATGGAATTCGGCGCAAAATGAGAAAAATTCGGGTAAACCCAACGAAAGTAAATGAGCCCCATTGTGTATTTTTTAAATTTTATAATAGAATGCCATCTAAAATTAAAAATGGCAATCGGAGATTCTCTTTTAGATACTTTGAGATTGATTTTTTAATGTATATAAAGTCTTTTTTAAATAGTGTATTTATATTATAAATAATGTAGTATAAATCGATCATTCTAAAGTAGGTACGGTAGTTTTTTCATTTTGTCTTGCAATTGTCTGTCGTTACGGAGTGCTTGCACTTTCTTTGCAACGTTAAAATTATCAAGTATTGATAATTCCGTTAGAGGAAGATTGACACATGTGGGGCATATTATGAATCAGACACTGGTGCTAAGTGGGTCCACCATATAATGATGCCCCCTGCCTTCCCGTACTGTTGGATCACTGCACTGCTTTCCATGCTTCCTGATCAATCCGGGAGCTGCACTGCATCTATCAGGCACTGCCTAAGTAACAGGTCCTTGACCCCGTGCATAGAAATGCACCCTGGGCCTACGCCTGACCAGGGGGTGCATGAATGTAGGTAGTGGCCGCAAGTGCCCAACTTCTGGAACACCCTGTGCCCAGCCGCATTGCCATCGGCCAGCAACAACCCACAGATAGAGGTGGATGAAGTTGGCAAGTGTCCCCCCATTGCACAATCCTCTCAGATTAAGTAAAGAATCATAACAGTTTCACAGCTATAATAAATGTGCCAGTACGTGGAGGCCTGGTGTAAGAAAATTTGTAAACCTGCACATGGCCAATGGCCCACTTATTCTCCAAAAGTGTCATGCAGCATGGAATATCGTCAAAAACTGGCATACAGGCATTCTAAATTCCCCCCCTCCCCGTTTATATTTAGTCATATTCAAGAGGGGTTTTTCTCATGAGAGAAAATTCTCAAATATCAACCCTGGTGCTGATACCAATATAGATCTTTTAACCCTTCACACTTACTTCACAATTTTACTCAGTTTTTATGCTTTTTAAAACTCCGATCACTCAGTGTATGGTCAGTGGTATAGATTGCAGCGTGTGGCAGGGAACTCCAGCAGAACCTTTAGATCCATTTTGTTCTGTGAGCTGCACAGTGTGGTTAGAATACAGGGTACAAGTTTTAGCTACACTTTATTAAGCTTCCGAACATTCTACTTGTATCTGAACCATAGAAATAAGATTAGACAGATTAGAGATTATGAATAATCCATTCTATAATGGTCCTATTGCAGCACAAGAACACAGTCCAGCACGCTACATCTTTGGCTATTTTACAACCCACTAGATCTGCTGTGCTTCTGCTGCAACTCTCCCCAGATAAAGAACTTATCAGCCTGCTAGCTTGTATTTTATATCACTCTCTCCGGCGCGTCAGAAGTCAGTGTCGGTTGATCATGTGTGAGCTTCACTCCTGCCTGGCTACCTGTGTGGGCGTGGCGCATAGAGTGCATGATGTGGGGCTAGTGTGCAGGGATCAGAGAGAGAGAGAGAAACTCAGCTTCATGGGCCGTCATACAGAAATCCAAGATGGCTTCGCCGACCCTAAGGGTCAGAGTTACAGGTTCTTGGTTGTGCAGGGGGAAGGCACCTGAATGTGGTACACCATGGCTTCTGTGATGTCATGTTGTGACCTGGGTATAAATCTGGAAAACTTACTGTATTTTTTGTTACTAACTGTGAAGTAGAGAAATGTTGTTATTTTGTTCTCCTGAGTATTTAAGCACTTGTCTTGTGGGAATATCCTTATTGTGGTAACACTTAGAAAACATTCACCTTATATGGTTGACAAAAAGCCAATATTATTTTAATAGACATTAAAATGAAATAAAACATTTATTTTGAGCAGTCATATTATACTGACAATTTTTTAATATTTAAGTTGCTGAAGGGCTAAACTCTTCTCGTTTGATTTTTTGTCCTTTTGCGACTAACAGGACTAGAGTACATTTATGTTTTACTATTATTCCCTTCATTGGTAGAGCACTTTAGCTCCCTCTGGCAATAATGACTTAATTTGTGATGGTATTTAAGAAACTTTAGGCTCCGGTCTTGACTTTTTCTTTCATTGTATCCGAACTGCTATGGAATAGACCTTATGTTAAACCTTTGTAGAGGCCCTTGCGTAAACTATCTAACTATGATAATGGTCATAATTAAAATTATTGCCTGGCCATAGGCTATAGCATGAAATTTAGGCTATTAATTGCTTACTCTCAAATTCTGTGTTCCAATATGATTTCAGATTTCAAGCATTCACGAACGTGGTGTTTTTAACAAAACACTGGTTTTTCCGTGCTTTTTTTCTGCGTGTAAAAACAAAATCGCAGGCGTGAACTTTGTTGCTTTGCCACTTACTATTCTGGGCTAGTCTGGCGTCTGGCATAGAAGTACTTCTACAATGAAATGCTGTGCAAAGCCGGATTTTAAAAAAATAATTCACGTAAAAAGTCACATAGTCCCATCAGTCCCCTGGCGTAATTCATTTACACATAGTTTTTTGTGCCTTTTAAAACAAATCTGATGATATCAAGTAAGAGCTAGACACTTTATTAAAGGTACAAGCTTCCTGTCCCAAGGTAAGCGTGCCTATCAATATAACCCATTGTTAGTTTATTGGCTAAGACAAAAAGATAGCCGCGAACTATGAACATTCAAATGATAAAGTTGGCAGAGTGGGCTGGCATGGCTCATCCTTGCCCTGCAACGGTGGCCCTCTCTATAGCCTACGTTACATTCATGATGACCTTCATCAGGGCAAGCCATTGGCCAATGCATCAAAAGCTGGAGCCTCCTTATGCTCGGTGTGGTTGGTGGGTGGGGTTTCTCTTAATACAACCCGGCACACGCAGTGCTTGGTGCATGAGACATTTCGCCCATATTGAATTTTGTAATTTTAGAATAATTGGAATTGTGCCCATTTCTAATAACATCTTAGCACATATTAGTGGCCAAACCAGATGCCATAGATTACCAGATGCCATAGAACATGGCTTTTAAATACTACATCAACTGTACACGTAGTGAATAGTTTGATGCTTTGTTTTGTGATTATATGATGGAAAGCAATAACAGTTTTAATACAACATTTTTTTTTAGCTTTTAAGACTTGGGGGGTATCTTAAACACGCAGTAGTAGGTAGAACTACCGTCAGCCTGCATGACTTCTTGTGGTGCTGAGTGCTAAAAAAGTAGCTCATATCAATTCAAAATAAACCTTTATTTAGGCATCTTGACTAATGCAGAAAATTAAAATCGACACACAGTCAGCTAGCATACAGGGCATAGGGATGGTGAATGATTTATTGATACATGCTCCCATAAATCTTTCCATTCCTCAGGCACCAAAGCAACATCCTTTATGGTTCTCTCTTCATATGAATCGTTCAAAATGTGGTGGTGGTTCCTGCCATAGAGAAGTGGGTTGTAATGAAGATAAAAAAAAATCTTCACAAAGTCATAATCAATCACAACATTAGAATTTAAAAAGTGTTTTTTTAGACGGAGGTTCTATAATAATTTCCAGGAAGATATTAACCAGAACACCTGAATCACCATTTGAACCCCTAGCTAATTTCTAGGTGCAAAAAAACTTTACTGAAGTCCCTCCAAAGTACTATTGCTCAATGAAACACCTTCTGGATTCCAGTCCTTTTGGTCTAGCTGGTCTAGAGTCTACCTGCTTCCTGCAGGACGCCCAGGGGGTCATTTACTAAGGGCCCGATTCGCGTTTTCCCGACGTGTTACCCGAATATTTCCGATTTGCGCCGATTTCCCCTGTATTGCCCCGGGATTTTGGCGCACGCGATCCGATTGTGGCGCATCGGCACCGGCATGCACGCGCCGGAAATCGGGGGGCGTGGCCGAGCGAAAACCCGACGGATTCGGAAAAACCGCCGCATTTAAAAAAAGAATTGGTCGCTTGGGACGCGCTTACCTCCACTCAGCCTGAGCCGGTGAACTCCAGCGCGTTCAGATGCTTTTCAGCGCAGCAGCGCCACCTGGTGGACGGCGGAGGAACTACCTTAATGAATCCCGGCCGGACCTGAATCCAGCGCAGGGAACGCACCGCTGAATCGCTAATGGACCGGGTAAGTAAATCTGCCCCACAGTGTTTGCTCAAGGTCCCTTTCAAGCGTGTTTTTGGGTCACTTTCTAGTTCCCTGTAGTTCTCTGAATACAGAAATGTCTGCTCCTAATTCCTAATTAATTCAATACAATTTTGCAAGATATAAAGAAAGCCTATGAAAGGCTGCAACTCATACCACAAACTCTACACAAAAGACATATAGAATATATAGCAAAAAACCTTGTGACAGCATATTGTGGATGCTGCTATGTAGTATAATCTCATATCCGGGACAGCCAAGCCTCCGTGACAAAGCGGTAATTTTAATACCTCGAGCTTGATCCTAGGCCACACCAGGTCCCGAAAAAGACTTTCAATTATTTTAAATTTTTTTTAGGGATATATACAAGAGAGGCATATAAGACATATAGCCCTGCTGGCAAGATAACCATCTGTAATAGACCTATCCTCCCCATCATGTTAAGTGAAATTGCTTTCCAAGTCTTTACTTTCCCCCTAAGTTTCTGTATCAATGGGATAACAGTGAGTTTTATATAATCTGAGATTTTTGGTGAGAAGCATATTCCCTGGTATTTAATCGTTTTACCCCCCTCTATCACCAGCACATCGCTTGGATTACATCCCTTATCATCTAATGGAATATAAGCTGATTTCTTCCAATTTATAGATAATCCAGACACCTGTCTAAAAGTTTGAAAAACCTCAAAGGTTCTACTGACTGATTGATGATTACCTAGAAAAAGCAATAAGTCATCGGCATAGAGTGAAATTTTTTCTTCAGTATTACCTTGTATAAAACCCACAATGCTCTTATCTTGACGAATACTGGATGCTAGTGGCTCGAGTGCTATTGTAAAAAGCAATGGTGAAAGGGGACACCCTTGCCTCGTCCCTCGAGACAGTGGTATCCCCCGTGATGTTCTACCATTAATCAAGACCCTAGCTATAGGGTCTTTATAAAGTAATTTTATCCAAGCCATAAAGTTTGGTCCGAACCCCATAGCCTCCAAAGTTTGCCATAAATATTGCCATTCAAGTGTATCAAACGCTTTTGTGGCGTCCAGCATAAGGATAGATCTTTCTCCCATATTAGATGATGCAAATCGAAGGTTCAAATATAGCCTCCTAATATTGTCCATAGTAGAAGCCCCAGGCATGAAGCCTCTTTGATCTTCATGCACTACTGTTCTTATACATTTTTTAAGCCTCTCTGCCAATAATTTTGCGAAAATTTTATTATCATTATTTATTAAAGAGATGGGTCTATATGAGTCCACCTTCATCAGATCTTTATCCGGCTTTGCAACCAGGACGATAAGTGCTTCTCTCATAGAGGGGGGTAAAATGTTTTCTTCCCGGGCTGTTTCCCAGACCTGGATCATACGATCCACTAATATATCCTGATGTTTATTGTAAACTTCCACCGGTATCCCATCCGGCCCAGGGGCTTTCTCACGTGGCATTCGAGACATTATTGCTAAAACCTCTTCCCTTGTTATGGGACCTTCCAACATATCCCTGTCTACCGTTGACAACCTAGGTAAGTTTGTACTTTGCACATATTTGGCAATGTCCTGCACACTCATTTCTAATCCCGATGCGTAGGTATCCTCAAAATGCTCTACAAAACACTCCATTATTCTCTCAGTGTCATAAACCCGACTCCCATCCCCTTTCTCAATAACATTAATATAGTTCTTATCCTTTTGATTTTTTATCATGTTTGCCAACATCTTCCCTGCCTTATTGGCCTCCATTTGATAGCTATGTGCTTGAAAAAATAATTTCCTAGTAGCATTAATGTGATTTACCTCATTATAAGTGTTTAAGACCCGCTCCCATTCCAACCTATTTTCTTCACTAGGGATATCCCTATATGCCTTTTCCTTATTTGTGACATTACTCTCTAGTTCTAGTTCTCTCTAGTTCTTTAATAGTTCTTTAATTTTATTAAACATATTACGGTTATACCCAACAATTGCTGCTTTAAATATTCCCCTGATGTGTGATTTAAATGCATCCCATAGTAAAGCAGTGCTTACTGTGCCTTCATTAATTAATTTGTTTAGTCATTTTATCCCACTTATCTACGGTCTCTACCCATATGGGCAGGATCCGAAAATTGTGCCCAAAAAATGCCTCCTTCATTGCAACTACAGTAGTGCAAGGAGTGTGATCCGAAATCCCTTTAGTATCATATTCTACTTTATTAACATAGTGCATTCCTATATCATTAGTCATATCTAATCTAGAAAAAACCTTATGTGATTTGGAATAACATGAAAATTCCTGCGCATCAGGATGTTTTAGTCTCCAAACCTCGTGCCATCCCATCTCTTTGCACAGCAAAGATAACCTACTTGGTTTATAATCTCTTCAGACCCTGGTAGCTTATACTCACTGAACTACGAACCATGGCTAAAATCCATAACCGCTGACTTTACTAAATGGAGGGGCTTAGGTCTGTCGTGGTTTGGGAGGATTAATGTTTTAAAAATGGATATTCTTCCTCGGCTATTATACCTGTTTCAAACTGTACCCATGGGCATCCCACGTGTTTTCTTCACGACTCTCCATAAAGCAGCACGTCAATTCATTTGGCGAGGTACCGCCCCCCGCATACGGAGGAGGCTCTTAACAAGGCCTAAACGCTTGGACGGAGTGGGGCTCCCGGATTTTACCACTTATCATAGAGCCGCCATTGGAGCTTTTATTCAAGACCTTTTTCATCATGAAGGTGACAAGATCTGGGTCCGTTCAGAATTGGACCTCTCCTCACACATTGGGGTTCTTTTGGCTTCCTCAACCCACCACACTTCAGAATCTCCCGATTTCCTTCATATTAAAAAGATTGCTACAAATATGGAGGAAATTCGCACTTAAGTTGGGAATAGTCACTGTCCCAGGTCCCATGACCCCTCTGCTGGGCAATCCCCAGTTTGCACCAGAGCTCCAAGTTAGTTTTTTTTTTGGGATTGGGTCAGAATTCTTTACCCAGAGTCAGAGATGTGGTATCCGATGAAGGGGTTCGCCCATTGGCGGATATAGGTGTGGGAGCACGCCCAGGTCATTGGCTTAAATACTTTCAGCTACGAAATTTCGCCTCTACATTAGCACCGATTTCGACATTAAATTCCTCTCTCTTACTACATTTGAGGAACTATGCCTCACCAAAGTCCCAATCACACATACCATTTCACTACTATATGGAATCTTTCTGGCAAGGGAGACAGGAGACACCAGACCGTATTACGCCAGGGCTTGGGATTTAGCCATTAGTAAAGAACTAACCCCAGAACAATGGTACACAGTTTACTCTCTGACGCATGTTTTATCCTCATCCTGTAGACTGCAAGAGCTTAACTTTAAAATTCTTTCATGCTGGTACCGTACTCCGGTAAGGTTGAAACAAATATACCCCTAGGTCTCGGATCAATGCTGGCGATATGAGATGCATGTTGGAACAATGGTACATATATGGTGGAGATGTCCTTCGGCGCGGGTCCCGGCGGCTCCACTTCTTTCTTCTCCCGTCCGGGCGGACACTATGATGCGGCGGTGTCGCGGCTGAGCCACGACAACACCGCATCATAGTATGCGCCCGTCGGCAGGGGGCTGGCTGACTGTATACTACTGGGGGCTGGCTGACTATATACTACATGGGGGCTGGGCGCGTGTGGCTTGACTCCATGTGTACCATTACCTATGGCCTGCTTTGTAACTTATATGCTATTTTAATGTTATTTCATCAATAAAGCATACTATTTTACAATTTATTACTGCCCTGTCCTGACACCTTGTCGCCCACAGTTCTGTGGGAGACACTATTGGTATTATATTAGCTTTGGTGTCCGTGACATTTTAGTGTCTTTGGAAAACATTGTTTTGCTTCTTAACTTCTATAATGTTCGAGTGAGGCACAATGGAGTCTATAGAAATGGGGGTAGAAGTGGTAATATTCCTTAGGAGTAGGATGCCATCTATGGGATTGCAATTGATTCATATTGCTAAGAGATATATTGTCCAGCGCATATTTGCCTTTATTTGGGGCATATCTAGAGGCTCTGGCCTCTTAGTATATCTAGTACCCTTCCAAGCAGCATGACAATTGTAAGCCCGGTAGAACTGTGCTCTAACCTGTGACAGAAATGATTGCATGGCATAGCTAGTGTGCCAGTACTACTTAATGATTCCACCTACTGTGCAGGTGCACATCCGTACAAGTCTTGACAAATCCCCCTTCCTTAGTCTGTGAAAGTGAAAATGATCTTGCCTTGTCCTGCTGTATATAAACTACCTTTGGATGGTAAAGCAGACATGTAAAGATAGTAGCACACATATACAAAAGAAATTGTACACTCCAAAGTCACAACTAGATATCAAAGGACGCACCAAATCATAAATGCAAGAAAATAGTCATGGTCATGCCAAGTAAACAGATAACAACATGGCAGCAGATACTGAGAAATAGAATAATAATTAATGGCATGGGAGACTGGGAAAAAGAAACGCCCAGGATGAAAACCCTCACATACCTCATATAATAGTTCACACATGGATTTTGACAATTTGCCACCAGTGTCCATTTCTAACGCTTTGATTCACAAATGGGTATTGAACCTTGCATAATATCAAATACATTACAATGCAACTACAAAGCTAAAAAAAAGATGTTGAAATTTAGAATGGGTAGAGGGTTATCAAGCTGTTTCTTGTTTGTTCACGTTGAACTCTAGGCTTATTTATTCCCAAATATGAATTAATATGTAATTTTTGGGATAAAAATGTTGAGTTTAATACATTTTATGTAAATGAATATTTAAAAATGTATTACTGTAAAACATTATCTAACTCTTATCATATGTTCTCTAATGTTTTTTTAAAGCTTTATTAATACAACAAATTTACATTAATATAATATACCAAAACACAATACAAAATTCATACTGAAATATATGTATACAAAGTACCCGATCACCGTCCCAATGAAACATATTATACCCCTAATCCCCCCACACCATAAACCAACAGGGATCAGCGACCACCCATGTCAACATCCAGAGCCAAGAAAAAAACCATTGTAAGACGAGTTTTCTTACAGAAATATAAGTAGTCGAATATCTTGCTCCAATAGTTATTACATTTTTGTCATCCAAACACTAATGGGAATTCTCCCATATTGGGGAGAACCAAAGAATACCATTAATACCCCTAATTTTTCTATATGCCCCTGAACTTCTTTCAAGCAAACTTGCCATGTGAATTTTCCTTATAATTATTAGTACTCCACTTTCCAAAAAATAAAAAATAAAATCCTTACTACCCATACTTAATTTAATTAATCTGCCAAAAGCACTACAATTTATCCTTGTGACTAAAAAAGCCAATTGTGCAGCTAAAAAGTAGCCAGCTTAATGGAACCCCTAATTCCCCTTGTTCAGGGGGGCAGCAAAGGGAGGACATCCTAATCCTTGCCAGTCTCTTCCCCCATATCAGGTCTCCAAACAGCCTCTCCAATGTTCTAAACAGTTTCTGGGGGAGCCATACCAGAGAAACCGATAATGGATACAAGAACTAAGGGAGAAGCATCATTTTAACTATTCCTACCCTGTCTGCCCTGGAAAAAGGCATCCTTATCCAACCCATAATGCTCTGTCTGGCCCTATTAATAAGCAGGGTGACATTTAATCCGCAACACGCCCCAGATCTACTGAGATCCTGATCCCAAGATATTTAAAGGAATCATCACTTTGGAGGACCGTCACCTGCATTCCCTCCTCCTGTATAACTTCATCCAGGGGGAGGAGAACTGATTTAACCCTGAGAAGAAGCCAAATCCATTGGCCAGCTTGATAACCTCCTGGACAGAACGGCCAGTATTCTGTATTGTCAATAGAATATCATCCGCATACAGGGATATTTTATCCCTCTCCCCCCACAGCCCCACCCCCTAATCCAATCTGCTTCCCGCATCATGATAGCCAAAGGCTCCACAAATAGGGCAAAGAGGAGGGGGAAAAGGGGACATCCCTGCCGGGTACCCCTATAGAGATGAAAAGTGTCAGAATACATACCATTCACAGACATTCTGGCTATAGGTGCCTGATACATTGTCTTAACCCATCTTATAAATACATGCCGTAGCCCGAATCTCCCCAAAACCTTCCAGAGATAATGCCACTCCACACTGTCAAACACTTTGACCGTGTCTAAAGACAGGATGGAGTGGCCAACCCCCTGTCCCAACTGTATATCCGAAAACAACATGTGGAGGTTAAGCCCCGTACCCCTTTATAGGATGAATCCGTTCTGATCCAAATGGATAATAGCGAAGATCACCTTTCTAAGATTAGAAGAGAAATCTTCACAAAAATTTTGATGTCAGAATTCAATAAAGAGATGGGTCTATAAGATATCCCATATCTAATTAATTTTTGTCCTTTTTGAGAATCAAGACTATAACAGCCTCCATCATTGACCCCTGCACAGCCCCTACAGAAAAAGCAGCTGCATACACTACCTGTAATATGGGGAACAGTACCTTGCTATATTTTCTATAAAGAGCAAAGGTCAGGCCATCCAAGCCAGGAGATAAATCAAGCTTAGAACCCCTAATAGCCTCAGAAATCTCGTCAAATCTCGTCAATCTCATTCAAGGATGCACTCTGATAAACAAGGGAATGAGATGGAATCTAAAAATGTATCTAGTTAACTGTCGGTATATTCTGCTGTATATCAGTATATTATATAATAATAGATTTAAAAAAAGCCTAAAACTTTCCAAAGTCACCCCCTTGCACAATAGTCCCAGTAGAGTTTAGTATAGAGTGCACACCCTGATTGCTATTTTCTTTCCTAAGGAGGTTGGCCAAAAGTTTACCCGGTTTACCCCTTTCTGAATAATATTTGTTTCCTGCAAAGAAAATTTTATGTTGGGCATTCTCAGCCATAAAGGAGCCATAGGCCCCTTGAGCTTCTAAGAACTTATCCTTGTCCGCAGGCATGGACATAGCCGCCCACATCTCCTGTCTGAAATCCAATTCCGCTTTTAATTTTGACCCCTTTTGTCTAAATTCCCTTTTTTTACAGTTGATTTCAGAAAAAAAAGATTCCTCTTAAGTAAGCTTTCAACGAATCCCAGACCAGTCCTGCATTCCCCCCTTCCAGATTACTCTCCCAAAATTCCTGTATCAATCTCACAATCTTATCCTTGTTGTCAAGGAATGTAAGCCAATGGGGATTCAATCTAAAGAAGCTCCCTATTTTCAGTTGCGGGCCCCTCTCTATCTTTAATCAGAGGGAGATGGGGCCATGATCGGATACAGCTATGGATTTGTACTTAATTTTTTAGATAAAACCCAAAAATGCGTCATTGGCTAAACATAAATCAATCCTGGACAACCTGGAACGAGTGCGACTAAAGCAAGAAAAAGCAGGTTTATCAAAATACTTTGAATGCCAAACATCTTTTAGCCACCAACTCTCGCAAAAAATTCACAATCCAGGAGAGCCCCTACTATTTTGCCTCCCCATCTCATGCAGACTCCGTCTGTCTAATGCCAGATCAAAGACTGCATTGAAATCTCCAACCACGAGGATCAGACTGTCCTCCCTGTCTGCCACAAACTGGATAAAGGCATTTAGAACCTCCAAAGTAAATAGGGGAGGGACGTAAATAAATGCCAAAGTACACAAAACTTTGTATAATGGACAATACAAAAAAATAAATCTCCCTTTTTTGTCAATCTAAGATGATAAGATTTTAATATCCACTTTGTTGTGAATGAGGACTGATACCCCCCTGGAAAATACGGAACCACAAGAGTGAAACGCAGAGGACACCCATCTTCTATCAAGCCAAAAAGTAATTTCAGGCGTAAGATGGGTCTCTACTAGACAGCCAATGCCAGGTAGATGTCGAGCCACCACATTTTTCACTATACATCGCTTCTGGTGATCATTTAGGCCTTTGACATTCCACACAAAAACTTTAGTAGTCATTTTCTATCCAAGGGGCAAAAAACGAAAGAAAAAAAAGTCCCCCTCTCCTCCTGCTCCACCCCTCCCCTTCCTTCTTTACCCTTGTCCCCCAACCTCCCCCCTCTCTTTACTTGACCTATCATCGAGTATAGGTCTCCAATCTCCCACATTTGACTCCACCCCTCACTTTGCTTAGAAAAATTAATCTTACAACTCAATTAATATTGCCAGCTTTAAATCCCTTCCACTTAAAATCCCTTCGATACAAGCCAGTTAGAGGCCTCAACAGAATTTTCGAAAAACACTGTATGTTCATTGTAAATTACCCTCAGTCTGGCTGGGTATAACAACGAAAACTTCAGCCCTGCCTCATTCAACCGCAAATTCACATCTTAAAAATTTCACTCTTTTTTGCTGTGTGGCCAAAGAAAATCAGGGAAAATAGAAATCTTGACTCCAATATGGGATAAATCCTGCTTAGAGCGGGAAAATCTTATTATCTTATCACGGTCTTGGGAGCAAAGAATCTTAGCCAAAATGACCGGGGATGGGGGGCACCCCAGGGACGGGCGGCTCGCTCTATCATAAAGAGAGGAGAAAGGGCTCCTCAGGGCTCATAAGCCAAGTTTGAATCCACCCTACTAAGGAGTTTTCTCCTACTTCTTCCGGAAGGCCTATGATCCGGATATTAGATTGCCTAGAGCGATCTTCCAGATCTATTAATTTTTCCCTTAGAAAAGTTTGTAGTTTAGCTAAACCTCCGACCGCCATCTTTAAACTCTTATTTTCCCCCTCTAAGACCCTTCCCTTTGGAGACCCCCCCATCTCCAGATTTACGCCCCGAGTTTTTTCGAGGCAATTTACTTCTCTTATCAGTTAACAAGTATATACAAAACCAGGTACGGACTTTGTAGTTATTAAACCACAAATTGCATCCATGATAGGTGGCTCAAAACGTCTCAGAATGTAAATGCTTTAGATATAAAACAAACTGCAAAATATTAAATCAAGGCCGAAATTTCCATCGTATGTTTAACCATTTAACCATTTAACTAAACACATGGGAGAAGAAAAGACAGCGTGTTAAGCACTAGCCACAGCATAGAGACAAATGTTAGTTGTTAGCCAGGCACTGAAGTAGAATATTTTTACACCACACAAGTCCTGTCCCTCGGGGATCCTCAGGAAGGAAAAGGAGCTAGTCAACTAAGCAAACAAGTGGAATTAAAGGAAGATTCCATGCAAATACAGTTAATATCCAACGTAAGACTGTCATTTAGCAAGCAGATAAGTTAACGAGGGCGTCCCTATAGAAAAAGCTGGCATCCACAGCAGATTTACAGTTAATAGATGAATCAAGGAGAGGGAAACTTCCAAATAGGAGCAATTAGCAACCACCACGTGTAAGTTAGTAAAAAGTAGCACAAAAAGCGAGAAGTAATTTAGCGGAGTAAGAAAGCAGCAAGTTAGTAGGGATACCTCCACACAATAGACCCAGAACTGGGCCAAATTCTCCTGCGACACAGAGGTACCTTTACTTCCACCGCGGAGTCAGTGTAGAAGAGTCAGAATGTCCAACTCTGGACCAAGGGACCACACGTCTTCTAGGGCGAAGGGATACAGCTCCTGCAGTAATACTGGAATATCCAGAAGTATCCAGGAGTTCCAAGAAGATCTCCGGTCCCCAGCGTTCCCATCACCTTTGATCACTCTGGCTGGTACCCCGCACAGATAAGAGCATACCACGACCCGCGGCAGGAATCCGGCCCTCCGACTTCCACCATGGGACTCACAACCAAAACAGCGGGCGGGTTGTTATGGGCAGCGGACCCCCAGTGACAGCACAGTAGATGCCGAAGCCCTGTAGCACCCCTGTCAGCCTGGGGTTCACTCAGCTGGCTGACGGAGGAGAGCAGCTTCCATATTAGGCGACAATCTACAGCATGGTGTGTAAGCGGAGCTAGAGGGGGGGCGGGTCCGGACCTGTGCGATGCCTCGCGTTATGCCGGTCCTACGCCCATGTTCTCTAATGTTTAGCGATGGCTCAAATTTCATGTTTTAGAATAATAATGAGTGGATAGCAATTCTAGATAAGTCTCTAACAAGACAATTGTGTATTGAGTTATTATTTTTTTCTAAGATGGTACTTTTGTAAACTATGCTGCTTATAAGAGATTCAGTACTTTTTTTTTACCACTTTTTTCTAAAAGTTTCAGCAATTTTTCTTTTATTTTTTATAGCTCACTGAACCTCTTCTCATAATTTGCATCTGAATATTAACCACCTCAAACCTCTATTTTAGAAACAAATTAGTACCCAAGCTTTTTGAGTGTTTATTACAAGTAAAATATTCAGTGATTCACTGTTAAGTACACTATAGAATTAACTTTAACTTCCATCTTTTTAATGATAGCTTAAGAAATCTTCCCAGGCATTAAAAAAATGGATAACCCATTCACCCAATTATACTGGGCAATAGGGCATGGGAAAAGTGAACAAGATAAAAAAAACAACTTCTCGACTTTTCTGCAATTTGAACATAAAAGCTATAAAAGCACAAATAATGTAGTGTAAATGCTTTAAGCAAAATGTTAATTTTTAATGATGTACACTTGTCTTGAAAATGATTAATGTAAATAATATTTCTTGTTCAATTGTTTAACCATATATTTTTAACCATATATTGTTTAACCATATATTTTTAAAATGTTATATTATGTTTATTCTTTTATTTTTTTACTGTTCATTCTGCCCCTCAAAGGTCAAAACAGACGATTTGGAGTTTTACATTTCATTTTTTACATTGTACTTTTCCTCTGTATCTGGGGTTGCTGTGCAGCCTCAGCTACAGGTAAAATATGTAACATAGTTTGCCACAATTTGGGCTGTATTTGGCCTAGCAGTAGCATACTGTTAATCATGTGTCCAGATACATGATCACAGGGATTAATAGAAACAGTGGACTTTTGCATCTTGTATTCTATTCACTGAGTCAAGCACTGTGTATGTAAAATGGAGAAGACAAAAATGGTGGGGGACTTGACATTTGTAAATATACTAAGAAGCAGGCATTAGGAACCCGATCACCCACAATAAATCTACAGTCGGTATCCCAGAAGCAGTTAAGTTGGGGAAAAAACATGACAGTTGTTGTCCAATTTGATTAAAATAGAAGGAGGACAGAACTTCTATAATAAGACGATCAATAAAAGTTTTATACAATTTATCATAAAAGTATATGAAGAAAGACTGCTTGCTTAAGTCAATATGGAAAGTTAATATGGGCATGCCATGTATTACAGTTGAACATATTATAGACTCTATAGGTAACCTCTATACCTCTATACCGCTGGCGGTCACATAATTGCCGGGTCTTAAGTGTTAGGCCCCTTCCACACTTGCGTTGCAGATCACATCAGAGTTTGATCAGGGTGCAATCAGGGTTTGGTCAGTGAAAAACGCACATTTTGCATCAGAGTGCAATCAGTTTTCAGTCAGAGTTTGTTCAGTGTCTCAGTTTTTCATGCGCGTTTTCAATGCAATTTCAATGCGTTTTTCACAAGCAGAAAATGCGCGCGAAATGGACTCAGGACTGAGGTCTATCTTTTCTATGGCAATTGATGCGTGAAAAACGCATTGCACTTGTAAGTGTCTCAGAGTGCAATGCGTTTTTGATGCATCTCCATAGACTTGTATGGTGCGTTTTTCACGCGCGTGACTTTCAAAAGTAGAGCATGTCGAGATTTAAACGTGCGTGAAAAAAAATGCAAGTCTGAAAAGACCCATTGATTACAATGGGTCAGAGTGCAATGCAAGTTCTGCGCATCAAAAGCAAGCGCAGAAAACGCATGTGAAAAACGCAAGTGTGAAAGGGGCCTTAATCAGAGCTCCTGGATCTGACCCAGTTCAAGTGGAATATAAATAAACAAAATACAAAATTATTACATGGCTTTCTCAGGAATAAAGTAGTAAATATAACCACACAGCTCTCGCTATACACTCGCTGTCTTCAGAGCATGACCCCGTGTTCTGCACTAACTCTTTCTCCAAAAATCTATTCCCCTCTTGAACTTTACTCAGTGCTTTAATATATTGAACTTTGTATCTTAGATATTCCATATCTTTTTATCCCAAACAGCCCTCATTAGAGTTCTTGAGATGTTCTAGGCTTTCATCTCTGGAGTGTGCTAAAAATGCATATATTTTATGGATAGGCTACACAGTAGTAGTAAGTTATAAGACTCATAAATAATCAAAAAAATTACTGTGTCTTATAGTCTGAAGCCTGGAGGATTCAGCACTGCCAGACACTCATGACCACTGTCCTGGAGATAATTGGTGTTATTAATTATAAGAAAATGAGAAGGAATGTGTGAGGTTAGTGAGCAGAGTGGGGATTAGTGGGGACTTAGAAAGGATGGTGAAAAGAGCTGAGGGTATTGAGAATAGGGCGATTTAGTCATTATAAGGGGTTGAGTGGTAAGGGTGTGTCACGAGATGCATGTAGAAGAGTTGTGTGTATAAATGTTGTAGAGCTCTATGTGATTATAAAGGACCTTTATTTGTGTTTGTAAATATAGCAGTGGTTTGTGTGTGTATGAATGTAAAAGTGCAGTGTGAGAATACAGCAGTGCTGAGTGTGTCCATGTATTAGTGCTATGTGTTAATGTAGCAGTGCTGTGTGTGTGTGCGGGCATGTAGCAGAACTTTGTGAGGGGTTGAGAGCTAATGGTATGTGTCACAAGATGCATGTAGCAGGCTTTGCGTATAAATGTGGGAGAGCGTGGTGTGAATGTAAGACAGCTTTATTTGTGTGTTTGAATGTAGCAGAGTTTTCTAGAAGAGTTTTATGAGAATAAAGCAGTGTTGAGTGTATGTATGCAGACCTGTGTTAATGTAGCAATGCTTTTTGTGTGTGTATGTGCGTATACCGATATGTGACCAGCAGCGAAATTTAAATTGGTGTTGTATACTTTTCCCTTCTTTATGTCCAAATCTTGTGTGTGTCTTATAAATTAAAAAGTATGATAGCTTATAGCTAAATCTATCAAAGCAATATAAATACAGAGCTCTATTTATAAAGAAATACAATTCTGAACACTATACTAACAATTTATATGTTAAAAACATTTTTGTATATATTTTCAAGTACACCTTTCAGTTTTTCTGTTTTTTTTATTAGCATCAAGCCTCATCTATGCAATGTTTGGGTCCCTGGCGAACATTTCCGACTCCCAAACCCAAACTTCAGCAAGAAGTTCAGCAATTGGCTCACCCCTGCCAGTATTCCCTGCAGTTGGAACTGGCACTGATTGCAGAGGTTAACTCTTTAAATGTCGTTGGCAAGCACTGCACCAGTTTCAAATGCACATATTTAAAAACGGAGGGTGAGCGTTTAGGTTCTGTACCCAAACCCGTAAAGGACTTTCAAGTTCCAGACCAGAACGAGTCCCCTTATCCTTAATGGTGATGAGTGGGTTGGAGGAAATTTAAGTTTCACAACACAATTTGCTTCAGGACCCAGACTTCAGGTAAAACTTTGACTGAAACAGGAAAACCATTGAAGATGATGGGGACCCGGATATTAACACCTAAAAATGCTTGTAAAATGGAGTTAGCAAGGGCGAGAGGGCTGGATGCGTATTGGCATTGAGAGTAAGGACCTGGTTTTTCTTTTTGGATCTTTCATGGTAGTGAGAGGAAGGACTTGATTTTACCATTGTGTCTTTTTTGCCAGTTAGAGGAAGGGCCCGGATTTTCGGGACATTCTTTGCTCAGAGAACTATTCTCCCCTCCTGGAGAAAACAGATTGCACCGCCCGAACACTGCAAACCGGAACTGAACTCAGCAAGTCAGTTCCGATTTGCAGTGTTCGGGCCGTGCGATCCAGGCAGCATGCGGTGCGAGTGTGATGCGAGTTCATCGCATCAGACTTGCGAGTGTAGAAGTGGCCTAAATCTGCTCAAAGTGAGCAGATCGAATGATATGAAGACCAACTTGGACTTGTAAACTGTAAATCTGAAACTCTTTTATTGTTTAACCCCTCACTTAAACTCTTAATATATATAAAATACAAAATAAAACTGCAAGATAATTGAAATAGTATCAGAATTGAATGTACTATACTGAGATGGAGTAAAATATGATTCAATATGATACAAAAAATTATACAATCATTCAAAACTACAACATTTTTTAGAACTTTATTTATTGTCTTTAATTTTGTCATTTTTCACTGATTAAGGTTAATTTAGTTTATTTTAATTAATAAAATGCAATATCTGTATCCTGTACTTGACTATTCTTGTAGAGGTTGTTAACTGCTATGACATTGGTGTCTTACTGATTTCAGAATCTCTTATGATAATTTGCATTGAGCTAATTAAAATAAGTTTTCAACATCTATACTCAACACTCTAATAGATTCTAAAGCCTGTTTAATTCTCTCAATGTATTAAGGCATTTGTTAAAGTGAAAAGATTTATCTCTTTATCTTAACCCCTTAACGACACAGCTATATTGTAGTTTAATGCTAGTACCTTTTTTTTTCTCGACATGTGTCGATATATATGGTTATAACTTCTGAACTTAAATTTACCAAAGGGATTATGAGATTGTTTTTCCGTCATATGTTGTACTTCACACCAGTGGTAAATTTTAGTTTTGCATTTATTTTTTAAAGAATTGTTTTCCAAAATTCTAAATGATCCCTTTTTCATACAAATAGTTTAAATACCCAAATTACTTACTAACATTTTCCATGTGTCTGCTTTATGTTTTCATAATTTCTGAAATGTCTGGATATTTTATTTTGATGTCATGCACCTTACAAATCAAACATTGGTTTACCGTATTTTCAAGGAGATTTAAGAATTTACTTTTTTGGGGCATCATTTTGGGGGTCATTTTTGTTTTTACTGAGCTTTGAAATATATACAAATGTATATTAGAAACCAATATGAATCATCCCATTTTCAAATCTGCAACCACAAAACTATTAGAAACAACTTTTAGAAAGATTGTTGAAGGGGTATTTCCACAAAGACAATATTCTTAAATATACTCAGGATAACAAAAAAACGCATTCTCCTCACTGTTATTAACAAACATACAACATTTCACAAATATAATTCCAATATCAGTCTCGGTGTTTACAATTTGGATTACCCATGGATAAGACCGTAAATCTTCTGACTATGGTTGGACTCTTCTCATGAATAGCTTCGCTTATATGCACACTGCAGCACTCCCTACCTCCTACCTTCCCATATCAGCTCAAACACAGGTTTCATCTCTGATCTGTCTCATCTCTCTTATTCTATTGGGGAAGGGATGTATAAACGCACTTGCGCCACAATTCTGGTGGTTTTGCGCCAAAAAAACAGTGTGAAAAGCCTTACGCCACATGTATTAAGGCTTTTTAGACCTGTTTTTAACCATTTTCTGACTTGTCCGACTGAGGGGACGGGGCCTTCGGAAAGGGGGCGTAGTCTATTTGACTGTTCTGTGCACCAAAAATTGTGGCACAGAATTTAGACCACTTTAAAGTAGGTCTAAACTGGAAATCGACAGTCTTATCCTGCACCAGATTCATTAACACAATAATAAATCTGGCGCAGAAAATGACTAGGGTTTTCCTCCACTAGACTGAAGGAAACTGGGACACATTGATAAATTCCCCCTCCCCATGTGTCAGATATTAGTAGACTGTTCAAAAGCTAAATAAAAGTGAAGATAAACCCTTTACTATCACAATCTAAGCATATTGTCACACAGCATCTCATAGCACAGAGGAATCATGAAGTGTCTGCTCAGAGAATCTCAACCCACACTCTGGATTCTTACACTGACATGTCTAGGGAGTGATAGGACCAGAATAGAATTCCATAGGAAGGGGTTGAAAATTATCTTTATTGTGTAAAAATCAGTAGGGGATTAAAATTTTAGAACTTTCTTTCTTGGGAAAAAGTCAAGGTGAAATTTAGAATGCTCTAATTTTGTCAGCAATACGTTCATTTAGCCATAAAATTGATGCATTCACAAATGATAAAAAGAGAAAATACATCTCAAAATTTGTATTGCAATTTCTTCTGAGAATGGAGACACTATGGACGCAAAGGGATGTGCAGAAGGGAAGGAATGCCATTTATTAGCAAATTTTGACCTGTAGGATGTAATGTTTTTTATTTGGTACATAGTTCACTTTTGTGAGCTATAAAATATTTGTTTTACCATTAATGTTGCCATGTGAAGGCTTATTTTTTTGTGGTATGAGATGCTTTTTTAATCATAATATTTTGTGGTGGCCATTTTCCAAATTACGTAACACTTTTAATTTTTGGTCGATAAAGCAGGTTGAGAGCTGATTCTTTTACTTCAGAACAGCACTATTTTTGTATAGATACATTTTTTATCACTTTTTATTGCATTTTATGTGGGACAAGATAGATAAAATATCATAACAATCACCCTCTGAAAGGACTGGGCAGAATATAAAAGGAGTGATTCAGTATTGTACACTACCCCAAGCACTGATTGGTTCAGCTGTCTATTACCCAAGCCACAGCTGCACGCAAAACAAACTCAAACTTACATCCAGGGAGCTGTCAATCAAGGCAGGAAGCTGTCAATCAAGGCAGCTCTGGCTGTTGTTTTCAAGCACAGAAGGCTGAAACCTGATTCCATTCAGAGCAATTTGCAAGTTCTCACAATAATATTATATCCACCTCTGAGTTGATTCCTTTGTAAAGCTTAGCATCATGTACATATACTGGAATTCTACTGTGTAATTAATTAATGATGTCATTAATGATATTATTGATGTCATTAATAAAAAAAACATTAAAAAGCGATCCCAATACTGACTCTTGTGGCTTACTGCTGGTAACCATTAATGGTGATATCTCTTTTTTATCACTACACCAATTGTTAATCCAATAAAACATATTTTCCTCTAGTTTCACCATTCTCATATGATATACCACCTTTTTATCTGATGCAGCATCATGTCCAGAATCAAAGCATCCATTGCTTTTAATGTAGTATTACAATCCACACATATTTAAAACAAATCACACCCAGTGATTTGTGTATTTTAGTGGCTTTAGGCTGGCACTGCAGCTGTAAAGATATTTGAGAAGTAGGCAGTTTATTTCCTTCAGAAAATATCTCAGAAGGCAGACTCTTTCAAGTTGAAGTTCTTTTTTTTTAAGTGATAACTACATGTTTTATTTACTGTATTTATTACCAGTTATTAAAGTTAACAAATGGAACTGAGTTATATTATCATACACTGATCTTAATGATTCAATAACTTACAGAATGGTGTATGTTCTCTAATCTTGTAAAAAAAAAATATGAGTAAAAATCAGACATCCCATAAATGTATACAGTAAAAAAGGGCAATGAAACATAACGAAGTGACAGAAGGACAATGTTAAACATTATATTGTCATTGTTCATGGTCAAGAAGATTTATCACATTGAGAGATGGAAGCAGATGGAGAAAACATGAATTAATTTTTCAGTTCACTCTTAAGTGTCCTTGAATTTCACTGCTAATTTCTGCATAGGGTTGGTCCTTTTTTTCATTAAAGTAAAACTTTCTTGGGTACATAAAGAATTACTCATCTTATTTACGAGATAGAGATGATAAAAGACTCCTTAGGTGCACATTCAGTCTCCATCAGTGTAGATTCAAGGAGTCGAAGGTTAAACATGTTGTCTGGGATCCCTCTTATAAACCAGAGCAGCTTATTACAAAGCCAGGGTAAATTTTCTCATTAATTCAGGTAATAATGAGTGTAAAACATTAATCAGAACCAATGCAGACCAGATGCAACCACAAGGCCACAATTAGGGCAGCATTGGCAGTACTGCTTTCTTGGGCCATGAGCAAAAAGACATATATAATAGAGGGCTTGGTAACCTGTCCTCTGCCTTTCACAAATGGCTTCCTATTCACTTTAAAGGGAACCTGTAATTTTCACTAAAGCGCCAAATAGCAGCACACTGGCCCTTTAAAATTTACAGAGTCGGAGTACACGCGCCGAGCTGCGGGAGATGCCACTGGAACCAGGGGAGGTGAGTGATGCAGAGAGGCACACAGAGGCACACGGATGAGCCTGCGACCCAAAACATGGGTCGAAGGGACACCCGTGACAACTTGTCTAAGTTACTCCCTCCTGAGTTTTTGACCCCCACCTTTGTGTTCCTATACAGCACCTCCCTCCTGCTCCTCCACAGAGGTCATAGCCTGGTGAGCTGACATCCGTGGAGGAGCTGTTTAGGAGCACAAAGATGGAGGCAGCCTGCAGTACAGACAATTCACAATTTTATAATGCATCCAAACCCAGCCCCTGTGACTACACAGATTTTGTCAGGGTACAAGGTAAGTAATAACACACAATTATATTATAATGCAAATGATTATAAAAGTGTCAGAGAGGCATTTTTGCACTGCATGTATAAATGGCTTCTGCAACCTGTCATTATTATAATTTGAACATATTATGAGCTACTAAGTTCCACCACCCTATTTGTTTTTCCTTATTTTTGTCTCCCACCCTACCCATCTTCTACACTCAGGTGTGTGTACTACTCTACTTAGTATTAAATATGGGTAATTCAAAACACATAAATATATGTAATAGTCATCTCACCATATCATTGTATAATCTTGAACTCCATTATTAGTGCATGGAGAGGACTTATATCGGCAACGATATGATGGATGCGACAAAAAATACACTAAACACTCTCAAACACTTCTGTAGGCAAAGGTTAAAGACTCAGCTTTTATTGATGCACTGTATCATTCATTTGCAATCATGTAGCAAATTTACCTCTCTACTGCAACTTCTTCTGGAGTTTCAATGTCAATGTGAGCAGAAACCTGTTAACGTCCAATAATGTGTTGTATAGGTTAAATCCCATCAACATGACAGAATTGAGACCTTTACTTAACACATTTATCTGAAATGGTGAAGCAATTGGTGTATTTCATGTAAGTTCATGGAGAAAGCATAAACATTAAAGTCATTCAATCTAATAAAGTATACAGACAGTCCCCGGGTTACATACAAGATAGGGTCTGTAGGTTTGTTCTTAGGTTAAATTTGTATGTAAGTTGGACTGTATATTTTATCATTGTAATCCCAGCCAGAACTTTTTTGGTCTCTGTGACAATTGGATTTTAAAAATCTTTGGTTGTTGTAAGAATCAAGATTAACAATAAAGCTTCATGACAAACACCTTTGATAACTTTTACAGTTGTTTATTGTAACCTAGGACTAAAGTACAATAAATTACCAATATCCAGTGGTCCGTTTGTAACTAGGGGTCGTATGTAGGTTGAGTGTTCTTAAGTAGGAGACCGCCTGTATACTATCTAGACATTTGTGAATTGCAGTAGTACATATCTAGTGGATTTAGCCTTTTGTGCTATTTGCAGTTTACAATTTAAGAGGATGTCAATATCACTGCAAACAAGAGTTCAGATATTAGGAATGACCAAAAGAATATTTTTGGTTTTTCAAAGCATTTTCTTACCGTTCAGAATGGTGACACTTCTGGTTTGAAAGTTACTATCATAGAAAGGGTTAAGTGACCTAAGAGAGGTGGAGACTGGGTTAAGAATCTCAGAAATGTAGAAGCTTTCATGCATGCATGGATGCCTCTGAGGCTGCCTAATCACACCATTATGCCAAAATTATGGGCAACAGCATGGCAATGACAGAGTTAACGAGTGAGGTGAGATAGCATATAAAACACCCAATAATTGACCCTGACACTATAGGGGACTGCATGTGGAGGCAGCGGCAGGATAGAGAGAGGAACCAAAGAAGGTGAGCAAGAACTTCACCACTGTCTGACAACCGTGTCTCCTCATCGTCCGACACCTCTTCTTCCACTACGTCAACAATGTCATCATCACCCACAGACTGCGACCGGAAAACCTGGGCATCGGGAAAGAGCTCAGCAGCAACCTGACAAGTGGTTTGTGACTCTGAGAAGGGTCCAGAAAACAGTTCCTCAGAGTATGCCGGCTCAAATGCCAAATCGTCTGGGAGGGGTCAGACTGGGGGGAAGGAGGTTGAGGAGGAGGAGCTGGAGGAGTGCTCACTTGGGTAACATGGATGGACTGCGTGGAAGACTGACTGGAGGACAAATTACTTGAAGCATTGTCTGCAATCCACGACATCACCTGTTCGTACTGATCTGGCCTCAACGGTGCTCTATCATGAGGCCCAGTAAGTTGAGACATGAAGCTAGGGAGTGTAGCTCTGCTGCATTCCCCTGCTCCCTCATCAGCAGGTGGTGCCGCAGCCCGCCCAGGACCACGGCCTCTGACCCCTGCAGTAATTGGATGCCCATGCCCTCGCCCTCTATCCCTAGCCCTCGGATTCAACATTTTCAAAATTAAAGTCTATTTTATAGACAAAACAAATGGATTTTGTGCCTGTCACTTTAACTTTTGAAAAACACTAATGTAGCCCCAACAAGGGGTAACAGCATCCAGACAGAGAATGATCCGAGCAGCATGGGCAGGGGCTAGTATATTCCAGGGTCACCTGATCAGGCCAGCCAACCACTGCTATCGACATGTAAGTGTATCACATGATGCTGGGTGTACTGCAGAGTCTCCTGGCTTGTAATTGGCTCTTTTTGTGGCCGCCAAAAATTTAAACGCCACGAGATGCTATTTTCTATTACTGATATATTTTATGATTGACTTTTATGATTATGTTTTATATTTTTTTCTCACGAGTTGTGTCTGTAGCTTTAAGCGTGCTACGTTTATCAAGAGACATACTCACAGGTGAAATTATCAGTAGGAGGTCCAATGTGATATCACATGACTTGTTCTCAGGCGTTTGTAACAGTTTAAGAATCTGTGTGTTGAGTAATACTTTCAGATCATGACGATGAGCCACATATGATACACGTAGATCTGTCTTTTCTGTTTGTGGATGTACACCAAAGTTTTTAATATACTTCAATGAAAGCTGAGTTTTTTACCTTTGACTACGGAAGTGCTTGAGAACGTTATATTGTTTGTTCCATAAAATATGGCTATTATTGTGCTGCTCATTCCTCCCTCTAATAGCTATATATGTATAAATTATTAATGAGGATGTTACTCTGTAATGCCTGATTTATGTTATTGCTGTACCTTTGAGAATTGAAAGCACTGCACAATACAAATGTAGCACTGTGGTATCTCCAAAGACAACTAAATCCACTGAAAGCTATGTAAAACGGTATTATTATTACTACTACTTGCATCCCATTCTATATTCTTATATTTTCTTATGGTTTTAGGTACTACACCAATGCCCTAATTTCATAACTCATTAGGATGTACAGCATAAAAAAATTATCAAAATAATAGCCCACATTTATTAAAAAACTGTGCAAAGAGTGTAAAGTGTGGCATACCATACCATATCACTATACATAGTTTTGGCTATTATTCCAATCTGCTACCAGAATACCTAATTGCCTAGTTTCATCAATCACTGAGATTCTGGTGCAGCCAAAGTTTATGTTTCTATAATAAATTTCTATTTGATTCTTAGAGGAACATAGCAGGAAATTTATCTTATGATAATAAATCAAACCACCCCTCCTACCTATGCCTAGACCACCTGATGTATCCTGGCATAGTTTTGGGTGAAAACCTATGAACGTTCAGCGATACATGTTCGTAGGCTTTAGCGAGTGTGATTATTTCAGAGCTTTCATGCCAGAAAACTAGAGTAGAAGCACTGATAAATCTCCCACATTATTTCTACTACTGTAATTCATGGCTTGGTAGCCTTTAGCTCCTTAATTTTGCTACACCGACAATGAATTGAATGTTGCACACCAATAAAATGGACTATGTACTGTGTATATATCACATTCTTTTATAATTGGGTAACCACAATATGAATGAGATGTTTACATTACATGTGTTTTATAGGCTTCAACAATTCTCTGAAGGTAGTTAATTTAGCTACAATTATGCTGTTTTTATCCTATGTTTATTAAATCACACGGGCCAGCTGAAAAAAGAGGAGCACTCATATCTGAGAGTGCCACTCATTATCTTTGTTAATTATGTTTTAATTACCTTGCTGTCCCAGGGCCCAATGACTTTGCCATAATTTCCCTGTGAATAGTTACAGACTCTTTTATATAATTTTTTTCCTCTGATATGTTATTTGGTCGTTAAGCCTGAGCGGAATGACAGAGTAGTCTATGACAGTCACTCTCTAGAGTCCCAACGGTGTGTGATTCCCTTAATTTGTTTGGTTAATTATCCTGTACTGGCAAAGAAAAAACTAATTAGTGTAGATTTTATATTGCCTAGTTATACAGTAGCAGAATGTGTGATATGCCTCCTGGCATGTTAATCAGAAGGATTAGATGTATATATTTTAGAATGTTTGTTTTAATAGGCTTTCTTTGGCATACCGCAATCTATTAATTTTTAATGAAAGTGTATGTATTAAATACTTTATGTGTTTTGTTTTTGTAAAAGGTAAATACATAGTAGTGTTTAGTTTAGATAAATTTACTTTAATATGATGTTTTATATCAGGAGCATTGTGTTATTGTCTGTATGCTTCAGCCTATAAATCAAGTACCAACAGTATGCTAAAAGATCCATTTGTTTTGTACCCTGAATACACAGTTTTGCGTACTAAAAAGTTCTGATGCATATGTCACTGTGCTGGAACAGAGACATGCTCTGTACAGTATATCGTGATAGGATCTTTTTAACTTCTAGTTTAAAGGGAACCTATCAGCAGAAATTGACCTTATAAATTGACCTTGTGTTTTTTTATGACCTAGTGTGGCAACATCATCCAGAAAAACAATTTGAAGTGAGATGTGAATTGGTTGTATAAAGTCATGGAGGTGGAGATTTTAACACTGAAGTCAAGCTCTCTCTTCCTCACAATGCCATTTTCACTGTAATTGATGGTCCTTCATCCAGAGACATTACTAACCAGATCTCCTGAAGGCATGATGTCAATCACGGTGGAGGAGGCGATCAGAGCTCCCCATCTTGACTTTAGTGTTAAACTCTACACCTCCTTTACTTTATTCTATCAATTTACATCTCAATTCAAAGTTGATTTTCTTGATGATGTAACAACACTGGACCATTAACCCATACATCTATGGCGCAGAGATGCAGGTGCTGTATGAGGAGGGCTCACAGGTGATCCCACATCATATAGAGGTGGGGTTAGATGCATATTGCAGCAAACACCCACTGCTACTATCCATTATAGGTACTATCACTGATCGCGGATGTTAACCCTTTGCCGCCGCCATCTTTGTTCTGATCGTCACATCCAGAACGGCAATCTGTTGCCATGAAAGTCTTGGGTCTTCATTGGACCCGAGGCTGTATGGCATATGCAGTTTCATTACAATAAGCCAGAGACTCACTGCAATAAATACTGTGTAAATATGGCAAATGCTGCGATACTATAGAATTGCAGTGTATGATAGGAACAATCAGACCTTCTAGGGATAAAGTATTCTAGTATGGTATAAAAGAATAAAATATATATATTTTTTTTAATTAAATCACCCCCTTTTCCCTTGTACTGATATAAAATGTAATAAACAGTAAAAATCACAAATATGTTAGGTATCACCATATCTCAAAATGTAGGTCTATCAAAATATAAAAACGGTTAGTGCCAGCAGTGAACCCCATAACGGAAAATAGCACCCAAATGTCCAAAACGCTTCTTTTACACCATTTTACATCACATACATAAAAAGTTGCACAGTCCTCAAAATGCTAGAAATGAAAATGTCAGCTCATTTCAACACATTTGTTTAATTTTTGAAAATGTATTAAAACGCAATAAAACTTGTATAAATTTGGTATCACCGTGATTGCACCGATCAGAAGAATAAAGCAGAGGTATTATTTGGAGCAAACAGGGAAACTTATAAAAACTGAGCCCACAAAAATTGAGGCAAATTTCTTTTTTGCCAATTTCACCACATTTGGAATTTTTTTCCAGCTTCCAAATAAATAATGTCACCGAAAGTTAAAATTTGTTACACAGAAAATAAGCCCTTACAAAGCTCTATACACAAAAATGGAAAAGTTATGCATTTTTGAAGGCGGGGAGCGAAAAATGAGCAAAAAATCCCTGCATCCTTAAAGAGAACCCGTCATGCAAAATAACCCCCTAATCTAAATAGATTTTCATAAACTGCCATTAGAAAGCATTGCCTCTATCCCTTCATTGTCCCTCTACATACCTGTAAACCTAAGCAATGAGGTCCTAAAGCTGTATGCAAATGACCTGTGAAATGTCCAATGAGTCATTAGCATATTCAAGCTGTCCAGCTTATTCATGAGTGGGAGGCACAGCCACACCCCCACTGCTTGACTGACAGCCTGTATAATAGTGTAATGGCTGGCTGCTCCATGTGCTTGCTGGTGGCCACGCCCCCTGTGTGTGTATGTGTATATGAAAGATACAACAGCTCCAGGCAGACATGATATAGCAGAACATGTCAGATTCATGTGTAGCTGATGTCTGTGTATTAGGAGGAGAGCAGGGGGAAGAGAGACAGCAGATGCAGCACACACACACACACCACAGACATGAGCAGGGGGAGGAGAGGGGAGGGGTAACAGGGGTGACATCACTGCCTCTGACCATGTCACCAGCCTCATTTACATAATAAAGAATAGATGAGTTTATAATGATTAATGTATGAAATAACTAGATAAAGGCTGGGATGGGATCCTTGTGAGCTGTTCCAACAGGTAGAGGTGACAGGACTAGTGACAGCGACCTGATGACAGGTGTCCTTTAAGGGTTTAAAGAAACAAAAATTAGAAAGAGATCTGAAAGAATCTGAAATCAAAGTTTTGGAATATTCCAGCCAGAGCCTAGATCTGAATACAGTTGAAAATCTGTGACAGATGTGGAGCACTATTTCAAAACAGAGTTCACAAAGAATGGGCAACCCCTTAACAAATTATGATGTATATGTACGTCATGATGCTGATGTTTAAAGAGGGCTCATGGGGTGAGCCTTCTCTGTACATGGTGGGTGTTGTCAGGATTCAGGATGCGTGGATCCACTGGACCACCGTCGGAGATGGTACTAACCAACACCTGGGACCGGAGTCTAACTATGATATAAGCATCTTTTATGCCTCCTTATTTATAGTCCACTCTGTTTCCGAAAATAAATGTGAAAAATTGAGCAGCGCGGCTACAGCCTGTTTTTTACCTCTCTAAACTAAACTCCTTATTTATAGAAGAAGATTCATAACACACAATTTTCTGTCACATTTCTTGCCATGTCAAGCTCCAACAATAACTGAAGTCAAGGTAGAGAAGTCTGAATGCCTCTTCCACTGTGATTGACATAATTCATTGGACTTCACAATATCTTGTTAGTGATGTCTCTGGATGCAGGACCATCAAGCTGAGGAGCTCAGAATGCCTCTTCCCCTGCCTCTTCCACTGTGATTGCCATCATTCATTGAACTTCAGGAGATCTGGTTTGTGATGTCTCTGGATTCAGGACCATCAATTACAGTGAAAGGGGCTTTCTGAGGAAGAGAGAGCTTGACTTCAGAGTAAATCGTTGACTTTAAACAACCAATTTTCATCTCACTTCAAAGTAGATTTTCTGGATGATGCCACCACACTGGGTCATGAAATAAACATGATCTGGAAGCTTTCAGCTGTTTGACAACATACTGGTAGTGTTTTATTAGGATGATTTCTGTTGACAGGTTCCCTTTATTTAGATCCTTGGGGGTCACACAGTAGATTGCATGCCAAAACTATGTCTGGATAATGGAGGGAAAGTAAGTATATAGAAGTTGAACTACCTTTCTTCAATTTTTTGAAGCCACTAGTGGTTTTAAAAACTATATTCAAAACCTGAACATGGAATAGTAAATTATGTAGCCATAGTCTGTCATAGAAATCTCTAGTGAAGCCTTTGCACGCAGAGTAGAATCATGTTGTTGGCTGTTAGTCATAAGTACAACGGGGCTTTACAAAGGGCCTCCTACATTCTTTCACTTATAAAAGAAGTAACTAAACCTTAAAAGGTTTGAATCGTAATTTGTTACATTTTCCGGGGAGAAAAGATAAGATATTGTTCATAGTAAAAATAGAAGCAGAAACAGAAGGATAAGATAAGTTTGGACCTCTAACAAAGAAACTTTGCAGATAAATGAGTTCATTTGAACAGTGATACATTCTAATGAATTCATTGAGTTGGAACAAGAAACAGGTGCATTTAAATTGGGCAACTGTAGACCCTTTGCCAGTAGGTCCTAAAATTCTTAATACATAATTGTACCTATTAATATTCTTGGTTTGCTTTAAAAGAAACCTTACAATTCAGCTAAATTATTAACATAAATCTAATTAGAAGTAAAAGAGTTAATGGAAATGTTCTGTTGAAGGAAAGTAAGTCACTGATGGAAATCTAAATACACCAGTGGAGTCTGGGGAAAATAAAACAAATGAAAATGATTATCTGTGCCTGTGGGATTAGGAACATTAGGAGCAGAACACTGAATGCCTGAGTGGAGAACGTAAATTAAAGTGACATGTCAGGTATACTCAGGATTACTTTGAGCTTATGAAGAAAAAAAAGAATACTGAGAAATTTGTGACAGAATATGACGAGAGCATTGCAAACACTATAGTGGATCTTCAAAGAATACAGCTAGATAGGAAATTTTGCCCACACGAAAAAAAGATTAATTTTTTTTCCGAAAACATCAAGTCTACAGTGTAATGATAGAAATTCATATTACAAGAAACAAGAGGGTGAAATGGCATGATAAGGAAGACATAAATGTTTAGTATAGCAGGATTATATCTACAGGTAATTACAACAGTTCCCCAATAATTATCATTAGTCTCTGAATCCACAGAGGCTAAAAAGGTCATAAAGGAAAATAAAGGATTCCTGGGAAATCGACTCTAATACTGTATTGCTAGTATTTGCCAGATTGGGTTCATGACCGCATGTTTCCCATCTAACCACCAGAATGTTTCATCTAATGAGAAAATAAGTGATTCAATGGAATATCATCTGGAAATGATTACTATGCATTAGGCCAAAATGTGTCATCACTGACAGGATGTTTCAACATTTGAAGGACAACGTGGAAGATTCTGTTCTGAATCTGTCTTTTTGTGGTTTAATGTGAGAAGGAAAATGTACCGTAATTAGAAATTCTGTATATTACATATTGTAGCACTGGTATTTTTTATATCAGCTATTCTTTATAAAATGAGGGCAGTGGTTAACATAGTTTCATTGCTCATTTTCTTAGCTGATGACACATGAACACTTGAACTTCTTGGCACCAATTAGAGATAAGCAATTTGATTTGTTGCTGTGTAGATTCTGTATAGATCTGCCATTTTTCAGGCACCAACGCAAAATACTGTAGTATCTTTTTTGTTTTGCCTTGTAATTATAAAAGGCTGGCTAACAGTTTAGCTGCAGTTTGGAGTCTAGCTGTAGGCAGCATGTTATTGAGGGGGGACGACAGTTGTGAACATTTTTCTAATAAACTTCATTAACAAATTCTCCTTTGTAAAGTAACAGGCTGTAAGGGCCCCCTTGTTACAATGTTACTTCTATGTTGGTAGGGAAAATCTGTCTACAGGATTGAAGTCAGATCTCTCTCTTCTCTCCTGTTTTCTACACAGTTGTTAACCCTTTCTGTAGTATGCTTTCAGCATAATTTTCAAACATCAAGCTGAAAGTGAAGGGGTTAATCCTCACTACCAGAGTTGTTTAACCAAACACAGGGAAATTAGATGTGAGCTCATGCAGCCTCCATAGACACACACTGTACAGGCTGGAATACGCATCTCTATGGGAGGGAGAAGCTTGATTTTTTACTTTTTTTTTACAAAGCAAAATTTGTTTATAAATTGTATTAGAAATATGTTCAATACATCCTCCCACAATTAAAAAAAAATAATGACGGATTATGCTTTACAGATGCAGATGTTCTGCTTGTTATGCATTTTGCAACCAGAACGGAGTGGTGGTTTTACCACTCACATTTGCACTCGCACACCCACTGACCCACATTTACTAAAGGCTGTGTACCAAGTTTCTGGCAGACTTTGCATGTTCTTTTCAGTGCAAACTGCTTGGACATGTATTACACATGTGTCACACGCAACCCTTTTGTGGTTGGCTGCACTATTCTTTAAACAACTAAAATTTCTGCAGATTTTCAACAGATTTCAAAAATCTGGCAATTACATTTGGATTCACTTAATAAATCTGGGGAAAGTAGGCTGAAGTTTTCTCCTTCTCAGGGTCCAAGGGAGCCATTTTTTCACAAAAATATGGGGCCCTTGCTGAATTATGTGCCCTGAGTGCACAACTCCACTCCATCCCTAGAAGTGACCATATGGCTTGACTAGAGCAATCTTATTCTGCCAAATTGAACATACTGTGAGGAATTCCAGCGACTCAATACCAAGGTGTCTTCGTCTGAGATAACTCAGTCTACCCTCCGAGATTGCTTAGACTCACACAACAATGTTCTCTCCACCCTCACAGTTTCTTGCAGATCAATTAGATGATATGAAAAACAGGGGGCCCACAACAATATAAGGGTGCATGGCCTCCCACAATCCAATGAACCTCCAATGTTGCATGATACCTTATGTCAGGTGTTTAACTAGATATTGAAAGTACCTTCAGACTCACCACTAGAGTTATATAGAGCTCACAGCACCATTCAGGCTCGCCCACCGGCTTAGAAACCACCGAGAGTACATGGGTATAAGATAAAAGACACTGTCATGGCAAAGGCTCGTACTGCCAGAAGTATTATTACATTTATTTCAAAGTGCCCTCTTGCAACCTCTACTGGACCTCACTCGTCTGACTCTCCTCCTGCCTGAGTTTTTCCATTCTGCCTGCCCGTGCAATATGCAGAACAGAGGTATATCCTCCTACATCCCAACAACAGACCCCATCTTGGTTGCCGACTTGGATACGCAAGTTCTGGACATTGTGGATTACCCTTCCTACTAAACCACACGTGAGCTGAGAGCCCAGGGATCCTCCTTTGGAGTGGTTCCGGGGTACGCCATCTCTCTTGATTGTAGAAGTTACCCCGAAAGCATAGGTCTTATACCTGTTTATATGCACTTTTATGGTACATCTTCTTAGCTCTCTTATGTCTGTCCTTAGTTAGCCCATGACCCACCGTCTTCTGTGTTAGTTCCCCCTGCTCCTTTCTTTTTTGCCAAAGTTTAAGGGATTTTGTGTAAATACTTTACCCTGTTTTCTGTGTCCTATTTCTTTTCTTATTGTTAATCTATACTTTTGCTTCTTGGTTTTATTTTTGCTCAGTGCGTTGTTTTTTTTGTGTTTTCTCTATGTGTTTCCTCCTTTTAGTGTCTTGTTTATTTGACATGTGTCCCTTTCTTCGGACTGTTAGGCCTTCAAATGGATACCCTTAAATGCTGCTCTCTTAACACCAGGGGTCTGAATGTTCCCCAAAATTAAAATTCTGTACAATACACATAAGCAACAAGCTAATGTTCTTTTCTTACAGAAAACGCATTTCAAGTCTAACAGCATGCCACAAATACGAGACCCGTATTATCCTTACTAGTTCCACAGCGCCAACCCGGAAGCCAAAGGGGGTTCTGATAGCTCTACCTTTGGCCCTCTTGTGTCCATCTAATCTCGTGTTTTCGTGTCTTCCTCTACCAAATTATATTTCATAAGCTTAGGTTACTCCATGACCTATCTCAGATAACCCCTTCACCACCCATTGCACACTGGTGATATTTTACTAAAAAAGGGACCGGTATATGTTTAGTCTATGTTTAGTCTCCTGAATGCTAACGCATTTTAAATGATATTCACGTTTGCATCAATGCCTGCTTACATGGGAGGGAGGGAATATAATGGGAACCTCCTTGCTATATATATATTAACATGTTTGAGTTTACTTTATATATGAGATATTTCCGATGTACTTCTCTTTCTCCTTGCACGGCGATCCTGTGTGCCCTGTCAAATTTGTCATCATTTTTCTTTTATTGCAGTGTTCAGAGATATTATTCAATGTGGTGTGTGGTAAACTGATTCAACAAAATAATAAATGCTTTATAATTTAAAATCTGAACAAAATGAGCCATAGCTACACTGTAACAAGAAAATAATTCAGAGTGCTGTGGTTTTTTTTATATAGTGAGTAGATAACCTATAATAAACCTATGTATCTACATAGTTTTTTTTTCTGTTTCAGGACAAAAATTAAAGAGTTTTCGCACGTAGACTATTTATGAGATATCCACAGAATGCGTTGGTCCACATTTACTAATGCCCCTGCAGCAGTTCTCTTATGTCCAACCTGCACAGATGCCTGTCCTACCTCTAGGACTCACACTTATCTCAGGAATATGGTTCTACTACAGAAGCACCATGAGGTAAAACCTGCATCTATTAACTATTTATGATAAGTCCTTTTCTTGAACATTGGAAACACATTCACAATAGGACTGCATGTCTAGTTAGGTTTTAGCTATTTGCAATACAAAATAACTTCATATGCCCAAATATGATAATTCATTGCACAACATTACACATTAAGAAGAATTGATTGTTCTGCAAAGAATCAACTTAGTAATAAATTTCACAGCAAAGCTTTATATGTAACATCCAGGAAGGTAATTAAAGGCGATTTACTCTAAACATATGGTAACCTTAACCATAAATTAAACAGAAGTGATTGTGCTGAAAATTTTTAGTGTTTTCATTCACTAGTTTATTTAAATTTTGTCACCAATTTTGAAGAAAATAATTGACAGAAGATCCCTATCACTTCTACAGAAATGGCCACAAATAAAGTAATGCCAAGATCTCTGTAAGGCTATTAATGCAGCTGCATTTTTGGTATGGGTACAGTATAAAGTTCGATGGACTGCACCCAGATCGCACAGGCATCCTTCATAGTGTTTACAACAATCCATACAACTGTTTTCTACATGGTACCTGCCACCACCAGCTGTCAACTCCACAGACCAATTTGCACATATGAAAACTCAATTTTTTTTTAGATACACTACAATTTGTATAAAAATCCATACAGGCATTTGAATACTGCATAATTACAACTAATCTACTAATATATGGTACATTTTTACATGGGAAGTATCTAAATAAAGAGTTCAAACCTCAGAATCTAAATAAATTGCATGTTATATTTTAGTGTGCATGCGTATCAGGTATCTCTTGATGGACTGAACATTTTTACAGTTTTCTAACCTTCTATCTTCACTCACATAAACTGATCTGTCATTGAAATCAAATTATTTATTCATGAGCTCCTTTAATGTAACCATGTAAATATATATATTTGCAAGTGCAGATCTTTAAATATTAGATAGTGATATAGATAATTAGTATTAGATTATTATAAAATAGTACTAGTATTATTAGTAATAGTACTAGAGATATTTGAGTACATTTATTTACAAAGTTGGAAAATACTCTAAAAGTGGTAATTCTGTGTATTATGGTTGATGCAGTGATTCACTAAGATCGTGCGCCAGAAATCATGAATCTTTCATTTTCCTGCACCACCCTGACAGAGTTCCCCATCTTTTTTGTGGCGCACCTTTAACATACGGTGTGCAACACAGTTTAAAAGTTAAAAACGGCGCTCAGTATGAATCAGTCAGACCGACCATTGGAACACCTCATAATTTGTGTTGCATGGTAGCCAGTGCAGCTGCTCCACAAAAGCAGCACAGACACTTCTTTTATACCTGTGCAAGCAGTTTTAGCCTAGAAGAACGACAAGACAAAGCCCTTAGTAAATGTGTCCCATTGTATATGTTTGTTTCAATATTTTAGTTTTTTATGTTTCTTATTTTGGTAGCTTTATTTTTGCATTTGTATGGCATGTTTCTGTTATGTTGGGGGCAGAGATCAACCTTAGAATTACAAGGGTTTAATATCACACTGCGATCAGCAACAAAAAAGTGACACACTGATGATAGGTCTGTAGCGGAAACTGATTTTTAAAATAAAGTCTGTGTATGAGATTGGGATAAATGCTATTCATTATTTTCACTTTTTATTGAATTCCAGCTCAAACTCAACCCTCCTAATGTGCAGTATCAGCTTTATCTTACCTGACAAGTTTCCTTTGAGACCATGTTGTGGCCGTGTTTCCTTCTTCTCTCACTTCCACAACATGTAGAAAAAGAAGTTATTTATATTTTTTAAAATTGGATTTTCCATGCATTACAATACATACAAACATATTTTTTATATATTGTGACAATCCATTATTATCTGTCAATATCTGGAATATGGTCACTGTATACAATTATACAAAAAATCCACTCTTTTTTTTTCATTTCATACCGAACCTCCTGCCACCCAACCCACCAATGCCACTGAACTGTATCCATTAAGAATGAAACTGCCAAGTATAGATGCAAAAACAAAACAAACATCCATTAATCAGATCCAGGCCCAGAAAAAAAGTTTTTCTTTAATTCTCCATTTTTAATATTGCACCTCACTCTTTTTTGCATTGGAATTTCTAACACCAATCTCACATTAATATATCTCATTATCCTTGACCAACACATTTCACCTTATGGAGAGGTTGCCAATTAAGGCTGCCACTAAGGAATTCTGGGAAGTATGCAAATATGTTTTCCAAGGTGTTACATGGAAAACATTGCTTCCTTTTGTCACCTTGAAAGGCAGCCACTTAACACCAAGTATGACCTACAAGAAGTCTAAAAACATGATGTGGGATTAAGCCAAACCAATATATATATTCTGGAATAGATGCCCTCTGCAAGTACTCTTCTTACGTCCGGCTGACATCAGAGTGTTCACATAAAATGCCAGCTTCATAGAACTTCACCTACATTGATACACTGGGGTAACTTATCATTTGGCTGGCTGACTGCGGCAGTTCTATGTCTGTCTTTGGAGTTCTGCTGCACTCAGAGTCATGAAAGTGGCTTTGTCTCTTGATAAATTTGCTGGAAACGTTTTATGCTCTCTATCTATATATTATATAACTTGGGCACATATACATTAATAAGCCATGCCCCTTTTCTGAAGGCCTCGCCATCTCAGTCGGACAAGTCAGAAAATGGCTAAATACAGGTCTCAAAAGCCTTGATAAATGTGGTGTAAGGCTTTTCATACCCATACTGTTTTTTTTGGCACAAACTCCCCAGAATTGTGGCGCAAGTGCATTAATACATCCTCCCCATTGATCTTCAAATAAGTTTACAAAATTGGATGATATCTTTTGTGTTTAGGTATGAAAAAAACTGCAATTGGGCAAAAATTTTGAAGATGAAGATTCTCCATTTTCAAAGTTCTAAATTTTCTTCTTATGAAGCAGACAGTCATAGCACCCAAATTAATTCATAACTTACATTTTCCAAAGGTCTGCTTTGTGTTGGCATGGCACATTGAATCCGATCCCTGTGGGGAAGACCCTTACATGCCGCAGTCAAGCATGTAGGGGGTTAACACTCATGCTGCGAGACAGCTCCAATCGTGGATGTTAGAGTGCAGGGACTTGCTATTGAGCCGAGGTGCGGGAAGGGGTTAAACCAATTTCACCAATTATACAAGGATTTGAATCAAGACATGCAGTGAATATGAATCTGCATTAGTAATGGAATATTAATTCATGTCTGTAGTTAAGACCTGTAGGGATTCTAGTTTTGAGGTGGAATATCCAAAAAGCTTCTCTTTCAAGTAATATTTTTCTTGAGTTACCCCCTCTCACAACACTAATAATCAATTATGTGTCTTGTATAAGTTTTGTATCTACTTCTACTTTTTTTTCATTTGTTGTTCCATTTTTTTATCAGATGAAGAAAGTGAAAATATGAAGAACCACATTAAATCACAAATAGCATACTGAGAAAAAAATGGTTGCATGAATAATGTGATCTTTCATCAGTAATCAAAGATCTTGGTCCTCATAGAGCAGCTTAAAATTGTATTATTTTAGAGAACATTTTTCGAGATTACTTAATGGCTACATGCAAGACATATCTTTTTGGGCATTCATTTGATTTAAATTACCATATATACTCGAGTATAAGCCTAGTTCTTAAGCACAAAAAATGTGCTGAAAACCCAAACTCGGTTTATACTTGAGTAAAAAAATATAGGTTTTACCAGGTTTTTGTGGTAAAATTAGGGGCCTCGGCTTATACTTCGGTCTGCTTATACTTGAGTATATACAGTAAAACTCTTAATTCTAGTATGAAATGAAGCAGTAGGATAGTGGCCAGATGGAAAAAGAGGACAGTTAGTACAGATATCCTGTGAACATATTCTGCAAAATTCATATGGATGCCAGATCAGATGTTGGCCAAAATGAATGATATTTGTAAAATGTAAAAGAATGTGTTAACTTTAAGATCAACAAAATACATATAAAAAGTACAAATATGCAAACTATTTTCATCCCAATAAAAATCTTTTAGCCTATGCTTTCACTTTACAACCAGGTTGTGCCAATCAACATACAGGAAATTCCCGGGTTACATACAAGATAGGGTTCATAGGTTTGTTTTTAAGTTGAATTTGGATGTAAGTCAAAACTGTATATTTTAAAATTGTAAATCATGACAAAATTTTTTTTTTTGTACCCCAGTGACAATCGGAGTTTCAAAATTTTTGCTGTAATGTGACCAAGGATCATCAATAAAGCTTCATTACAGACACTTTACAGATGATTATTGCAGTCTATAGTAAAGCACCCAGAGAGCTTCACCAGAGGTAACAGTGGCCAGAGGGGTCTGTCTTTAACTAGGGGTTGTCTGTAAGTCAGGTGTCCTTAAGTAGGGGACCACCTGTACTGTATTTGCAAAGCAATTATTTATTCTACAGCAGCAATTAAATGTGAGAAACAATTAACCATTGTCCTGCAAAAATGTATTCAGCGTTTTCATAAAAAATGTTCAAAGCATTAATACCGTTACTGTATATATCTAGTATGAACTTATAATCAGGTTTACATCTGTTGCATATTTCACCAATTTAAATTAAAAGAATTGTGTTTTTGAGTTTTACGTTAAAGTTATTTTTATCTATTGGACACAATTAGGGTGTTGTATCTTGGTTTCATTTTCCGTGTTCTTTTCCTATTATAAAACAGACGACATTTAGAGCAGGATTAGTGTAGAAGTGACTCTAGTCTAATCTAGGTACCTAGTCTAGGTACGTCTTATTGCACTATGGGGTTAAATGACCAAAGCCATTTTAATAAATCTGATAGGCAGCAGAGCTCTGAAGACAGTCTTTGAACTGTCCCAAGGGGCCTGCCTAATGATAAATATCTCCTAGAATGTGAATGTACCCTTACAGGTCCAAGCTGCAAAACTGATCAGGTGCTGATAGGAATGAATTATTAAAACTGAAGATAAACTGTTATGGGGTAAAAGAAGGTTGCAATATGATACAAACACTGTATTCATAAAGGTTTAGAATAATAGTCACTGAGATACTGCTAGCAAACTATGGTTCACATTGGTTTATCTTCATTATTCATAGGAAATAAGTGGCACCCTCATTAGATCAATGCATCACACTTATTTACAAGAACATTTTCTCTTTTCTTTGTTCATGAACAATTGATGAAAAGTGTAAAGGGATAGGTAAAAATAAGGATGGAATATATAAAGACCTTAGTTTAAAAAATTCTTCCGACTCTAATTTATCTCAGAGATGTAAATGAAAATCTGATAAATGGGTACAATTATCTGGGGATTGGGACCTCAGTAAGTGCTTTAGTTTATTTAAAAGATCTTCAAACAGAATAATGTACATTTATAATGCAACTTAATCAAATCTGTTCCTGTAGATCTTAACACTAAAAAATATGTGATGTGTTCTGTATTATGCAATTAACTACATTTAATCATCTTGTTTATTTTCTTTCATGATTTTTGGCTTAGGTACAGAGAAATTTTAAAAAAAGCGATATGTTTGAAGAATATATGTTATTCTAATATTTTCAATTATTAAACATGGTGCAACAGATTTGATGGTGCTACAAGGTCATTAATAAAAATATTAGAAAGAAGTGGCCCCAATACTGACCCCTGTGGCACTCCACTGGTAACGTCAATCCAATCTGAGAATGTGCCATTAATGACGACCCTCTGTTTTCTATCACTAAGCCAATTACAAACCCAAATACACAAATTTTCCCCCAGTCCCAGGAGTCTCATTTTACAAATAAATTTTTTATGCGGCAAGGTGTCAAATGCCTTTGAAAAGTCTGGATATACAACATTCACAGCATCCCCTAGATCCAGTCTGGAACTTACTTCCTCGTAGAAACCAATCGGATTAGTCTGACAGGACCGATCTCTCATAAACCCATGCTGACGCTGGGTTATAAGGTTGTGCTCAGTGAGATACTCCAGGATAGCATCTCTAACAAACCCCTCAAATATTTTCCCCACCACAGAAGTTAGTGAAAATGTGAAGTTGAGGTGACTAGTTGATGCCTAGTTGTCAATTTATTAAAAAATTGGCAGGATCCATCTTATCACCAACTAAGCAGAAACTTCCCTAATGAGGACAATCCCAGTCATCTAGGTTTTCCCAGGAGTGTCCACAAGGTGCGGACTAAAGGGGATAGGAATGGCAAGTCCCACTGCCAGCCTTACTGCCATTCCTTAATACATTCAGCCTAGTGCACAGCACTTAAACAATGCTCAGCAAACATAGTTGTTTGCTGAGAAACAAACAATCTGGATTTCCTCATCTCATCCATCTGAGCATCTGGGTGCGATGTACATCCCTTCCAATATCTGATCAGCCTTATGTTTAACTCAGAAGTTCAGAGGAAATGTTGATTTCAAATTATTTTCCTGAGAAGAATTTTCCAAAACAGGGAATGGCTGTGATGTTCAATACTTATTCTGTTACTTGATAACAGCAGGGCGACATACTCCTGTACAGTGTGCATGTATATAATACTCAATATTTATGCATTGAGCATGGTTTTTGTATTGCATTTATTTACTGAGCTGGGCATCTGGTGCTGTATATATATCCTGTTTTTGTATATATGTACTAAGCTTGGTTCTGGTGTTGTATTTATTTTCTGGACATGGAGTTGGTGCTGTATTTAGTTTGGCTCTGGTGCTGTATTTATGTGATTTGAGTGTTGTGTGTGTTTTTATTTCTAGATTTATGTAGTGGACACTTTTTTGTATTTATGATGTGTTAAATGTTATCTATATGTCTAAAATGAGAACATATAGATCTATAACTAAATAGTCTATGCAGATAGGTATATAAATAGTTTTATTCATAATTAACACAATGGGGCTCATTTACTTTCGCGCTCCAGTTGCGAATCCGCGGCACGTTGTCCTGCGAGGATTCGGGTTCTGGGTTTGGGTTTCACTAAGGTCGTGCTCCCAATATCCAGTAGGTGTCACTGCTGCGCCGAAGTCTGCCAGAGTTCACCTGCTTCTTCCCGGTGCATGTAAGTGCTTGATCTTGATTTTTGATTTAGTTTTTTAAATTCTGCGTTTTTTCCGAATCTATCGGGTTGTCCGACAGCCAAGCCCCCAATTTCTGTCACTTGAAAGCTGGCGCTTGCGCCGATATCCAATTGCGTGTGCCAAAATCCTGGTGGAATTCGGCGCAAAGCGGAAAAATTCGGGAAACCCAACGAAAGTAAATGAGCCCCATTGTGTATTTTAAATTTTATTGTAGAAGGCCATATAATTAAAAATGGAAATGAGATCTCTTTTAGATACTTTGAGATTGATTTTTATGTAATATAAAGTGCATTTTAAATATATGTATATTATATTATAAATAATATAGTATAAATAGATCATTCTAATAGTAGGTATATTTTTTCATTTTTCGGTGCAATTAAATAAAGATACTGCACTTTCTTGCAACTGTTAAAATTATAAAGTCTAATTCCATAGAGGAAGATTGACACATTGGGGCACATTTATCAGACACTGGTGCTAAGTGGTCCAGCATATAATGGTGCCCCCTGCCTTCCCGTACCTGTTGGATCTACCAGGCTGTTCCAGCTTCCTGATAAATCGGAGCTGCACTGCACTAGCAGGGCACTCCTATAACAGGTCTGACCTTGCATAGAATTGCACCCTGGCCTACGCCTGAACAGGTGCAGGATGTAGGTAGTGCACAGTCAATGTGAACACCCTGTGCCAGCCCATTGCACATCCCAGCAACAACCCACTAGCATAGAGGGTGGAGAAGTTGCAAGTGCCCCCCATTGCACACATGACATCCCAGATTAAGTAAAAGGATCAGAACAGATTTCAGCTATATACTGTGCAAGTATTCTGGAGGCTGGTGTAGAAAATTTGTACCTGCACATGGCCATGCCCACTTTTCTCAAAAGTGTCATGCAGCATGTAATATCGGCAGAAAACTGGCATACAAGGCATTCTAAATTCCCCCCTCCCCGTTTATTTATTATATTCAAAGGGGTTTTCCTCATGAGAGAAAATTCTCAAATATCAACCCCTGGTGATGATTACACAATAGAGATCATTTTTAACCCTTCACAATTAACTTCACAATTTTACTCAGTTTTATTGCTGTTTTAACTCCGATCACTCAGTGATGGTCAGTGTAAGATTGCAGCGTGTGGGCAGGGACTCCAAGCAGACACTTTATGATCCATTGTGTTCTGTGAGCTGACAGTGTGGTTAGAATAACAGGGTACAAGGTTTAGCTACACTTTTATTAAGCTTCCGAACATTCTACTTGTATCTGACACATAGAAAGAGAGATTAGACAGATTAGAGATGATGAGATCCATTAGATGCCTATTGCACACAATAACACAGTCAGCACTGCTACATCTTTGCTATTTTACAACCCACTAGATCTGTTGTGCCTTCTTGCTGCACTTCCCCAGATAAAGAACTTATCAGCCTGTAGCTTGTAGTTTATATCACGCTGCTGCCGGCAGAAAGTCAGTGTCGGTTTATCAGTGTGTGAGCTCCGTCCTGGACTCCTAGTGGGCGGCGCTAGAGTGCAGGAGGTGGGGCTAGTGTGCAGGGAGCAGAGAGAGAGAGAGAAACTCAGCTTCATGGCCGTCATACAGAAATCCAAGATGGCTTCTCCGACCCTAAGTCAGAAGTTACAGGGTCGTGTTTAGGGGCAACTGAAATTGTGTACACCATGGCTTATTGAGTCAGGTTGGACTTATATCTGTAAAATACTGTATTTTTGTTACTAACTGTGAATTAGAGAATGTGTTATTTTGTTATCCTGAGTATATTTAAGAAACTTGTCTTTGTGGGAATATCCTTTTAACAATATGAAAACATTTCACCTTATATGTTTGACAAAATAGCCAATATTATTAATAGACATTAGAAATGAAATAAAACATTTATTTTGAGAACATATTATACTGAACAATTTTTTAATATTTAAGTTGCTGAAGGGTTAAAACTCTTCTCATTTTATTTTGTCCTTTTGCAGAGTACAAGGACAGTAGAGTACATGTATGTTTTACTAATTATCCACTTCATTGGTAGAGCAATTTAGCTCCCTCTGGCAATGAATGACTTAAATTTGTGATGGTATTTAGAAAAATTTAGCTCCTAGTCTTGAACTGTTTCTTTCATTGTATGCCGAACTGACTATGGAATAGACCTTATGTTAAACATTTGTAATAGCCTTGTAAACTATCTAAATATGATAATGGATCATAATTAAAATGATTGCCTGGCCAGAGGCATAGCATGAAATTTAGGCTATTAATCTATCCAAAAAGTCTGTGTTCAAATATGATTTAAGATTTCAAGAAACGTGGGGTTTTTAAACACTGGTTTTTCCTTGCTTTTTTGGTGTAAAAAACAAAATCGCACGGGACTGCTTTTGCCACTTAACTATTCTGGCGTCTGCATAGAAGTACTTCTAATGAAATGCTGTGCAAAGCCGGATTAAAAAAATAATTCACGTAAAAAGTCACATAGTCACCTCAGTCCCCTGGCGTATGCATTTTACAAATGTTTTGTGACCTTTTGAAAACAAATCTGAGGTATCAAGTAGAGCTTAAGAACATTTATTAAAGGGAAAAGCTTCTGTCCCAAGTAGCCTGCCTAATCATATATAAACCCAATTGTCTAGTTTATTGGCTAAAGACAAAAACATAATGCAGCAACTATGAACATTTCAAATGATAAAGTGGCAGAGTGGGCTGGCATGGGGCATTCTTGCCCTGCAACTGTGCCCTCTCTATAGCCTATGTACATTCATGACTGACCTTCACAGTTTATGGCTTATACATTAGGGCAAGCCATTGGCCAAATGCATCAAGCTGGAGCCTCCTGATGCATCCGGTGTGGTGGTAGGGTGGGGTCTTCTTCATACACCGGCACACAGTGCTGGTGCATGATACATTTCTCCCATTGATTGTAATTTAGAAATAATTGGCCCATTTCAGAATAAATCTGAGCACATATTAGTGCCAAACCAGATGCCATAGAATTACCAGATGCTATAGAACATGGCTTAAAATAAATACATCCATGTAAATGTGTGAATGTTTGCTTTTTTGTGATGATTGATAGAAGCAAATAACAGGTTTAATAACAAAACTATTTTTTTTTAGCTTTGTAAGACTTGGGGGGTATCTTAACATCAGTAGTAGAGACTACCTCAGCCTGTCAGACTTTTTTGTGGTGCTGAGTGCTAAGAAATAGCTCATAGCAATGCAAAATAAACTGTTTTATTAGGCATTTGAATAATTGCAGAAATTAAAATAACACACAGCTTAGCATAAAGGGCATAGGGATGTGTGAATGAATTTATTGATTCATAGTTTCACAATAATTCTTCCATTCCTCAGGCACCAAAGCAAATCCTTTATGGTTCTCTTCATATGAATCTTTCAAAATGGTGGTTCCTGCCATAGAGAAGTGGGTTGTAATGAAGATAAAAAAAATCTTCACAAAGTCATAATCAATCACAACATTAAAATTTAAAAAGTGTTCTATACGAAAGAATTGGTTATAGATTTTTCGAGGAAAAGGGGTGTTATGCCGAAACCGCTCACTATAGCAGGGACAGAAGTGGAGCAGGTTGGGAGCTATAAATACTTGGGCGTAATCATTGATAATAAATTAAGCTGGCATGAGCATATTGACAAGGTCTCTAGACGCGCTAATAGTAATCTATTCTTTTTACGCAGACTAAGGGCATTTGACATCCCAAGGACTATGATGGTCGGTTTTTATGATACGGTTATGGTCAGTGCATTTGCATTTGCCCTAGTGGCTTGGGGCAACTGTATTTCTAGTAGGGATTGTCAAAAGATGGATAAAATAATTAAGAAAGCCTCCTCGATAGTAGGTCTGCAATTTGACAGATGGAAGGAGCTTGTACAGTGCGGGATATTAAGGAAATTGGAAAAAATTAGAAATAATAGTGCCCATCCAATGTATGGCGTGCTGCAAGCACAGCTTAGTGGTTTCAGCTCCCGTTTTATTCTCTTGCGTTGCAGGTCGGAGAGATTTAAAAAGACGTTTATACCAGCCGCTCTCGAGCTATCAAATAACTCAATAAGGGGTAAAATAGGAATGTTTTAAAAGTGCGCCTACTGGAAATAGGTATTATTTTGCTATTTTTATAATCTATTTACGTAACTATGTATTGCATAGTCGGTGGAATCTATTTATATCTATGTGTATTAGTGTTTTTTTATGTTTTATGTATTGTTTTTTCCTATGTTGACCATGTTTTTATGTGAGTATATTATGTGATGTCTTGTCAATTTTATGTATTGCGGAGGTGACACTTTAAGTTCCCGTTTGGGATAATAAAGTATTATTATTATTATTATTATTATAATAATTTCCAGGAAGATATTAACCAGAACACCTGAATCACACCATTTGAACCCCTGGCTATTTCTAGTTCACGAAAACTTTACTGAAGTCCCTCCAAAGTACTATTGCTCAATGAAACACCTTCTGGATTCCAGTCCTCTTGGTCTAGCTGGTCTAGAGTCTACCTGCTTCCTGCAGGACACACAGTGTTTGCTCAAGGTCCCTTTCAAGCGTGTTTTGGGCCACTTTCTAGTTCCCTGTAGTTTTACATCCTCTGAATACAGAAATGTCTGCTCTTACATAATTCCTAATCAATTCAATACAATTTTGCAAGATATAAAGAGAGTCTATGAAAGGTTGCAACTTATACCACAAACTCTACACAAAATACATATAGAATATATAGCAAAAAACCTTGTGACAGCATATTGTGGATAGCTAATTATGTACAAAAGACTCATTTTTGGACATTTTCAGCCAAATGGTAGAACACATCTGTAGCTTGTAAAAAATATTATTTCTAAGTCTTTAAATCTACTGTAGAGTAAGTCTTGTACAAATGTGCTTTTGGCCATTTTTCATGGTGGCAATAAATACAATCATTTGTAAGTTGTGTTACTTAAACGGTCCCCCCATCCCCTAGGCTGAACAAGCAGTTTAATTAGTTTTTTTACGTGCCAGCTGTAAAATTTTATCCCTATCTCGGGATAATAGCATTTTTAACAAAAAAATTCTAGGTTTACTCCCTTCTGATGGTATTTTTGCTGGTACTCTATGAGCCCTTTCTACTGTGGATGTCAATTCAAAATTCTCCTTACCAAACACATAAAAAATCCTTTCCTGTATGAATTTCACTGCGCAATCTCCTTCTACCTTCTCAGGAAAACCAAAACATCTTATATTTGATTGCCTAGACCTATTTTCTAGGTCCAGCAATTTGATTTTCTTGCCCCTAATTGAGCTATCCATTTCCTTGATCTCTTTCTTTAACTGATGCACTGAGTCTTCCAAAACTGAAATTCTATTTTCAGCATGTTCAATCCTGGAGACCTGTTTTTGCATGTCTGCTCTAATCTGGACCAATTCTTCTTTAAAAATCTCTATCTGGTGTGCTAAATCAGCCACTGCTCCATTCCCCTTTAATATGGCCGCCATGATTTCATTAAGCGGTGGTGGGGTTTCCAATGTTTCCCACAATGGGACTTTTTCGACCATATTTGGGACACCAGGGGGCTCTGCTTGACCAACTGTATCATCATTTTGTTCCCTATCCGTTTGACGCTTTTTACTACTTTTCTCCCCCCCTTTTAAATTCTGACAATGCTCTGCCGCTGATTCTATTTCATCTTCCTGCACAGTGTTCTGATTGGCATTATTTTTCCTTACTAGGTGTTAGGGATTTTTATGCAGGGCCCCAACAGCCCTCTTGACCTTTGTAAGGTGAGTCCTAATTAACCCTTTGAGGGAGGATGAGATAGCTGCCGGCAGCGAGCTGACAGAGTAAAATGAAAAACACAGTCGGTCTTCCAATGCACTCAAATCACACTGTTTATTTCAAACAGATACAGCTATATTTTAACACATAGAGATCAGCATTTGGGGTGTTGTATGAATGGAGATAAGACACTTAGATCCTATTGGCCATTATGCTTTTGTACCAGCACATTCTGGGAAAAATGACTAGGCCTTGTTTACAGCCATGCTTATCTACACAATGGCTCCTAGAAGCTTCTTCATAACCAAAATAAATAACAAGAATACAGAGGCCCGAAGGACGGTAAGAAATGCCAAGGATATTGTGAAAAGTCAAACAACAGTTTAAATGAGAAAAATAGCTGAATTAAAACATTTAACCCTATAGCTTCTAAGAGGGAAGCATACCCCCCCCCCAAGGTGGCCGCTGTATCTAAGATGGCGGACAGTAGTCAAGATGGCGTCCGAAACCAGTGCGACCTCCTTAACACTAGGTCACCCAGATTTTTAATAATTTTAGGGGACAGAGCATATTTATCGAGCTTAGCTGCTGCAGTTTCACGTAATTTATCATATTTATTTGTGTTCTTAGGGGTTTTAGTAGGAGATGGATTAGGAGTGACCACTGGCCCCTTAGCTTTTTTCATATTTGCCTTAGTCATAATAGCCACCCACTACAGTAAGTCACGTCTTATGTACTCTATACAGATTTAATTGATAAGTTGCCTGGTAGAAATCCACCCACAGCTTGCTTATTATTAATCCAAAATCATTTAATTCAGTCCAATGAATATAAGTCACTGTTCTGTCCCTGAGCAAGCAGCAGTCCGGCTTTTTTCCAGTTAGACTGTTCAAGACGTCCCATAAATTGTATATATCACATCAGCAGCAGCTTGAAAAGACAGAGTCACGAGATATGAAGTTAATCAAATATTACGTTTGTTTGTGTCTCTAAATCTTCATCCACTAGGATCAAAGTTCCCAAAAAGGATAACAATACCTCCCCTTACTATGCGTTTAGGAAGAGGTCAATACACTTATGTTATAAATCAACACTGTACTTGTCGGCATCACAAGAATAATAGCAATCAAGAGGCAAAAGTCAGCAGGAAAATGCTATTTCAGCACACTTATCTCTCCTTAGTCGAGGATTCGGAGTTGCCATCACTTTGATATCCCCTCAGTCGTAGCCTCCTCCAGGACTTGCTCCGTTCTTTATCTACGGTCCAAACGAGGGACGCTCCTCCACACCACAGTCAGGAAAGACCTTCCTGCCTCCGGAGTCGGACGCTGAGAACTTCCTCCACTCTGTAGAGCAGCCTTGAAACGTCTCCCCATCCACGGACCTTCTGGCACTCGTCACCGGTAAGCTACTGCTGATTCCAAACGCTGGCTGCTCAGTCTCTACGGTCTCCGTGCATCTGAGGGTGAATCATAGTGTTTCTCCACTCCTTGCAGCTGAGTCGGGCAAGTAGTGTTCTGCTTCCCCAAATATTCTCGTGTCAGCCGCGGCTCCAGGAGAGAGAGAGGGGCATGACGTCACATCCGCTCACATGCTCCTCCTCCCTCCAAAAATGTGGTTATTTCTAAGTCTTTAAATCTACTGTAGAGTAAGTCTTGTACAAATGTGCTTTTGGCCATTATTCATGGTGGCAATAAATACAATCATTTGTAAGTTGTGTTACTTAAACGGTCCCCCCATCCCCTAGGCTGAACAAGCAGTTTAATTAGACACTCTACCACCAGTAAACAGTTTACCGCTGGTAGAGTGTCCTAATTAGACTGATTGTTCAGCCTAGGGCTAACCTATGGCACTTGAGTCCCGAAGTAGCACTCAGAGCCCTTCGTGGGCACTCAGGCCATCACCAGAGATGACTCCAGTATATTCCTGCAGTCCCAGACAGCCCAGGACTTGCTGTGCACAGAGCTATTTTAAAGTGACAGCTGTACTGGGACTATTTTTGCTTTATTGGTGTCCTCAGTGTTGGTATCAATGAAAACTGGTGACAGAGAAGAGTATAAATGACAATTAAATTTCTCTGTTGGCACTCTTTGCGATCAATATCTGTCTTTGTTGTAGTTTAGGCACTCGGTCTCTAAAAGGTTTGTCATCACTGGCCTAGGTGATGGGAGGACCGTTTTTGACATGTTTTCTGGCATCTTTATTAATGAAATTTGTAAAACAGCCAGAGGCGCTCAGGCTTACAGTGCCCAAGCGCCTCTTGGCTTCCCCGGCTTTTAATTTATGTACGGCCCCGCTGCAAGCCTCTTCCTGCCAGTAAGCACCTTTATACAGGCCCTTGTGCCACAGATATACCCTATGCACTACATCACTCGCTATAGGGAAAACTTTATTTCCTCCCATGACGAGCCCACAGGGACAAATGCCATGTCGGGAACGCTTACTTCTACAGTTTTGTAGAATAAATGTACCCTCACAATTTGACTGGGACCACAGGGCACACCCACCCACCCCCATATCCCAGCACCTGATACAGTCCTGAGATATAGGGATGGGTGGGCGTCCCCGGCCGGTAACTCCAGGAGCACCCTGTTTGTTTACAGATGGACCTCAGTGCTGGACATCGGGTGTGATGGAGGAGGTGAGTACTATTTTCTTTTTTTATTTTAAAGCCCACCACAGACAGGCTCCTATTTTTTTTGGAACTCTCGGACAAGCCTTTTAAACCTTGCTATATTGAAGGTTTAGTAAACAAGTAGATAGATAACCAAGCAGTAGTATAATTTTGTTCTGCAATTGGATACCACTGGAGGCTCAACAGGCTTACTCGCTGCATCTTTTGCATATTACTCACAAGATTGCTGGATCTATACTGCCATACGTTTGCATTGGCGAGCTGTACCTAATTATTCTCTTTTGTGTGATATCCTGACAATTAATAATCCATGTATCAAACTTATCCAGACTTTCCTTAGATTTGTTATCTGTATCTTTATTGTGTGGGAAGGAATTGTTACTGAATAGTATGATTAATGTTGTAAATTATCTGAGATAGACAATGAAAGTTTTGGTGCATAAAGTTAAAGGAAGGCAGGATTCAGACAGAGGACTTTAGGAAGGTCACTGTCACAAATTCTCCATTACATTTAAGGATTTTTCAGCCACTGTATGTAAATACTTTCCTATAGTAAATTCAAACAATTAAGTAGGATTTGTAGGGAGAATATAGTTTTGTAGATCAAACAAACAAATGAAAAGGTTGTTTCATATTTGTCATTTTTGAAAAAGGCTTTTTACAAAAAAAAACCTTTTTCTCCAGTTTCTGTGACTTTAACAGGCAAAAAAATAAAAATGAAAAAATGGCCTGGGAAGGATACCGTGACGTTTTGGAACCTTGAAGGGTACGCAAGGTCACTTAGTCATCCTTTTAAAGACACTCCCAGAACGCATGGGTTCTGAGAGGAGCAGGAAGTGATTTAAAGTTGCCCACACAACTTCCGGGAATATGGCACAGCAATAAATCACAACCCTGAACCCAATGAGCTGCCACCAGTTCTCCTTTAATATAAGCCCGGTCCGTAATGGGATTATATCAGGTAAGGAACCAACCCAGTAGCATTTATATAACCAAGACAAGGACATGAGGTTCATGAATCGAGATAAAAGAGCAACACAAGTTAAATTTTATATTTAATTGCCTTAAGGGCACACTAGAAAATACAGTACACACAATAGATATATACAGTAAACAGAGTACAAATACACAGGTAGCACTACAAGTCTCAGCAGTACAGTGAGCTAGTTACCTTGTGTGTGGGTCTAATGGGGATGGATAGTCCACACTTTAAGATCCTCCCTGCGCTTGGTGATGGTAAGATTCCCCCCAGGTGAAAGGCAATTTGGCCTCAGAGGTGTCAAATTATATCAGGTGCAGACACACCTCTGTCTACCCCCCAGGAGCGTACCAGAAGCATGGGGTGCCAACTGTATGTTACAGCTGGCACCCGTCTCTAGTACCCGCGATCAGAGTTTACTCCGATCGCGGGCATTAACCCCAACCCCGGGGTCTGCCAGTGCCCTGGGGATATGCAGCTTCTTTTGGTAGCCGGGTCCTAAGTTCTGGCAGGACCCGGCTGTGACACACTGAGTATGCGCATGATGTATTACACTGTATTGGGTGAAGAAGAGCTTGAACAAGCGATCAGAGGATCACTTGTTCAAGCCATCCTGTTAAAGTAAAAAAACACAAAATCACCAGAAAAAACCTACATATGTGGTATCGCCGCGTCTGTAACAATCTGTACAATAACTCAGTAACATTACTGGACCCACTTGGTGAGCGCCGTAAAAACGAAACCCGAAAAAACTCGCCAAAAATGTACATTTTTCATTAAATCGCTTCACAAAACTGTTCTAAAAAGTGATCAAAAAAAGTTATGTACGCCAAAATGGTATTGTTGAAAAGAACAACTCCACACACAAAAAATAAGCCTTAAACCAGCTCTATCAACCGAAAAATATTAGCGTTATATCTCCGTAAAGATGGCGATACAAAAATAAATGAGATTTTCTCTGTATTAGTTTTAATTCAGTAAAATTTTAAAAATATATAAAAAAACTATATAAATGAGGTATCACCATAACCGTAGTGATCCATAGAATAAAGATAATATGTTATTTTTAAGGTACGGTGAATGACCCCAAAAAAATAAAAGTAAAATGGAAACCAAAATTTACAATTTTTTTTCCTACATACATTTAAGAGTTAATAAAATCTCATCGATGAGCTAATGAACCACTTAAATGAATTATTTGTAAAGTGTATCTAATGTCACAAAAAATAAGCCCTTATTTGTCCAAATTTTCCCCCAAAAAAGTGACAATGCATAATCTGCTCTGAATGGTGCAGCTTCCCTTCAATGCCCTGGCGTGTGCCCATACAGCAAGTAACCACCACATATGGGGTATTATTATACACGGGAGAGATTGGGTATCAAACTTTGTGGACAGTTTTGGTATTTTATCCACTGAGAATTTGTACATTTTTTGAAAAACACATTCATTTAGCCAAAAAAATGTAAATTTCAAAATTGCATCCGATCTTGTTTTATCCCCTGTAAAATAATTAAAGGGTTAACAACCTTCATGAAAGCTGTTTTACATACATTAAGGGGTGTAGTTTTTATTATGGGGTAATTTATGGGGTTTTACTTTTATTTAGGCCTCTTAAAGTGACTTGAAATCTAAGCAGGTCCTGCAAAAGTGTGATTTTGTGTTTTTATGAAAATTTGAGAAATCGTACCTAAAGTCCCATAACATCTTACAAAAATGAGAGAATGCATAAAAAACCATGGATACATAAAGCAGACATTTGGTTAATGTTAGTTATCAAGTTTTTTTGCTGTTTTGACTACTTATGGAAAAAGTAGGAAATTTTCAATTTCAAAAATCGAGACTTTTTCTACATTTTCACCAAATAACTTTTTTTTTTAATAAATAAATGCAACACATAACACCAAAATTTTTAAACTAACATGAAGTACAAAGTGTCACGAGAAAACAATTTCAAAATCAATTGGATATGTTAAAGCGTTCCAAAGTTATAACCATTTATAGTCACACAGGGCAGATTTGAAAAAATGGACCGTGTCAGGAAGGTGAAAAGTGGCTTCGGCGTTAAGGGGTTAATGAAGGTAAAAAGGCATGTGTTGAGTTGTGTTTCTCTCCGTGTGTATGCAATTCTTTATAAAACGCAATCCAGACACATGAGGGGTTATTTATCATTGGTTTTCCAGGTCTTTTTTTGTGTAAAAAAAGTCTCAAAGTAGCCACATTGAGGGTTTTTGAGACTTTTCACTGCTAAAAAGTCTCACAGGACTACATGCACCTCTTCATTAATCTGGCCTAAACATAGAACTACTGCTAATGCAACACCATGCAAAGCCTGATGCAAAGCCTGAGGAAGCTGCGGTTGGCGGCGGAACGCGTGGGGCGACCTCTCCTGAGCCCTCATCCCCATCCCACATCTTTCCGGTAATCTATAGGCATGGGTCCGTGTGGGTAGTATACGTCATAAGGGCATTATCATTACTTCTTGGCACAGAAGGATATTTTGCACAAGTTGTGCACAGATCTTCACATTTCCTCGTGCCAAGTTTGCTGATTAGTGGATACACCACTTCAGTTTATATATATATACATGTACCCAGCCGTCATATACTCGCACCTTGTAGTCAGTGTTGTGGGATTGGTCTGTGGGTGGCTCAGGTCTGGATGACCTGACAGCATCATGTGTCAGGCTCTAGTTGGCTTTCTATTCATGGGTGCATTGTTTTTTATCCTTTTTAAATGTTTTTATCTTTTGCCCTATTGATGTTTGTGATATGTCTATTCTGTTAATAAAAATAAATTTTGGCTTTTTTCTACTTGACACATGCTTCTTTGTTTTTTGTATGATTCATGACTTGAGACATTTGCAAAAAGTCTCATAGTCACTCCAATCCCCTGCTGGTCTATGTGCTGAGACTTTTTAGTCATTTTAAGACTTTTTGATAAAATAAATCCCAGACAGCCAGAAAGCCACTTTAATGAATCTGAGCACCAAAAATAGACATAGAACTGTCTCAAGTAGCTGGTCTAATGATAAATGTGAAACACACACCAAGCACATTTGGAATATCTCATGCTTGCAACCCAGAAGTGTCTAGACCTAAAGGCTTGTGTCTGTAAAGAAGCAACAAGTGTTTTCTTAATATGACAAAACACAGGTAAGGTCTAAACACATTTCTGTTCAGGGAGGAAAAATTTAGGATGCTCTTGATATGTTTTTCAAAACACATTCAATCGCATCTTCTGAACACAGCCTTAAAGAGGTTGTCCCATGAAAGAAAGTTCTCAAATTTTAATCCCCTATTGATGTTTCAATCATTATTTTATCACCCATCACTCATTTTAAGTTTTCCTTAATCCTTTGGCCACTCAAATTGCACAATATATAGGTGTTGTTGCTCTTTTAGTATTACCTTATATATTATCTATTACCTTGTAATAGATTCTTTGAGTGAAAAAGCTGCATATTTATTGGGTTTATGTCTTTTCTAATTATCTATAGCTGAGGTTGTAAATCTACAAATGAATTCAAGAAAAACTTATTTGTGTATTTGCCTTCAAGCTTTGTACAGTGTCATGATTTCTATCCATAATGTTGCATCAGAGCCATCTGGAATTTGTACTATGTAGCAACTTGGCAGAAGCTCCTCTGAGTGATGACATGCTGCATCTGGGTCCGATTTTCACTTTTTAGAAGCTCCAACTTATTTTTCTTATTTAATCCAGATTGTTTATGGTAAAAATTTTATCTGTGTGACTTTTACCTTATCCAGTCAGTGAAATCTTTTAAAACTCCAATTATATAACTTTTCTCTATATCAAAATTTATTTGCATGGCTTCCAAATGTTCATACATAGTCAGAGAGGTATAGGTAATCTCCTGTAGGCAATGTAGGTAAGGTACTGTAATGTTGTGTACTGTCAGACAAACACTTTCCTGTTGTAATTTCAAGAAAGTATCCTCACGGTAGTGGTGGTCTTCGGCGGAGAATGTAGCAGAAGTAGATTGAAAGTTTCTCTCATCCGACTATGTAGCGGGGAAAGTGCATAGGAGATCACAAAAAGTATAGAATAGGAAAATTATTTTATTAGTATATCACAAATATATATATATAAATATATATATATATATATATGTATATATATATATATATATGTATATATATATTATATCTAATATATTATATATATATATATTAATAATATATATATGGTAAAAACAAAATGGCAGAGTACTTGGTTTATTCCAACATGTGCCAGGACTACATTTCGGCTCCTAAAGCCTGGAGCCTTCAAGACAACATTACATCAATGTATAGAAACATGTGACTTCTTCAATTCATATAATAAATCATTTCTTAGTGTTCATAACTCAAACTAGCGTTTTTTCCATATTTACATAGATTACCAAACTGTAACATAAAGTACAACAACTCAATAAGGTACAACTTAGGGCCCGTAATAAAGGTTTATCTTCTGCCCAAAGAGACAGATAGACTGGTTTCAATTAGAACTGGACTTGCAGAGCTTTATTAGGTCTATTAAACTTAAAGTATTATTTTCTGCGTTTCCCCAGATAGCGTAACCTAGAGTATCTGACAATGACTGAACCAGCATTAGAAACCTTTATCATTGCAGTAAAAAGGGATTTAGATATTCTGAGATCAAAAGGGAGAGCTGAATTTAAATATCTGAATATGAAACGGGAAGAGATTGAATCTTTGAGGACCCTTATCTATGATGACAATCTGGTTATCGAGACAGGGCCATTGTCATCATGGATAAGGCTTCTTATATAGCATAAATTGAAAGAGCTAAATGGCTAATGGACACACAAATTTATCGACAAGTATCTTCAGACCCCAGGTTCACAATAGAGAGAAAATTGAGGAACCTTTTAAATGAGGCAACACTAGGGGGGCATTACAGATGATGACATAAAACATTTTTTGTTTATAGAGTCACCTAGAACTCCAGTACTGTATACTGTGCCCAAAAATCATAAATGTTTGAGTAATCCGCCCCGGCCGACCCATTGGGGCAATGGATTATAGCATCTGCGCCAAAAATGTCGGGATATTAATGTTTTTTTTTGGTGCATAACTGTTGCGGATCATTTACAATGAGTTTGCACCAGAAAGAACAGATGCTTCTGACTATCCCAACACCGCCATATTTTTTTGGCGCAAGTGGGCGTGGCCTAATGTTTCCACATTATCCACCACATTTATCTGCATTTTGCTGGCATTTTTAGGCGCAATTTTGGCGCATGAAAGATGAGGAAAAAATTGGTCAGAGAGCAAAATTAAGGTGCAGTCCATGTAAGATTTTGGCGCACATCTCATTGATGTTGGCATTTTTATGGCGCCCGACTGATCAGATCCATCTACCCATTAATTACTAACAGCTTTTCCCCACTTAAATACATCGGGCTGTGCTTTGCGGAGACTGATCTCCGATGCCGACAGACGTGCTTGCGCCACAATTAGTACACCCCCCCCCCATTGTGTCGGTGTCCGGGTCAGTGTTTAGCAAAATTTCTATTTTTTATGGGCAAATTGTCGAGGAAGTTTGCCACTGAGAGATTCGTCTAATTTCTTAATGAAACTGTTAATCTACCTATAGATACTGATATCATACTTCTTTCCTTTGATGTAGTAAGTCTTTATACATTGATAGACCATACTAGAGGTATTGCAGTAGTGAAACATTTTCTTTCTGGCTCCTCTTAATATTCTGATGAATGCAATGAATTTATAACAACTTTGTTGCAAGTCATAATAACATGTAATTATTTTTTGTTTTAGGACCATTTTTTTTATTCAAGTCCAGGGGACAGCAATGGGTTCAAATGTTGCAACCACTTATGTTAATATATGTATGCGTTTTTTGGAAGAGAACCAAATCTATGTATTGCACCAGTGTGGGCATGTCCTTAGTTGGTGACGATACATAGCTGATGTATTTACAATTTGGACAGTTGAAGAGGAACAGTTGAAAGGTTTTTTTTTTATTTTTTGAATTCCATTGACCCCTTAGTGAAATTTACACACGTTTAGTCCAAGAAAGAAATGCAGTTCTTTCTTAAAAGATGATCTTGTCAGGTCAGATATTTGCCCACCAAAAAAATTACTCAAACGTTTCTTTCTATCACAAAAAAATTGAGACTTCCCCTGCCTAAATTGTGTGAATTTTAGAACATTAAAGGCAATACATTTGCTGATGGAGGTAAGGGCTATCCTCACGTCCCATTGATCCACCTACCACCCGATCTACCTTTATAGGTAGATTTGTGGCGGTAGGTGCCCTTTAATAATCATAGACAGTCAATAAGAGACAAGAGAACAGATATGCCAGTTTTGAAACACTTTGTGGAGGCAAACACATAAGGAATTTCAGTTAAGAGTGCGAATAACAAATCATGATCCACCACATAGACTGGGTGCTGATTGATCTCGCATTTTACGCAGAAAAGAATTGGAGTGGATACACAGACTAGATACGTTGACGCCCATGGGTCTAAATATTGAGTTTAGAACTGTAGATATTACTTAAACATCTCTCTGGATCCGCATTTCCATACAACTTCAGAGAAACATTGGTGTATTATACTTATGTTAATATAAAGAACTATATATTATTCAAGCCATATAATTTACTGCTTTTTCTTTCTTTTATAGATATCGCAATCACTTCACAATCCAGCACTTCACTGTAACTCACGTTGAAGAAACGATCATCTCTTGATTACCATAAGGATCAGATGTTCCGAGTATCTTATCATGCGACTATGGGAGTATTTATAGAACTTGATTGGGGGACTGTGGTCATGAATTATTATTGGTTTCGTATATAGGACCGTAATAGGAGTATTCTCCTGACCCTACATGTGCACCTGCTGGACTTCGGTCTAGAATGAGTTTATATGGGTTGGTTTGAAGCCACAAATACAGCCGTGTTATATTTGCTGTTGTTGGAGCATTTACAACTTTGGAATCTATGGAACTTAGCACCTAAAATATCTATAGTCACAATACCTAAGAGATTTAATCTCTGTACCCGATCGATAGCAGTGTTCCCTTATTCAATATGGTGACGGAGGCATCAGTATTCTATGCACGCATGCACGCCTGCCGAAGTCATCACACGATCTCCCTTTACCCATAATTCTTAACTGAAAGATAGTCACATGACCGCAGACATGTGCAGTGACCAAGGTACGCCGACTGTACTAGTTCTGGTCTTAGCTAATCCTTTGGTGAGCAAATGATGATTATTATATATTATATAAATAAGCACTTGTGCACTTTATGTTACAGTTTGGTAATCTATATAAATATGGAACAAAACGCTGTCTTGAGTAGACACTCAGAATGATTGATTATAGAAGGAATGAATTCAAACTGTTGTTAATTACAGTGATTAATTGATGTCTAATTCCTTTGTATATGAATAAATGTAACACGTTTGCATAAACTCGCTTGAAGCAGGCTCCAGGCTAAGGGCCCTACCACCACGAATCTACCTATAAAGGTGATCGGGTGGTAGGGGATGTAGGGAAGTGAGGATAGCCCTCTTTTAGAAAATCCTCACGTCCCCGCTGCATACCATAAACTGTATTGACCGATAATATGTTAATTTTAATTAAGCGGCTACCGGGGCGTGGAGTAGCGGACACGAGGCTACAAGGCGCTATCCACCACGCCCCCGTAGGCTGGCTTTCCCCGCTAACCATGGGATCTCTAAGTCCGAGACGCGGCATCTGGCCGAGTACTGACGCATGCGCAGAAACTCCCGGCTTCTCGGACGCGGCGCGCGGCTGCCAAGGAGCTGCGCGCACGAAGATATACAGGGTAGGCGGGGGGAGAAGGAAGCAGATACTGGGGCGTGGAAGGAGCCGCGCCGGTGTTGTTAGCCTGTTGTCCGGTACCACGCCCGGGGGTAGCCGCTTAATTAAATTACAGATTAGGGTAATAAAGTTTATGGATGCTTACCCGCCCGGGGACCCGTTGAGGATAGCTCCTAAAAAGGGCACCTAACGTCCATACATCACCTACCACCGAGTCTACCGTTATAGGTAGATTCGTGGTGGTAGGTTCCCTTTAAGGAGCTGAAACGTAGCTTGGCACATGTTGAAATAAACCAGTACGTCTTATTCACTTTCAAATCTTGGAGTGCTGCCATTTTCTTTTTACTTACATGTGGAGGGAATTGGTCTGGGTTCTAGGAAGGCACCTGAGTCCAACTTACTTTATAGTGAGTTCTGCTGCAATTACTTATACCATAGATATATATACCGGTATGTAAGAATACTATAAGATATTATATATATATATATACACTCACCGGCCACTGTTAGTAGGTACACCGGTCCAACGCTCGTTAAAACATTAATTTCCCAAGCAGCCAATCAACCATGGCGGCAACTCAGGCATTTAGCATGTAGCTGTCAAAGACAATCTCCGTGCAGTTCAAAGCCGGCATCCTTAGGGCGAAAAAAGGTGATTTGAGTGCATTTGAACGGGGCATGGTTGTGGTGCAGAAGCTGGTCTGAGTATGTCCGAAACTACTGATCTACTGGATTTTCAACGAACATCATCTCTAGGGTTTACAGAGATGTCCGCCAAAAAGAAAAAACATCAGTGAGCGGCAGTTCTGGGGCGAATGCCTTGTTGATGCCAGAGGTCCCAGAGGAGAATGGGCAGACTGCTCGAGCTGATAGAAAGGCAACAGTGACTAAAATCGCCACCAGCTACACCAAAGGTAGGCAAAAGAGCATTCTCTGAACGAACAGTACTCAAACTTTGAGGCATATGGGCTTACAGCAAGCAGAAGAGAACCAACCGGGGCCAATTCTTTCAGATACAGAACACGGAGAACCTGAGGCTCACAATTTCCACAAGCTCATCGAATGGGACAGTAGAGATGTGGAAAAACGTGCCTGGTCTGATGAGTCTCGATTTCTGGCGACATTCGGATGGGTGGCGTCAGATAATTTGGCGTCAACAACATGAAAAGAATGGACCATTCCTGCTTGTATCAAGGTTCAGGCTGGTGCGTGGTGATGTCCATGGTGTGGGGAATATTTTCTGGCACTATTGGGCCCCTTGGTCACCAATTGAGCATGTTGCAAAGCCACAGCCTACTGAGTATGGTTGCGGACATGTACATCCCTCTTACCCGACCACCAATGTACCCACATTCTGTGGCTACTTTCAGCAGGATTAATTGTGCCAGGTTAAAGCTTGGAATCATCTCAGACTGGTTTCCGTGACATGAAATGAGCACTGTACTCAAATGGCTCCACAGGCACCAGAGTCAATCCAATAGGAGCAGCTTTGGGATGTGGTCGGAACGGGAGATTTTCGAATCATGGATGTGCAGACGCCAAATCTGCGGGCAACGGTGTGAGCATCCTGTCAATCTGGACCAAAATCTCTGAGGATGGCTTCCAGCACCTGGTTGAATCATGCCACAAGACATTGAGGTGCAGTTTGAAGGCCAAAAGGGGGTTCCAACACGTTACGAGCATGGTGTACTATAAGTGGCCGTAGGTCAGTGTAGATATGAAAAATTGTGATACCAAATTCCATCATATATATACATTGTGGCAGAACTCGGTGCATGAATAGGTACAAATTAGTCCAAATCAAGTGATTGATTTACATCATTTAGCCAAATAACAAAATTAACTTAGCAAAGGCATAAACAAAACAAAATCCTGCGCGGGCACGGGCTAATAACGCTACGGTAAGTGATGCCACACCTACTGCTTCTGACATGCAGTTTATGTCAGGGCCTGTTGAGTCATGAGACCCTTACCTGTGTGCTATGCAAAAACCCAAGCTCTAATGGAGTAGGCATCCCACTACCAGCCTATACCGACTCCATAGTAAGCAGGTCCAATACAGGCTTTAGCAAGGGTATATGCTGGCTAGGCCAACATGAACAATCAGGATTACATTGGCTTACTATATGTCTGCTTTAACCCTTAGGTTACTGCAGACAAATTCAGGGCTTTTACCAAACTACACCAATCACTTTCTCACTTGATAGATAACTAATGAAATTATGATACAAATTCAAGAGAAGATTGGCTAAATTTGTAAATGTGATGTAATGGATAAACAAAATTAACTGAAGCTCCAAAGCAAAAAATGTGAGATACAATTGATTGTGTTGGCCTTTACACAACCTAACATACTGCAAGTTTCTTTATTTATGCAGCTATATTGAAGAGTTTAGATCTGTACTCTAAGCAATGAATATCAATTTTAAGACATCCAACTAAAGTGGTTATTTTACAGAATGTGTTGCCTGAATCTCCAGAGATACTCCAAAAAGAGAAATATATGGAAATTATAGTAAATTACTGCATACAAAAGAAAATAGGTATAAAGTAAGTAAGACACTTATTTTTATTAATAGTGGAGGAGGGCACCACGGTAGATAGTCTCTAAAGCTGCAGGCAAGATGTGATTAGTCTGCAACCTGCTGTTGTACTACTGCTTATTTCGCATAAAACAAACTGAAAAGACATTTTGCTAGTAGATGATGTTACACAAAGAAAAATAAAAATTGTTTTTAATACATACAATTTGTGACTTCTAGTCTAAATTGCCAAAGATAATACGTTGGCACTCACACAAGGAGCTGGCACACCCATTGAGCAAGTTTTTACTTAGGCTATGGTTTCAGTTAACTTTAAAAGGATTGTCTACTTTCAGCAAATAATTGATATTGTTTGTGTAATGAAAAGCTATACAATACTCAAATATACTTTCTGTATCAATTCCTTTTGATTTTCTATATTTCTGCTTGCTATCCTTCTTTAACCCCTTAGCGCTCTGCGCCGTAGCTGTACTGTGCTGAGTCCCGCGAATAGCGCTCAGCGCAGTACAGCTACTGCGCAGAGACGATGCCGGTTCAGCGCTGCACAGCATCCGAACCAGCATCGGGAATCGCAGGATTTCAGCGGTAATCTACTGCTGACATTCCCGGCTAACACCCGTGGTCGGAGTGGGCTCCGATCGCGGGTGTTTAACCCGTTATATGTCAACCCGTTATATGTCAATGCGACCAACCGCACCGTTTTCTGGGGCGCCAATCGCTGCTATGGCACCTCTGGGGTCCGATCGGGACCCCAGAGAAGCCTGAAGGCAGTGCCTTTAATATGGCGCCTGTGACGTCATCTTAAAGGCAAAGTGTCAGCCTATGCATCTGCAAAAAATTATGATTTTTACCTTTTATATCCCACTAAAAATGCAATAAAAAGTGATCAACAAAACATATGTACTCCAGAATGATACTATTGCAGTAAAAAGCTAATGTACCATCTGATAAAGAAAGAAAAGAGGCAACATTTATCAAAGAATTTATAACAGCAAAGGAATGTGAGACCTCTAGAACTGTCAGGGTACTGGCACAGTTCGTAGGGACAAGGGGTACTAGGGAGTACCGGGAGGAAAGTCTCTTTGGGAAGAGTCTGTGGATCCTCTGGACCACCACAGGAGGTGATGGCACTAGCCGACAGCCGGCACCGGAGTCTAAGTGGCACCTGGTCTTCACCACAGCCCGACGCAAGTTCCAAGTCGTTCCATGGGTGTGACTAGGCTTGCAGTGGCAGCCAAGATAACAGGGAGCAGGAGGAGATGCAGGCCGTAGTCCGAGCCTGGGGGTGACAGCAGGAGTAGGACTTGGAAGCAGGAGCTGGCACGCGGCACAGGCAGAAAGGAACGGGCTGGCCCACGGAGGAGAGCTGGTGGCTTGGAGACGTGTGGGAACACTGGGAACACAGGAACCACCAGAAGTGTCTGGAATGCTGGAGACACACAGGACACAAGAGCGGCTGGGAATGCTGGAGACACAGGACACAGGAGCATCTGGGAACGCTGGAGATCTCACGTCAATTCAGGAACAGCTTAGGGAAGCTTGGTACGGAAACGATGGGAGTTCCATTAGGCACAGAAGATAGGGCTTTCCCTATGCTGCTGAAGATCCTGCGAGGCAGGAAGGGAGGTGCCGGATCATAAGGGTGAGCCGAATTAGCCAGCACCAATCAGGAGGACGCTGGCCCTTTAAGGCTAGGAGAGCCAGCGTGTGCACTCCCTAGTAGGCGGGGATGCTCCCCCTCAAGCGAAAATGAAGTTTGCACTCTCCACTTTGAACCAAGGTGCTCATAAAGACTTTCTACAACCAGTCACAGACAAAGATCTTGGAGATATGATAGCATCAATGCTGTGAGGCAAAAGCACCAAACCAGACGGTCCCAATAGAATATTATGAAAAATTTGCTAATTTTTAGTAATACCACACATGACCAGTTGGTGTAATGGTTTACTCCAAGGGGGCAAATTACTTCCTCAAGCCCTCTCAGCTAACATGAATATTTTCCCTTAGCTGGGGAAGGGCCGTGAATCCTGTGGGTGTTACAGACCTTTATCATTATTGAACGTAGATATCAAGATTTGGTTAAAGCTCTCAGCAAAGAGATTAAGAAAATACCTTTCGTCACTAATAAATGAGGAACAGACTGGCTTTGTCCCCAGCACGGAGGGTAATCATAACTTCACAAGGGTCATCAATGCTTTTCACCATACAACACAAGAGAAATTCCTGTTAATCCTTCTTGGCAGAGACAGTGAGAAGACATTTGACAGGGTCTCATAGGAATATATAGTAGCAGCCTTAGTAGATTTGTATTAACAGCCCAATATATTAACCCTTTCAGAAATGGGAGCCGACAAGGTCGCCTTGTTACCAATTTATTCTCACCATAGAAGTAGATGTAAAATCTGCATACATTAGCTACTGGGAGAAAGACCAAAACACAACTTTCTAAGATGCGCAGATAGCCATGATCCATAAACAATCCCATGGTTTCTCTAGCTGTGTCAGAATTCAGGAGAACTCATAAAAGACACCAACTCGATGGTACAATACTCCTCAGGTCCTGAAGCAAATAGGTTTGGTAAACTCAAACTTCTGCTGGTGAGGTGAAAAAGACCAGGTTACTTTAGGCCACATATTGTGGGACTGCCCAATTATCAGACCATTCTAGAAGGAGAATTTAATAATTTATCATATTACCAAAACAATGGGAAAAGCCATTCCTTAACCACTGAGTCTGTCCTGTTGTGTCTCCCAAGCAAACAATGGCACCCACATAAAAAGAATCTGCCCACTCACCTTGTACAAGCTGAAAAACTAATAATCCCGCCAAAATGGCTCTAAAAAAGAGCTCCTACCAAAACATAATGGGCAGAGAGGGTAGACTGCATTAGGTGCATGGAAGAATTAGCTAGTTGGGGGTCAAGAACACACCAACAAAACATGTGACCCTGGGAAACTTGGAAAAAATGTAAGATTCAAATTACTTGCTGATGTTTCAGGCAGCAGCCAGCCAACTTAAGCTACCTTTTCCTATATTACTATCCGGTAATGGTGTAACAGAACAGCCGCATTTTGACTTTGACTTGTGTCTTTGATGTAGAGGCAATGACAGCGAGGCAGGAGTACAACTGTTTTTACTCCCACTGGCAAGTGGGAAGTTTTTCGATGTTGGGTGGAACATGTTTAGTGGGACACATTCTGCCTTAGTCAGTTATTCATGGCACATCCACAAATTTCATCTTTTTGCTTTGCATCTCCGCATAGAAATCTAGAAAAAAAATCGATAGTGATATCTTGCCTCTCTCTTGCACACCACAATATCTTGTCTCTGTCCTTGTAATGGAGTAATTTAATCAGCAGTGTATACGGCAGACGGCCAGATGGGTCTAGACGGGTAAGTGCCCTATGTGCCCTTTCCACTTCAAATAATGTGGTTTAATTATTTCTGCCAAATGTGTCTCACAGCCAAGTTTCAAAATATTCATCCAGACACATTGGCTGATTACGCATCAGTTTTGGTGTCTTTGTGCCTATCCGAGATCCCTAAAATGTTTTGCACCCGGCGTCTTAGTATTCATGGCACATCCACAAATTTAATATTTTTGCTTTGCATCTCCGCATAGAAATCTAGAAAAAAAATCCATAGTGATATCTTGCCTCTCTCTTGCACACCACAAAATCTTGTCTCTGTCCTTGTAATGGAGTAATTTAATCAGCAGTGTATACGGCAGACGGCCAGATGGGTCTAGACGGGTAAGTGCCCTATGTGCCCTTTCCACTGCAAATAATGTGGTTTAATTATTTCTGCCAAATGTGTCTCACAGCCAAGTTTCAAAATATTCATCCAGACGAGCTACTTCTATTCTTTCTGGCACCCCATTATCCAGACATTATTCTGGCAGAGCCAGTTTCCTAAATCCTTTGCTTAAGCTTAGAGAGAAAATATTTTAAGAAATTTGTCTACTCTACCTTATACAGGAAACACTTCACTGCCATAGTTCTCAGCCACTTTTTGTACATCATAATGGAGTAAAAGTTATCCCTCCTCCACAGCTTCTTCAATGTCACCTGCTACCTCAAACCCTGAGGACCTGGAACCAGTAGCAGACTTCGACTGCTGCCGAATACTTAAGAGGCAGATTGCTACACCAAAAAAGCTCCGCAGCCTTGCTGCAGTCTCTGCCTGGCAGATATTCAGCTGCTTCCTTCATTATCGGCAACATCTTGTACAGGGTTCTCTCGTGTCTTTTGAGCCATTCCATGCCTGTTTGGCACCATATTTAAGATCGCAAGCAGATTTCTCTGCCACCAGATGAGGTACTTCACCTTGCAAATATAGTGCTTTCAGGATGAATGATCAAGAGTTATTAACAGAACTCCTCCTTCACATGTGCGGCAGTTAGGCCATGCCCTCGAGGTAGCAGGAAGTAGAGTTTATGGCAGGAGTGAGCAGATAATGATGCAGTTTTAGTGGCAACTTTTAAAGTGAGTGGAATCATTATTGTTAATTATAATAAATAATAATAATTCCTTTATTTATATAGTGCACACAGATTACTCAGCGCTACGCAGCGCTTGCCAAATCAGTCCCTGTCTACTATGGGGCGCAAAATCTAATCAACCATCCATTATGTTTTGGAGTGTGGTAGAAAAACTAAGGACCCGGAGAAAACCCAAACAAACACAGGGAGAACATACAAACTCTGTGCAGATGTTGACCTGGATGGGACTTGAACCCAGGTTTCCAGCTATATAATTATGCAGATTTGAAATTAGTATTACAAACACTATGGGAACCTGTCATTTGTATGCCATTAAGGCAATTAAATATAAAAATTTAACCTCGGTTGCTTTTTATCTAGATCCATAAATTCCAACATCTATGTCACAGTAATATATATGCTACCTTGGTTAGCTTTTGGTCAGCTTCCTGATTATATACTCTAGTTACTGATTATATCTAATGAGAGCTGGTGGCAGCAACTACCAGGCTGACAAGGCTCTGTTTCACTGAAACAAGAAAAAAGGGAATCTCGCCAATTTGGGCTTAACGGGCAAGTGTTGTGCCATAGCCAAGGTTATGTGAACAATTTTATTTCAATTACTGGGCCTCCCAGCAATCGTGTGCTCATGGGGTGTCTTTAAAAAACAATAGTTACCGTATATACCGGTGTATAAGACGACTTTTGAAGACAGAAAAATCTTCTGTCTTCTCTGGGGTCGTCTTATACGCCGGTAATCGTCTTATACGGCGGCCGACCGAGCATCAAGCTCGGACGAGCATGTTCGCTCATCTCTAGTTATAACTTCAGAACGCTTTAACATATCCTGTGTGTGAAAATGGGTATCAAACTTTTAGACTAAAAATAGTGAATAATCAGGCACAACTCATCATCCAAAGATAGCCAACTGTGTTTGTTACCAACTCGATTTATTATATCACTAATATACAATAAAAACAAAAAAGATTATAAAGCAAAAACTAACATCCAATCATAAAATTCCACATAGAAATACCAAATTCGGGGTAACCAATTAGTATTGGCTATACACAAGACTACCATAAATATATATTCCATATTTTATACATATAGACTGTTGTGCTGCCCACCCCCCCACCTTTTTAACTGGTCATTTAAGCCACATGTAATGATATAAAACTCACTGAGGTTCATATAAAAGGGATCTTGGTTTCCTTTTTCTTTGTCAGGTCAAAATGCTATAATTGCTGAAACATGCAGTGCTACATTTATTAGATATCCCCGGGCCCAGGCTGTCAAATCATGTTGAAGACAGTCTTTCCATACATTAAAACATTGTATGGATGGAGGTCTCTCTGCATGTGTAAGGAGGATGTAATTTATTTTGTATATTTACTCTGGACTGTTGTAAAGGCAATTAGAACGTTTGGCACATGGGTCCATCCACTCAATATTTTCAGCTGCTCACTGCCTTCCTTCTCCGTCAGTCTCGGCACTTCAGATCAGCTGGTCTTAGTGCCTCAGATCAGCTGTTATCATTTTCCCGTTCAGCTAACCTTTAGTACTGAAGCAATGGACTGTAATGAAATCCACCTCTGTGAGATGCACTGTCCCAGTTTATGTGGTGTAAATGGCTGTACATGGCCGGGCATCTTTATTCTCTGGTTTGCTATGATCACGGTGATACCACTTTGATATAGTTAATTTTATCTTTGCTCAATATTGCTGAGCAAAACCAATATTGGAGAAAATAATATTGGAGAGGCATAATTTCTGTATTTTTCTGGTGACATCTTTTTTTGCGAAAAGTTTTTTTTTTCAGTCACATAATTTAAGGGCATGTAAGTTTTTCTGGTCACTTTTAGAATATTTTTTCTGAGGGTACTTGATGAAAAATGAACCTACTGTCCACCATGTGGGTTCAATATTGCTTTAGATTTATTGTACGGATTAATAAAAACATGGTAATACCAAAAATTTAAGTGTTTTTGTGTTTTATATACTTTATTTGGTATTTATATGTAACTGTGGTGATGAGGGAATATATTTATTCATTTTTTATTATGAAATGATTCTTAGTTTTTAAATAAAAAAACATTTCCACACTTAAGCGTTTATATCTTGCCCTTACAAGCTCTTACATTAGTGTGTAAGTAGCTGATCATGCTAACGCATGTAATCTCCTGCAATCTTTTTCCGATGCGCTGACATGCAAATTTCACAGGCGGAATACGGTGGTCACAGGTTAAAATGTGTGCTGAATTTGTAAATACTGAAAAAAGTCTAAGGATGGTAAATCAATTGTCTATAACTGCTGGGAAGAGTGGAGTGTACCATTCACCAGTAAGTGCTTCAGTCTAGGGACCCACTTCTGTTCCCACCTTTGCATACCTAATTAACACACTTTTAACAGTTTAGACCTTTATGAATGTGTTCTTTCTCAAGAGTTTGCTAATGCACACACTACATGTTTGGTACTGCAGCTCACCTGACTGGGACTAAGCTACAAATAAGTCATGTAAAAATTAGATGTGACTCCTAGTTGGGTATATGTATATTTCTTTCACATTTTCACATTTTCTAGTTGGGTCATTTAGTAATAATTTTAATAATGATTCCTTTATTTATGTAGCACACACAGATTAAGCAGCGCTGCTTGCCAAAGCGGTCCCTGTCCCCAATGGGACTCACAATCTGATCGACCTACCAGTATGTTTTGGAGGGTAAACTCAATACACCATTGTTGCGTATTCACTTTTTTGTTTTGATTTTGTACATACTAATGCACTTTTTATTTTTTTTACAGTTGATTATTAGGTTTGGTAAATGTAATATATTTCAGCACTGACATGTGAATCATTGTTATATAAAGCCGCATGATTATCTCTCTTGTTTCTGGATTCTATTCTTGTCATCAATTGGACTAGTGGTTCATCATATATGCTGTCCTTGTCTATAGTATACAAGATTTACATGATGTTAAATTGTCCTCTTATGTACGCATCTTGGTCCTCTCCAACTCTGCCAGCCTCCTTTGCCTTATATAAATCACGGTACCTCATATTACTTTATATTGTCGTATTTTATGTTCATTATATAAGTTGTCAGATATATTTTTATCACTTTGTAATATATGTCTACTATATACTCCCCACCAGATCAGCTGTACCAGTGCATGGTTTTATTTTGAGTCTGCTGTAGTATTTGTTGACCATATAACCACAATTTATTTATTATTTTTTATTCTCAAATAATTATTTTGTGATTTTTCAACAATATTGTATATTTTCTTCTGTTAATGTGCATGTTTATTTATTCAGTTTTTCTTCACAATTATAGACATTTGCATTATCATTTTTTGCACATTGAATTATTTTGCACTATGGCACTTTAAAAATGGATTTGTAGTCTAATATTAATATACTTATGTGTATATTTTGTGGATTTGAGCAAGCATTGTGTCTTTTTCCTGTATGGTATATGATTATTTGTGATAGTGGAATACTTGCCCCTTGCTGACTATCTTTTTTGTTATGTTTAAAACCATTCCGCCTTCCATCACATATGCAGCACTGGAGTCCTGGGTTCAAGTCCCACCCAGGTCAACATCTGCCAAGAGTTAGTATGTTCTCTCTATGTTTGCTTTGGTTTCCTCCGGGTACTCCGGTTTCCTCCCACACTCCAAAACATACTGGTAGGCTGTTTAGATTGTGAGCCCCATGGGGACAAGGACCAATTTGACAAGCTTTTCTGTTCTCTGATTCCTATTTATTACAATGTCAAGGCTGCCCAATGGGTGCTAAATTCTCCCCATCACTAGCCAATCTGTATATGGCGTGGTACAAAAAAAAAATTTATATACAACAATGCCAACCCTTTCCTCACAGCAATAGAATTTTATGGTCGTTATATTGATGACTGTCTGCAAATTTGGAAGGGACCAGTCCTACAACCTCTCATTTACTTATCATTTCTCTTCAAAACAAATTACTTTCTTGGATCTGTTGTTATTAGGCGATGCCTTACAATCAAAAATCACAACAGAGAAAACCAGTATCTGGAAATACTTTGTTATATGCTACTTCTTGCCATCCTCCTCATGTAAAAAGAAAATTACCTAAGGGACAATTTATGAGAACTAAGAGGATATGTTTAACACCACAAAAAAATAAACAAACTGCAAAATAAACTATTCTACGCCTACAAAACAGGAGTTATAACAAAAATACCTTTCAAAAAGTAGAGTCAACCATCTCCAAACAAAACAGAGGATCTCTTTCTGTGCAACAGAATTCTACTTCTGTACTACAAAATACCATTCTGTCCGAAAAAAATTCTTATTTTGAGAGAAATATCTATCAGTCAAACAAACTAGCCAACCAATCAACCAATCAAACACTCGATGCATACCACATAATCCACAGATATGTACATAAGCCCATAGCAGTGAATTAGGATGTGTGCTAGCTGTAGAAAAGACTGCTAGCATATGACCTAAATACTACATCGCTTGCAGGTATACTTAAACTTTCCACGTCCTGGTAGACTTATTAACGGAGTATTCCAATTAAAGAAAGTTCTCAAATTTTAATCCCCTAGTGATGTTTACTTTATTTTTAACCCCTTACTTTACAATGTTACTTAGTTTTATTGCTTTATTAGGTCCTTTAACAGTGATGGTCAGTGACCAAATAGTCAGTTGGGGCAAGAACTCTCTAAGCAGACACTTCCTGATCCCTCTAGTGCTGTAAGATGCTGTGTGCTGACTATTTAGTCCAGGGTCCAGGGTTATCTACACTTTTGTTTAGCTTCTGAACATTCTACTATGTGACACATATAAAAAGAGAGATGAGACCAAAAACAGAGATTGATGTGAAATCAAAGATGAGAGATGATGAGATCCATGACATGGATATAACACACAATGACACACTGTCAGCACTCTTACATCTCTGTTACACACACACACCCACACACCCACACAATCAGCTCCGCTATAAGTCCTTCCCCTGCTATGAAGATCTAATTTGTCTGTAGAGTTAGTCTCCTGCTTGCTGGCAGAATGTGCTGATGTGAGCGTCTCTTTGTGAGCTGGTCTTGTAATGCAGGGGGAGAGGCAATGCAGAGACACTGCAGGGAGCAGACAGGAGAAACAATACATGAGAAGAATTTTCCATGCCCGACCCTAAGTCAAAAAAATTTATGGTGGGATCCAGGGGCAACTAAAATTACATACACCAGGACTGATAGAGTAAGGTTGGAATTACATCTGTGAAATGCTGTTTTTTGTGTTACTAACAGTGAATTAGAGACTGTGTTATTTTGCTATCTTGAGTAAATTTAAGAATCTTGTCTTTGTGGGAATACCCATTTAAATCATGTGATGAAAGTAACATACGTATATATTCAGCCCATAATGTAAGCTTGTTATGAGATAAAAAAAAACATATTTAAAAAAAAAATGTATTTCCAAAACTTTGGTAATAGGTATAATAAAATAGCAGAAATAAATTGCAGGATTACTAAAATTCTACCAGTGACAGACTTTTGACTGAAGATTTCAGACACTACAAAGCAGATGCCTAGAGCGATATTCAATCATACCTTTGTATCTGCTGTTATCATAAAGTTAGAACCCAGGATTATAGTCTTACCAAGTGTAAAATGCTGTGCTTTAATATCTGTATGCTGAACTGCATTACAGTCCCTTTTGTCTACTATGCATTCTGGTTGGACACTAAAGCAGTCACACAGAGTAAAGGGAAAGGGTAGAAGAGTTCAATGTTTAAATCAGTGTGCGTACACACTGTTTTATATAGCATGTATTATACATGTTGTCATCTTAAACTGTTTGGACTTTTAGATTAAGCAGTTCGGAATATATGAGTGAATTGATGCCAGATTAAAACTATTTTACTGCAATGTTCATTAATCTGAGGAAAGTAAAATAAAATTAACTGAAATGTCAGCAAAAAAGCAAACCCTAATTTAGATAACTTCACCTGAAAACTCTCCATTGTAAATACAACATTTCCTTCCCATATCTGTACAATAAAAATGTGTATTTCAGGAAAGTGGGAATTATATCTAGAGGCTTTCCAATCACACCACCACTTTGGATGTTCTCACATGATCTGATGAGTCAGGCACTCTGTAAACTTTTTTTTATTTCAATAATACAGAACTGCTGAATATGCATGTAACTTTTTTGCAGAGAAGTGCATCAGACGATGTAATTGACTGTCTAAATGATTGTTCAGAAAGGATTTGTCCATTTTGTGCAATTCTTTCTGTCTGTAAATAAGGCAGACTCTACCTTTCTACAAACTGTCTCATCAAAGTCAATTTGAAAATGTGCTGAAAAGCAAAAAAGAAGAGCACATGAACTCTGTAACGAGCAATTAGACTGAAAAATCGGAAGAAAATATTTGGCAAAATTTGCTTCTGCTTTCACTCTAAAGAAAAAGAAATGCAATCCAATAACCCTGTTCAGAGCACTTAAATTGTTATAATGCAGCAAAAGTTTGAGTATGAATCAACTTTCCAAGGTTTTAAACTTTCCATGATGGTGCTTACCGTAACTTTTTCTATTTTACTTAGCATGTTAAAAGACAATAGCTGTAAGCTAGGTTAAAAGGGTACTACCAAAAAACAGACTGAGGGTTCCATTACAATAATTAGAGTTCCAACTGGCCTGTATTGCATTCCACCACATGGTGAATTAAGGAATTACTAAAAGAATATTGTAGTACTCCCTAAAATGCACCAACAGATTCCTAGAACTTGGTTGGTCAGATATGTCTATAAAGGCTATTATTGTAGTATATTTGTAGCATTTGCCATAAATTTTCCCTGCAAGAGCTGTGGCACGTGATAGGTCATGTGACCTCCTAGACCTAATCCAAGAGACGAAGTGGATCTGTAATGGGGACACTGGTGTCAGGGACCAGTGAACCCTAAAATCAAGCCCCCAACAGACCTGCCTGCATGCCTATGCTTATCGTAGGCAATACTTACCATGCACAAAGACATTCCCGTCTTACGCCAAAGTTTGGACTTGTAATAAGACAGACAAACAAATAACAAAAAGGGGACCTCAAAAATCTGGGTCACAAATGAAATAGCATATAAAGGACAGAATCATATACACAGAAGAATAGTCAAGAACGAAAGACAAATATAAAAATACAGAAATAAAAAGCCAGACAGCACAGATGTTAGCTAACAAAACACATTTTTAACCAGCTCTGCAAGTGTAAGAGTGTTAATCCTGGCTGGTTTAGCTGAAGAATTGCATAGAGCCAGTAGTCCAGCCAATAGAGCACTGTTCAGACTGCCAACTAGAACCAGATGAATTCAGCATATTCTCAGGCTCACAGTACAAACTGCAGAAGACCCAGATGTAACAGCATTATTATCTCAAAAATGGTAGGGATCCTGAGCCTGAATAGAAACAATGATATTTGTCAGTTTTAACAAAATTGGTAGCAACATCATCTGTCTTCTGCTTCTTATTGAACAACAGAAAGAGGTCGCATGAGCTCACATCAACTCTCCCTGTATGTGTTTAAGCAGCTCTATTAGTGAGGATTAACCTTTTTACATTTAGCTTGATGTTTGAGTATAGCATATACTGCTCATAGCTCATAACATACTACTGCCAGGGAGAGAGAACAAAGGGATAACACTCACAGCTTTGTAACAAAAAGGAGAGAGAGACGTATCTTCAATCCCGTATCCATATTTGCCATAGCAACGTAGAAGTAACATTATAACTAAAGGGCACTTAGCTGTCTGTTTCTTTACAAACTAATGATAATTTCTTTATGAATTATACTAGAAAAATCAGAAATGACAGTTACACTTTAAAATAACATAAAATAATTTTTTAATTGAAAAAATTAAAACATATAAAATAATGATTTTGCAACTGAAGTCAGAGGTCGAGAGGTTTTTGTGGTACTAAAAGTGGATGAGGTGAATAAGGAGGTGGCCAACATTTTTAACCACCCATATAAGCATTGGCACATCCAAGTCCCATGGGATTTATGCTTGGTTTATCTTAAAGAAGGTAACAATATCTACGTTGGCTATCGATATGTGGATCCTCTTGTCCATGATGACACACTGGCACTGACACTGCTGTACACACAATCTGATAGGATACTTGCTACAGGCTAGGCCAGCACCTCCAAAGCATACAGGGCAAGCTCAAACCATAAATTGATAAGGATGGAAGCAAAGTTCAGTACCAGGAAACATGTCTCAGTTTTTGCGCTATTATACCTTATGAATATAGAAATGCAGTGACCACGGTATTAGGGGGTTTGACTTTAAAAATGTAGTGACTACGCTATTACACCATCTGAACACAGAAATGCAGTGACTGTGATATGAGATAGTTTTACATAAGACAGGCAGTGATAGGATATGAGACTTTTAAATGAGACATGTGGTATGAGACAGAGACTGGGGTATGAGACTGTTTGACATGCAGTGACTGCAGTCTGAGACTGTTTGACCTTAGGAGGGCAGGGACTGCATATGAAGTGATTCAGATTAGACATGACTTGACCACATAAACACAACTGTGCTATTTTCTTATGTTCTTTATTTCTATGGTTTTCAATGTGCAGTCTAAATTACACATCCTCTTTATTCTTTATGTCAGTATGATATGTAGTATGATCATTATTTTGGAAATATCAAATATATATAAAAAATGCTCTTTATATTCTGACCCCAAAAACTGTTTTGATGTCATTTTTGTGGGACCAGCTAACATTTTCATGGATACCATTTTGGAAGCCATATGACCTTTTGTTCACTTTTAATTCAATTTTTATGGGTAAAAAAAATGTGAAAATCATTTTTTTGGAAATTCATTGTATGATATAATTATAGACTGGACATCAATATTTGTTTTGTTTGTGCTAATTTTATTTAGGTGTTATAAGGCATGGAATCCTTACGTGCCCCAGAGACATTTCCAGCCTTCATTTTCCAACCCCTAAGCATGCCCCAGGTGTGTGGTAGAAACTAAGAAGGCGGTTTTGATAACAGGTTTGACAACTATACTTAGTTTACACTTATCACACGTGTTAACAGCAGGTATTTTCTGTATAATACAGCAAAAACCTGCCCTGTATGGAGAAGAGTTGGAAGGTCTGTGAGCCTTTTACATACAAGACCCTTGCTAGTGTATCTCAATAGTATTAAAAAATTAAGAGGTGTTTATTTCTGTTACTTCAATGGTTTTTGAAAGTGCAGTGATTAGATTTAAGTAAAAGATATCTACATCTGCGCTTTGACTTTTTCTTTCTATACATCTTTAAACCAGCTGTCAAATACTTAGACAAACCACATACTTGACATTTAAACTTAAGTTTTGAACATGAGCAACCATTCTAGTCTACAAAAAAATAAAACTTTAGTAACCTTTTGAGGGAGTACCCAGTGTAATAATTTTTAAATGCTAGTAAAAAAAATAAGATGTAAATAAAACAAAATATAAAGATGGTCTGTAAAGATGGCAAAATATATATTATTTTTTACTAATAAATATTACAATGTAATCACACAAGAATATACTTATTCAGTAAATGAAATAAATACAAATATTTTTGATAGATGTTGTAATAAAAGCTGCTCTCATTCTAATACATCAAGCCCATTCATGCATTATATGGTTAGCCAGGATAAAACACCTTCCCTCCAGCAGACATTTTATTTATTGCTGGTGATAACAACTAGAGCATGACCTGTGCTAAGCTGAATCGCCTGGATTTTTCTTTATTTATATATACAAAGGGTTGTGAAGTTGTTGAACAATATTATCCTATGCCTAAATTTAATTAGCATTGTGGGTCAATCCAAAAAGATTTTAAAAATTAATAAAAAATGTGCTTTATGGAGAGGGGAGGGGTGAGCAGCGCTCATCCCCTCTTCCTCTCCATTGTGCTTAGGTATGACTGCTCAGCCATAAACTGATTGTTGATGGACACATAGAAATCACATGACCCTCCATCTGCAGCTATTTTATGGTCAGGAATGTCTGGCCGAATAGGTAAAAGACAGGAGGCTTCACTTTACTTATCAAGAAAGTGGTACATAACAATTAATAGATATATATTGGTAAATTACCTAATATCCTGCCCCCACACTTACATATAAATTACAAAAACATGAGGTAAAGTGGCGAACCCCTTTAATCTCTTAATTATTACTGTTAATGCCATAGCATAAGCCCTCCTCATACAGACGTGAGGTTTCCTGCACATTGCAGAAGACACCAGAACACTAACACCTGTGATCTTTGTTGCCATCTTGTTTTTGATCAAAGATCCCCTTGACATTATTGGGGAGTGGCGATCAGCTGCCATGACAGCCTTGGCTGTCTGAGTTCTGCAGATTTGTTACAATGTGCCAGTGAAACATGTAAAAAAAATCCATAGACAGCAATACAGTAGTACGGTATTGCAGGATATGGTTAGAACTATCAGACTCTCTAGCTATAAAGTACCCTACAGGGTCAAAAGAATAGTAAAATAAAAAATAAAAATATACACCCCCTTTCCCTTGAACTAATATAGACATAAATGAACAGTAAAAATCACCAACATGTTAGGCATTGCTGCATCCCAAAATGAACTTTTCCCCATATTAAAATGTTACAGCCACCAACTTCAATCCAGTGTGTCCAAAAATAAGTATTTGTTATCCAGTGTGGAAAATAAGTATTTGTTAGCTAGAAACACACAAGATTTCTGACTCTCACAGACCTGTAACTTTTTGTTTAAGGGGCTCCACCGTCCTCCACTCATTATTGTAGTAATGGCTCCTTTTTGAACTTGCTATCAGTATAAAAGACACCTGTCTACAACCTCAAACAGTGACACTCCAAACTCCACTATGGTGAAGACCAAAGACCTGTCGAAGAACACCAGAAACAAAACTGTATACCTGCACCAGGCTGGGAAACCTGAATCTGCAATAGACAAGCAGCTTGGTGTGAAAAAATCAACTGAGGGAGCAATAATTAGAAAATGGAAGACAGACAAGTCATAATCTCAGTGGATCAGGGGCTCCACACAAGATCACAAGAACGGTGAGCAAAATTCCCAGAACCACATGGGAGGACCTAGTGAATGCCCTTCAGATAGCTGGGACCAACATAATAAAGGCTACTTTGTAACACACTATGCTGCAAGGGACTCAGGTCCTGCAATGCCAGGTGTGTACCCCCGCTTAAGGCAGTACATATCCGGGACCGTCTGACATTTGCTAGAGAGCATTTGGATGTTCCAGAAGAGTATTGGGAGAATTGTCTTATGGTAAGATGAAACCAAACTAGAACTGTTTGGTAGAAACACAACTTATCCTGTTTGGAGGAGAGTGAATGTTGAGTTTCATCCAAAGAACACCAGACCTACTGTCAGGCACGGGGCTGACAACTTCATGCTTTGGAGCTGTTTCATGGAGGAATGGGCCAACATACCAGCAACAGTGTGTGCCAACCTTGAGAAGACTAACAAAAAATGTTTGACCTCTGTTATTGCCAACATAGAAATAACAATGTATTGAGATTGATTTTTGTTATTACAAATACTTATTTTCCACCATCATTTGTAAACAAACTGTTTAAAAAGCATACAATCTGTTTTCTCATTTTGTCTCTTATAGTTGAGGTCTTCCTATGGTATCAATTACAGGCCTCCCTTGTCTTTTTAAAAAGGAGAACTTGCACAATTGGTGGCTGACTAAATACTTTTTTTCTCCACTGTATATAAATATATGTCATAAATTCTCAATTTTAACTTCAGATGTTTGTGAAGCCTCAGAAGTTTATTAGAGAACATTAGTGGACAAACTGCATCCTAGAAACCAAGGAAGGCATCAGACAACTCAGGGATAAAGTTGTGGCAAACTAATTTGCATGGTTAGATAAAAAAAAGCCCAAGCTCTGAACATCTCACAGAGCACAGTTCAATCAATAATCCTAAAATAGAAGTAGTATGGCACATCTGCCAACCTACCAAGACATAGCTATTCACCTTAATTGATAGTCTAGACAAAGAGAGCACTAATCAGAGAAACATCCTTAGTATATACACTGAATCTGTCCACAGGACAAGTATTAGTAGTGTACTCAAAAAAATCAGGATTTTATGGACAAGTGACATGATAAAGACATTTTTCAAAGCAAGCCACGTGTACAAAATGTTTGGTAGGGTAAAGAATATAGCAGAATATGCTCTGCTCAGATACGACCAAAATGTAACTGTTTAGCCTAAACCCTCTGGGGCACATTTACTTACCAGTCCCTGGCGTGTTCCCCGATGTGCATTGTCCGAATGCACTATGCCACAATTCACTAACATTGTGCGCCTGCTTCCCTGCTCATGTCCGACAGAGTTCACCCTCTTCTTCCTGGTGTATGTAAGTACATTGTCTTGCGACAAAATTTTAGTATTAAATCGCACACTCAGTCCGAATCAGTCGGATTGTCCGACGGACCACCCCTGATTTCTGTTGCATGAAAGCCAGCGCAGCTGGCCCAAATCCCATTCTAAATACCGTGTGCGACACAATCCCCTTCTAAATACCTGTCTCAGCGGCGCAAATCTCCAAAACGTCGGGAAGTCAGACGGAAATGTGATTCACGGACCCTTAGTAAATAAGCCCCTCTGTGTGGAGGAAAGGCAATACTGCACATAACCCGAACAAGCATGATGGTGTCTGCATATGCTTTGAGGATGCTTTGCTTTAGCAAGGACTGGGAAGCTTGTCAGATTTGATAGAAAGATGAAGTGAGTGAAATACAGGGCATATAGATAAATAAAGTAGAGGCTAAAAAAGACATGAGACTTGCGCATATGTTCACCTTCCAGCAGAACAAGTCCAGATCTAAATCCTATTGAAAATCTGTGACTTTATTTGAAAATTGCTGTTCACAAATGCATTCATCCAACCAAACTGATTTGTAAAGCGCTACGGAATTTGATGGCACTATATAAATAAAGATTATTATTATTATTATAAACTGACTGAGCAACAATTTTATTGCAAAAGATAAAGGGGCAGATTTACGGCGCGTTCTCTGCGGAGGATTCGGGTTCTGCCGGGATTCACTAAGGTAGTTCCTCCGATGTCCACCAGGTGGCGCTGCTGCGCTAAAATTCACCGGAATGCACTGAAGTTCACCAAGCCAGGCCGGGTGCAGGTAAACGCTTGTCAAGCGACACTTTTTTAAAAAAAATGGGGCGGTTTTTCCAAATCCGTCGGGTTTTCGTACGACCACACCCACGATTTACATCACGTGCATGCCAGCGCCAGTGCGTCACAATCCGATCGTGTGCACTAAAATCCCAGGGCAATTCAGGGAAAATACAAATTCATGTACAGTAGGTCACAAAATTTTTTTCATTTGCAAAATCATTTTATTTACATTTCACACATTCTGTAGACTTTGCATTGCTATCACATAAAAAAAATCAATGAAATACATTTACGATTGTAGCTGAATATTTTTGCAATCCACTGTATTGCACCTGTACAGGAGTGTTTTGACGCTGTTAATTAAAATTTAATCCAAGCACAATGTGAAATAACCTGTGTTGTTTTAAAGCAAATAATGTTTTTACATTTAAAAAATTTGTTTAATTAAGCTTTATTTTTCAAATATAATTATTCAATTCAACCTGATGCCATGTTGCTAACATTAAAATCTAATCTTGCTGGTATGTAGCCCAACCACAATGCTTTGTCAAACGTTTTTTTTTGTCAGTACATTTTGGGGATCCAATAGCTCTGTTTTTTATAGCATTTATAGTATTATATGTAGGATTTGTCACAAACATGTCCAGTAAACAGAGCAACCACAACCAGACTTGGCACAAGCTATCAGACTGGGTAATTGGTGGAAAATCTAACCCCACAGGCTAGGTCTCTGTCTACAGCTATCTGGAACCTAACTAATGGACCTTCAGAGTCCCTACAAAGTGACAGGGAAGACTTCCTTCTTCTGGCAGCTGCTAGGTGGTGGAGCAGACAGGTAACAGGAAATCAGAGTTAGACCAGTATAGTGCATTTAAAAGGGTCAATCCAGTAGCAAACAAGTCTGAGATAGGGAAAGCAGGGTCCCACATGGAGATACACAACCTAAAAGGAATGGTTGATTTAACGTAGCTGAAGTCAGATATACAGAATAGCAAAGAAAGAAATAGCACAAGCAAAGGCAAGACTGCAATATTCAGCAGTCTCTCAAGGAAATGGGCAGAATATAAAGGGAGTAATGGACACTGCCCCCAGCACCAGCTAGTCCAGCCATCAATCACTCAAGCCACAGCAGCACACAAAACAAGATCAAACTTGGGAGCTGTCAATCACAGGCCGCTCTTGATGTGGTTTTTAAACCTAGAATACTGAATTCTGAACCTATTCAGAGCAATTTGAGAGTTCAGACAGGATTGTTTAACCTTTTTTCTAACGAAGATGAGTTTTAATTGTAAACGTGTTATTGAATATGATGTTACTACATAAATAAAACATAATTATCAAAATTATAATCAATCCCTTGCAACTGCCAATTTCATGTTGGGTGGGGGATGAAGGGTACTTGGAACAGGCTCAGAAGCTGCACAGCTGATCACAGCCCCCATCAGCTTAGTTATTATGGTAGGTGTGCCACTGAGTGGTTTGTTCGCTTACTGATCCTCCCCACATGGTATGCAGTGCCTCCAATATTTTAAAAGGCTCAGACTCTAGAAAAACATTTTCTTTTTTACATTGAATTAAAAGTATGGTATTAAATGATATGTAAATAATATATAAGAAAAAAGGAATTTATTATGAAGGACATTTGAAAGTGTAAGCAAGTTTTTATTCCTTTTTTACCATCCTGATTACACAAAGGAATTTATTACAAATATATAACTGCATTTCATGCCCAGAACTTTACATTTAAATTAACTATTTGATACTTAAAGAATGCATTAGTTGTGTGTAGTTTTATCAATAATATAATATATATTTTGTTCCTGCAATTAAAAATGAAAAAATATTTTGACACGAAACAAAGAGGAATTTTTATCAAAACCAAAAGTCTCTGTCTAGAGGCTTCATATAGATCAGTATTGATTGATTTGCATCTTTACTTAGCCTATAAACCAGTCCCTGTCGGTCAAATATGAAAACCTTAGGTTTAATGAGGCTTTGTTAGTTGGTTCCACGATTTATAAACTACACTAGCCCTTGGCATTTCCTGGGATAGTAAACAACTGCTCTCAGCTATAACAAAATATGATGGGTTAACAAAAATATTTTACATCTGTCAATCTATCTCTATATCTGTTTCTTTGTCTGTCTCTCCCACTATCTGTCTTTTGCTGTTTGTCTCTCTCTGTGTCTCACTCTGTTTGTTTCCTCCTCTGTCTGTCTCTCTCTCTCTCTCTGTTTCGCTCTGTCTGTCTCTTTCTGTCTCTGTCTGTCTCTCTCTCTCTCTGTCTGTTTCTGTTTGTTTGTCTCTCTCTTGTTGTCTTGTTGCACATAAAATGCTTTAATAAATGTGTAAGCCTTAAAGAACCGTTACTTATGCTGCATGAAAAATATATCTCTACTATATTCATATTTACCCCGCTGTGCTGCACCTGCTTGGCTAATTAAACATAAATTTTGGCAGAGTATACCAAATACTGTAATACACTGTATACACATTGATAAATCATGAAGACCTGACACCAAACAAGTATCCCCACTGTTGAGAATTGTCTCTTAACTTGTGCATCAAGGTCAACATGACCCTTATGTTTCTTTGGCAGAAAGCTCTTGTTCAAGTCTGCTTTAAAATATACATATATAGCCAACAATATTAGTAGTTATGGCACATGTAAGCAACTTGATAATAGATGTTTTCACTTCATTGTAATAAATTGGCTAGGATATTTTTGAAGCAAACTAATTAGTTTTTAGCTCTTCATGGAACGTCGAACATAATCTTACCAGAACTATGCAGATAATCTGAATACATTCAAGTCTGAATGCATTCAATATGCTAATGCTCTGCATAAATTCCTTCTTATCAGTGTACATCAACAGTGAAGTAGGCTTCCGATCCGCGTGCATACTCAAGGCATACCAGCCAACATTAGAACTGTGCTCCAGACTTTATATACAATACCTGTGTGCAGTCTCTCTTGCAACCAGGCTTTTTATGTCAGCTGTGTTTTTCTTCACACACTGGGTCCTGCCTCTTTTTCTCTACATTTAGTTTATTGACAAGTGCTATACAGTAGCAATGTGCAATAACTTCAATATTATTGTGATGTTCTAATATTATGTAATATAACTCTCTATACTATTGGCTTTGAATATATTAAGACATTTTAAAAAAAATCATGTCTGTATCTATCAGTACCCTGTGTTATACTGCATTTGTACAGAAGACTATTATAGCCAAGCCTAGATGACTACTAAAACAATTCCACAGAGTGGACAGAGTGGTCTGAGCTGATAAAATAATAATATGTATTGATTAAAATACCATTTGAGCTATTCAACTGTATGCTTCTATGTGGATGAAAAGTCAGTTATGAAGCCAATCAGTGAGGCTATGGTACTTCTACTAAGCTATGCTACTAAGGATATTAGGGAAAGAAGATTTGTTTTAAGAAACCTGTAACCAGCAACTCTCCCCCCCCCCCCCGTTATCCAAAACAGACAATACAGTACCTTTTAGATGTTATTATACATGTTCCACTGATGCCTCTATCCATGGGATTAGAGCTATCATTCTTCTAAAAAAAGACTTTTATTGGTTTCCTCTGTTATGGAGGCAGGGAGCTGTAGCATGCAGTCAAGTTACCCCATCCTCACTGACTGACAGCATTAACCCAGCTTCCTTTTAAATTAGAGAGACATGTGACAATGAAGACAATTCCTGAGGGAGTTTTTTTTCACCTCATATAGCCTGGTCACTCTTATGTTTACAGAGCCCCTCAGTGCTGTAGCTTGATAAACTGTTACAATGAGCAGTGCAGGTCTCCCCACCCCTACACTTCCTGTTGCTGCTAGATTACAATGGCAGAGGGAGGAGGCAAAGAGCAGAGAGGTAAGACATGTTCTGCCCATTGTAACAGACTGTGAATCTACAGCACAGAGGGGCTCTAGTAATGCATCGAGAGCACTTCAGGCTCATAAGCATTATTTGAATAGTTGATTTTAAAAGGAAAGAGACTATGGATAACAATTGTAAAAAGATTATCACAGTCACAGATTCTCCAAAATACCATTACAAGGCTCTGTATTAATGATTATGGCCCACAATTATCAAAAACAAGGCAAACTGCACTAGGTGAAGTTTGCCTGTGGAGTGTGCAGACTGCACCAGATTCATGAATTGTAGAAAAAATAGAGATTAGATTCGCTAACCCAATCACCTGAATTTTCATCTTCAAAGCGTCCTTATGGTGGTGCCCACCACCAGATTCTTGACTGGGAAACTCTTGAATTTAGCAACAAAAACTATGGTAAGCGTCAGCACTCCAAATCCCACATAGGTACGATGTTTAAAGGACACCTGTCATCAGGTCTGTGTCAGTATTTCTGTCACCACTACCTGTTGGAGCAGCTCACAAGGATCCATAACAGCCTTTATCTAGTTAATTCATACATTAATCATTGTAAAATCATCTTTTCTTTAATATGTCAATGAGGCTGGTCACATGGTCAGAGGCAGTGATGTCACCCCTGTTCCCCCTCCCCTCTCCTCCCCCTGCTCATGTCTGTGTGTAATGTATAGTAAAGCATTACTAGTGTGTGTGCTGCATCTGCTGACCTGCTGCATCCTCCTAGCCCTAATACACAGACATCAGCTACACAAGTACCTGACATGTTCTGCTATAACACGGCTGCCTGGAGCTGTTGTATCTCTCCTATGCACACAGGCTGCAGGGGGTTTGACCACCAGCACCAGCAAGCACATCATTATACAGCCTCACATCATTATACAGGCTATCAGTCAAGCACTGGGGGTGTGGCTGTGCCCCCACTCATGAATAAGCTGGACAGCTTGAAAATGCTAACGACAGGCATGTAGAGGGACAATAAAGGGATAGAGACAATGCTCTCTAATGGCAGTTTATGAAAATATATTTAGATTAGGGGGTTATTTTGCCTGACGGGTTCTCTTTAAATGGCAAAAAATCCTTTATTCAATACAACATGTGCACATGAGGAATGACACACAAGCTCCTAAGATCGACGCGTTTCGACACTATCGCGTCTTAGTCATGATCTCAACTACAATGAAACAACTCATGACTTATATACAAGAGAATAAACTTACCCGGTGTTCAATTCCATAGGCCTGAAGCGCGGTGATAGATTTCATAATTAACATAAAGCATAAAGATGATGTATTTCATAGCTGTACTACTGTTTTCCATTTTTCGCATAAAATAGTAAGCATTGGATCTTTACATGTGAATGTTAAATACAATTTCTGATCCCCTACAAACCTTAGTTTGCTACTATGCCTCCTGTGAGTGTTGTGAGAGTAGAAAAAAACATGTAAAAATGTATTATCCATGTATCGCATTTGCCATTTGATTTCTACCTTGCTTGAAAAACCATTGCTTCTCACTCTGGATATTAAAGGGAACCTGTCACTAGGGATCTCATTTTCCCTAAAGACAGGTTGCAAAAGCCCATTACAGCTACATTGTAAATATGCCTTTCTGCTTTCTAAGCATTTACATTACTATGTAATTGTGTGTTATAACTTATCTTGCACCCTGACAGAACCCTCTGTTTAATCCCAGGGGTTGGGCTTTGGTTTGGATGCATTTCAAAAAACAACATGTGACATGTTTGTGCTACAGACTGATCAGTCTGTAGCACAAACATGTCACATGTTGTGCCCCCGCCTTTGTATATATGTACATCTTCTCCCTCGCCGACTGATGTCAGCTAACCACACTGTGAGCTCTGAAGAAGCAGGAGGGAGGAGCTGTACTGGAGCACAAAGGTGGGGGCTGAGGAATGATCAGCACAGATAAGTCACATGTTGTATTTTGAAATGCATCCAAATCAATCAGAAGATTCTGTCAGGGAGCAAGGTAAGTTATAACACACAATTACATAGTAATGTAAATGCTTAGAGAAGGCAGTAAGGCATATTTGTAATGCAGGTGTGATGCACTTTTGCAACCTGTCTTTAGCAAAAATTAGGTCCCTGGTGACAAGTATATAGCAAGGTCAACAGTAAATTTTGACATGGACTAGAGCACATGTTCATGAATTTACAATTAAATCCACCATCAAAATCAAACATATAGATTTAGGCACCTTTGTTGAAACAGATATAATGTCTGCAACACAGGAAATCAGTCACGTTTTGTAGGTGAATGACATCGGGGCTCAACAGCCAGGTGAAGAACTCGACAGAAACCCTCTGTTTAAGCCAGGGTGTGGGCTGTGGTATTTGGATGCATTCAAAAAACAACATGTGACATGTTTGTGCTACAGACTGATCAGTTGTAGTACAAACATGTAATGTTGTGCCCCTGCCTTTTTTATTGTACATTCTTCTCTCCTCGCCCATGATGTCAGCTATCACACACTGTGAGCTTGAAGAAGCAGATGGAGGGAGGAGGCGCTGTACTGGAGACAAAAGGGTGGGGCTGAGGAATGATCAGCACAGACAGTCACCTGTTATTTTGAAATGCACCAATAATCAGAAGATTCGTCAGGGAACAAGGTAAGTTATAACACACAATTACATAGTAATATAAACTGCTTAGAGATGGCAGTAAGGCATTTGTAATGCAGGTGTGATGCCTTTTGCACCTGTCTTTAGCAAAATTAGGGTCCCTGGTGACAAGTATATAGCAAGGTCAAACAGTAAATTTGACATGGACTAGAGCACATGTTTAGAAATTACAATTAAATCCACCATCAAAATCAAACATATAGATTTAGGCACCTTTGTTGAAACAGATATAATGTCTGCAACACAGGAAATCAGTCACGTTTTGTAGGTGAATGACATCGGGGCTCAACAGCCAGGTGAAGAACTCAGCAAAATTCCCAATTGTGGGCGGGTCATTGGTCTTTATTTATACATTCCCCAGCAGGGTGTGCCTGGTGTAACTTATAAAGCAAGATATATTAGCATGATTGGTTAATATACATTCTGATATATAATATAGCTTATGATTGGCTATTCAAATAACACCCCTGTTTGGTTAAAATTCAATCCAATTTCAAGCCAAATCTCAATACATACTTTACATAATGGATATTAGCTATTTAAGTTATTGCTGGAAGGCGCACAGCTTATCTTATCTTAACAGATGGCTACTAGCTAGTAAAGTTTTAAAGAGTAAGCAAGTTTAGCAGGTAGCCAGCCACCATATTTTTGATTTGTACACAGAGAAATGAGAAACACATATGAAATATATAGGCCCAGATTTATTAAAGCCCCTGCGCAAGCCTTCTGTCAGAGTTTGCACATTCTTTCTAGTTCAAACTGCTTGCACCTGTATTTAAGAAGTGTCCACGACACATATGCAACATAAATTACTGCACTAAAGGGGGCATTCCGGTGCACAGCCAGACTGTTTGCTACATTTATCATGCAGTGTTCTGCAGAATTGTGTTGCACGCCCTTTGTTAAGGGTGGCGCAAAAAAGTTGATGCACATTGTCAGAGGGTGACAGAAACATGAAGAATGTGCACCACAATTCATGAATCTAGCAACAAAAACTATGGTAAACGGAAGCACTCCAAATTGCACATTGTTTAAATGGCAAAAAATCCTTTATTCAATAAAACATGTGCACATGAGGAATGACACACAAGCGCCTAAGATCGATGCGTTTCGTCGCTATCGCGTCTTAGTCATGATCTCAACTACAATGAAACAACTCATGCCTTATATACAAGAGAATAAACTTACCCGGTGTTCAATTCCATAGACCAGAAGCGCGGTGCCTGTAAGCGGGGAAATGAGGAAGCCAATAAGATCGCACTGTGTCCAGGTTCTTTTACATGGAGTGAGAATTATGAATGGGCCACAACAGATGTTACCTCACTTTATTCTTCCATTCCTCACCAGGAAGGTATCCATTTTTTACAACGACATCTGTCTATATACAGCACATATAGTCACAATTTGAAAGAATACATTGTTGAGGTTGTTGAGTTTCTTCTGAAACATAATTTTTTTCTTTTTGATGGTCAAGTTTTTCCCCTCCCTTGCAAATATTTATATGTCCCAATGGGAAGACTTATTTCTTTTTTCTTCTGACAATCCTTACTGGGAATCAATTGTATGGATAGGCAGGTACATTGATGATTTGGTGTGGGTTTGGAGAGGTGGAGAACGGGCTTTTAGTGAGTTTGCTTCCCAATATCTAAATTCAAATCATATGAATCTTCGTTTTACTTATACCTATGGGGGTACTTCAGCCATCTTTCTGGATGTCACACTACATGGACACATGGGTAAGGTTTTAGCCAACCCCTACAGGAAATCCACTGCGGGAAACTCCATCCTCCTGGCCTCATCATGTCTCGCTGCCCATGTAATACATAACATTCCCTATGGAGAGATGACACGTCTCCGAAGAAATTGTACTGACAACAGCACTTTTCTTCTAGAAAAGGAGCTGTTGAAGAAAAGACTCCGTAATAGAAATTACACACAATCAGATTTAAATGCGGCAGACAGAAGAATAGAGAGGGTCACACAACAAGATCTCCTTATGGGTATCAGTAAGCGACAAACAAGGGACACATCGGAATCCACGGCTCGTGCCCTCGTTTTTTCCACTTGCTACAGCAAACAATTTTCCCAAATTGAGCGCATTATTTACAAATATTTACCTATATTGTTACAGGAGGATGATATGATTCCTGTCATGGCCCTTGGTGTTAGATGTGTACCCAAGAAAGCTAAAACACTACGGTCCATCTTGTCACCTAGTCTTTTTAGCAGTACAGCAAGTGACGTCCCTACTCCGAGTTGGTTGAGGTTTCCCGGTTGTTACAGGTGTGGGCACAATAAATGTAAGGCATGCACATACATCCTAGTTCAAAATACTTTTATTTCATATTCCACAAAAAACAAATATGACATACGCAGTTATATTAACTGCAACTCAGAAAACATTGTATCTTTAGCTGGGTGCTCTATATGCCAAAAGCAGTATGTTGGACACACAACGGGGCCTCTTAAGACAAGAATCAGGCGTCATTTGTCAGATATCGGTAACAGCACGGTGAACATTTCAGCCCTATCCAAACATTTTAGAGAATGCCATATCAGGAGTACACAGGGGTTCTTCTGGAGTGGGATTGAAAAAGTTTTTTCAAAACAGAGGGGTGGTAATATCAAGCAGAAATTACTGAATCGGGAGACCTACTGGATATTTGTTCTTCACACCCGACAGCCAGAAGGTCTTAATAAAAGATTGGACTTGAAATTAGCATATTAATTTTGTACTTGTTAGGGTCGATGTCATTTTTCCCTTTGTCCCTATAATATAGATTGGCTATGTATACATGCAGATGCTTTCTTTTTCAGTCTTATACATTTTATCTTGGATTCATGTCATCTAATATTTTTGTATCATCCTCTTTGGTTGAAGGTCCACAATTTCCATATAAGAGCTTCCATCCTAGTCTTCCCTTTAAAAATTTTTTTTGTGTTTGTCGGTTCCTGAACATTAAGTTTAAAACTACTTTTGTTATAACCATATGTAATATTTGCTTTTATGCATAATTACTTACCCGGTTGTTCAGCTGTGTTACGCAGTGCCTATAATGTATCGTTTCATTATTATCAAGGAACTCTGGTCATGTGTCTTTAGTGTATCGTTTCATTATTATTACGGTACTTCGGTCATGTGACTTTGCCACGTGACCGCTCTTTGCGGTTACTGTCACGTGACTATATCACATGATCGCGCCTTGCCACGTCATTGGACTGAATTGGATTGAATTGGACTGAATAAAATTGGATTGAATTTTAACCAAACAGGGGTGTTATTTTAATAGCCAATCATAAGCTATTGTTTTAATGTATATTAACCAATCATGCTAATAAATCATGCTTTATAAGTTACACCAGGCACACCCTGCTGGGGAGTGTATAAATAAAGACCAATGACCCGCCCACAATTGGGAATTTGGGAGTTCTTCACCTGGCTGTTGAGCCCCGATGTCATTCACCTACAAAACGTGACTGATTTCCTGTGTTGCAGACATTATATCTGTTTCAAACAAAGGTGCCTAAATCTATATGTTGTTTTGATGGTGATTTAATTGTAAATTATAACATGTGTATATCCATGTCAAAATTTGTTTGTATGTTACCTTGCTATATACTTGTCAACCAGGACCATAATTTTCAAAGACAGGTTTGCACAAAGGCAACACCTGCATTACAAATATGCTTACTGCTCTTAAAGCATATATTACTATGGTAATTGTGTGTTATAACGTACCTTGCTCCCTGATAGAATCTTTTGATTGATTTGGACTGCATTTCAAAATACAAATGTGACTTCTTGCTGATCATTCCTCAGCCCCCCCCTTTGTGCTCCAGTACAAGCTCCTCCTCCTGCTTCTTCAGAGCTCACAGTGTGGTTAGCTGACATCAGTGGGCGAGGGACAAGATGTACATAAATACAAAGGCGGGGCACAACATGTGACATGTTTGTTACTACAGACTGATCAGTTGTAGCACAAACATGCACTGTTGTTTTTTGAAATGCATCCCAACCAAGTCCAACCCCTGGGATTAAACAGAGGGTTCTGTCAGGTGCAAAAGGTATAAACACAACAATTACAAGTATGTAAATGCTTAGAAAAAGGACAGAAAGCATATTTACAATGAGCTGTAATGGGTCTTTTGCAACTGTCTTTAGGGAAAATGAGATCCCTAGGACAGGTCCCTTTAATATCCAGAGTTGAGAAGCATGAGATGTTTTCAAGCAAGGTAGAAAAAATGGACAAATGCGATACATGGATAATAATTTTTTAAATGTTTTTTTACTCTCACACAACACTCACAGGAGGAATAGTAGCAAACTAAGGTTTGTAGGGGATCAGAATTGTATTTAACATTCACATTTAAAGATTTTCTAATGCTTACTATTTTATGCAAAAAATGGAAAACAGTAGTACAGCTATGAAATACATTATCTTTATGCTTTATGTTAATTATGAAATGTATCACTAATTAGTCAATCATTTAAAAACATTAATATTTTATCATTCTATTATTGCAAAGGATGGCTTTTTATTTGAGATTATTATTTCTAAATGGAGAATATTGAAAACAACAGTACCAATGAAAAAACTAAAGAAAAAATATACCACAAATCCAGCAATAAATTAAATGTGTGGTCACAGCCAATTAACAATATTTTATAACCATCAAAGTGAAAAGAGCTTAAAAGCATTTCCCTTTTAATACTTACAATTATTTTTGAGCTGATAATGAGCATTTCCCATTATCTTTAATTTAACTATTAACTAATTTTCCTGGTAGCTAGTAAAAAATCTAGAAGAAGAGACCATACTTACTGCATTCAGTAATTATTGCTCATAATTAGAGATGAGCGAGCACTAAAATGCTCAGGTGCTCGTTATTCGAAACAAACTTTTCCCAATGCTCAAGTGCTCGTCTCGAATAACGAACCCCAGACGGCAGATGCGGTGTTCATTAGCGCTTGACTCCCTTTCTACGTTCCTCACATGCATCGCGCTGAATGAGCGCAATGCATAGAGGAGGAGTGGAGCTGGGGTGGCCGCCCGTCCTATAGACTTGCTGGTCACGTGACTTGCGGACATGGGTCTAATGCGGGTTAAACAGAGTGCAGGGGTTAATTGGAGGACCCAGTACAGTTCTTATAAGGACATCCCAGTGACAGTGTGGGCATTTCCCATGTAAACTGAGGCTCTACAGGGGATAACTTGTAAAGGAAAAAAATCAAGACAAAGAAAGAAAAGTGAAAAAACACACACACACACAAAATGAATAAAATAATTTATAAAAATACAATGACATCCACGATATTACCGTATATATCATCGAGTATAAAGCCGACCCATGGTAAAAGCTGAGGCCCTAATTACCAGCAAAAACCTGGCTAAAAACCTAATATTTAATTACATCGAGTATAAGCCGAGTTTGGGTTTCAGCACAATTTTTTGTGCTTAAAAAACTGGGCTATCCTCGAGTGATACAGGTGAGTAATAAAAAATCCCCCGTACACTACAAAAAGCAACTACTAATACATATTATATATAAAAACGACCTAAACAAAATAGGGAATTCATTAATAATGTTCAGTTTTAGTAATTGTAGACGGAATTAATATATAAATTTATACATATAATTACAAAAAAGCCATTTTCTCCACTTCTAACCCAAATAAAAATGAAAAAAAAAAGTTTAAACTTTGATCTCCTTTTTAACTATCTCTATGTGTCCCAAAACCAAAACCGCAAAAAAAGTTAAGGTAGCATGAAAAATTCCACTAAAAAGTCCCGTCACTAGAGACTTTCTGGTGGCTTGTCACATAAAAGGGTGTAAAAAAAAACAAGTGCGCCAAAACAGCAGTTTTGTTCTCTTCCATTGCAGGATCTTTATGGAACCTTTTTTTGCAGGTTTCTTTAAGGTACAAATGCTTGCACAGGTATTTAAAAAAGTGTATGTGCCAATTTGTGCACATGTGACCATTTTGTTTTGGGGCGGAACTATTCTTCATGCAATACAAATTTTGGGCTGAATAGGAGGGCGCTCACGGTGCTCAGTGGGACCAGTGCACCAGATTTAAATATGCAAAGTCCCAGCACAAAGTGTGTTTCACTACCTTATTAAAGGGTGCACCAAAAAAAGGTGTCTGGCAGTGCAGGGGAAACCAAGTCATGAAGACAATGGGCTCCAAAATCCTGAATCTCAAGCACTCTCACTATATACTGGTAAACTGCAAATAGATAGTTAGCCTGTATGTAGTAATGTGCCCAAACGCATTTGCTCTAGCTTATCAGTTCTCCATTGGTTTCATCTGACAGTCTTAAATCTGTTGGGCCGTGAGAGCTTTCCTTCCCTGCTGCCGGGAAAGGATATGCCTCCAAGCTTGCCTCTGTGATGTCTCCTGCTCCGGTGACTTCTGTGATGAAGATAGATGCCAATGTGAGTAGCCACATTACACCCGTGTGTGAACATGTACGACCACCATGCGAAGCAGATAGATAGGTGGTTAGGTTAATTGCTTGTAACTTCCTATGTGCAAAAAAGAGACGTCTGGATGGCGCTGGTATCAAGGGTAAGGGTTTCTTTTCTATGCAAAAGGGCTTCATCAGGTCCAGTTTTGCAAGCAGGGATCAATGCCAGGGAATGTAGATTCCCTTTGCATGTGCGAAACGCATTTGTCCAAAAAAAGTTTTCCGAATAAAAGAAAATCCTTACCCGTAAGTACCTAGCCCATTCAGGAACGTCTCTTTTTAGCCATAGGGAGTTACAACCGTAAACCTACCCACCTATGTGCTATTATTGTTACTCGCCCTTGTTACCCAAACCCATTGGGTGAGGGTGGAGAAGCGGCAGTGGTGACATCACCATCCATACATGCCAAACACCAGTGTAGTGCCGTAGTCCAGCACAACATAATAGGTGAGTAAATATCTCACCAGAGTAACATATATTCAACCAAGTAAGGAGGAATCTTGCACTTGGTAGTGACTACTTTTCTCCATAAACCACAGTGGACAATCACGAGCAGGTACATAAGGTCAAAGGGGACATTTCCTGCAAGTCTTCCAATTTCATACTTATATGTGTATACATCTTCTGGGTCCCACCAGATGCCCCATTATGCATGGAATCACGGTTTCTGGGCAGTTTATATCATCTGTCGTAACACTTAGGATGTCTGTTGTTAGTATGTGATCCTGTGGTTTTCATACCTTTGACTGGTACACGTAGTGTCTATAAAAATGATGTGAGTTTCCTGTTTATTGCATAATATCATGTCTGACATAAGAACTAGTATTCTTGAAAGCTTACCATCAAATACTCAGTTAGGCCTCAGAAAAGGTGTAGTAGCCTAATTTCTTCAACCCCGCTTCAACTATAATAGGTGAGTTCACAGAAGAAAGTTAGGACAACAGGAAACACATGTGTTATAGAATTAATGTTATACAAAACATATGGAATAAATGATGTGTCAATTGTTCTGCCGATTGTCAACAACCTTAATCTCTTGTTTATTACAGAACACCTTATATTGGTAGCCTAAGAACAATCTGGACTTTGTTGAAGGTTTGACACATAATGACAATGTGTTGTCAGAGGTCACATGTTCCAAATAAATTAAAATTCCACAAGCCACATACCTATATACTACGATGATATAAGCCTAGTTTTGCAGCACAAAAAATGTGCTGAAAACCGCAAAGCCAGGTATCACTCGAGTTAAAAAATATGATAGGTTTTACCAGGTTTTTGTGGTTAAAATTTAGGTGGGCCTCGGCTATTACGATTTGGGTCGGCTTATACAAATCGGTATATACGGACTTATATGATATTCGCAGCTTAGTGCAGTACCCGCAGGCTAACTGCTGAGCACTTTTTGCAAAGTATTATTAATGGTAGATTATAATAATATTTGTAGTAAACACCCTGCTACAAATATCGTTCATACAGATTAAATAATATGTTCATGAGATTGAGGTTGTAACTTCTTTGCATGAGATCTCAATGAATAACAGTGTAAAGACCCGATTGCTACAGCGAAACTTGGGGTTGTTATTCTGTCTGCAAGACCACTACAACTCTATGTTTTGTTGCCCAGGTCTAGAATAACGTCAATCATTGAATGGCAGCAGAAATAGTGACTTATTGTTATTGTTTTTTGTTTTGTTTTTATGTTAATTTGGGATGACAGACAAAAACATTGATTTCTATGTGGCACACTATTTTACAATTTTTTTGTTTTTGTAATTTTTGAAGGACATTTTGTGGCCCCATTTAAGTGCAAGCAGTTCACACAGAAAGAATGTACTGACAGAAAACTGTGGGGACTTTTCCGCAGATCTTCTTTCTCCGTGCAAACATGCTTGTTACATGTATTTAAGAAGCATCCAAAACACACCATAGGTGTCGAAACTAGACTCATTTGGTAGTGGCTGCCATCTTGTAGCCAAAGCGGCACCACATTTCTTGCACAAAAGAGGGTGTTCTGGTGCAAAGGTGGACTGGGTGCGAGCACATTTATTCATGCTGAGAGTCCAACCAGAAATGTGTTCATAATGCTGCATGTTTAAAGGTTGACATCCAAAAATAAATGGTGACTCTGTCGGGGGCAGTGCAGGGGGTGGTGCAGCTTATAGAAGTAATGGTGGCAGGTTTTGTTGTTTGTTAACATGTGGACCTTTTGCATGTTATAAATTTACTGTTTGGGGAGAGAATGCGGTATTACTAGTAAGGGGACACTGGTTGTGACCAGTTTTCATTTTGTGTAAAATGTCCAAGAAATGATTCGTGTTCTTGTAAGAATGTAGGGGTTGTAACATTTTATAAGAGGTTGGTACCACCAGTGTTTCTTGGTGCCATTGAGTGGGGTGTTTAGCATTCATATGCATGCGCATACTGGTGGTAGTTAAGCTAGTAGTGGTGGAACCCCTGCTGATCCTGGTTTGGCACAGGTTGCACACCACAGTCTGTCGGTCATTCGGTGTTTCTTTAAAGAACCTCCAGACTTCTGAAAATCTAGCCCTCGCCACGGGAGCTTGACTACGTGAAACATTTGGCGCTGATGCACCAGCTCTGGCCCTGCCTCTCCGTCTGACCCCATACTGCCTCTTCCAACCTGTTCTAGTATAGGACTCGCCTCCATCTCAGAAGCACTGTGTTCACCCGGCCTATCAACCCTGCTTGGGTCTGTCACCTCATCATCCTCCGATCCCTCAGTCTGCTATGCTTGGGTCTGTCCACCTCATCATCCCCGATACCTCAGCTGCTAACCCCACAGCGATCTCTACCCTCGCTCGGACATCTGTCCCCGTTGACAAAACGTCTTCCACCTAGCGTTCCAACACGTGGTCTACTCAGTACGCCAAACATACCCTTGTTCCATTCTTCCACTACTGTCAATTATTGTCATCATCACCCACAGACTGCGACCGGTTTTGTAAAACCTGGGCATCGGAGAGTAAAAGAAGCTTAGCAGCAATTTCACCGTCACGATGGTGGTTGTGACTCTGGGAAGGTGGTCCAGAAAAAGTTCTCGAGTTATGGCCGGTTCAAATGCCAAATTTTTTCTGGGGAGGGGGCAGAAGGGGGGAATGAGGATGATGTGGGAGGAGTGGTGATTTCGGTGCGTGGAAGACTTACTGGTGGACAAATGGCTAGAAGCATTGTCCGCCAATCCACGACATCAACTCTTCGCAGTTTGGTTCTGGCTCAACGTGCCTATCTACCACGCGTCCAGTAACATAAGACATGATGAGAACTGGAGTGTAGCTCGCTTGCGCGTTTCCCGGCTCCTATCAGCAGGTGGTGTCTCACCCCAGCCAGGATCACGGCCTCTGACCACCGCAGTAGTTGGACGCCACGTCCACGCCCTGTCCTCTACCCCTAGCCCTCGGGTTAAACATTTTCAAAATTAAAGTGTAAACTGTATATTTTTTGTTTGTTTTGTTTTGTTTGTGTTTTTTTTTAAAAACAAAAAATGCTATCCTATTGCTATGGCTAGTTTCATAACCCTACACGACAGCCACACAACTGGATGATCTTTGCCGTTATAAAAAAAAATAAAAAATCCAAAACCCCTAATAAATTGTCCCACTTGGTGTTTGAGTGGATATGTGTGCATAAGAGCTAATACAGCAAGGTCGCATAGTCTCCCTGCAAAGATTCCTCATATGTGGTACTAGCGACACTACTAGTGCCAGCAAGGCCAGACCTAAGGCAAACAAAAAAATAATAAAACATAACGCTATTGTAGAGCACTTGTGTTTCGTTTCTAGGCCTTTCGGTAAGCCGTTTGGTTTTCTCCTATGCATTTATAGCACAGAAAGCACACTGCTATGCCAGAGTGACTTTGTGAGTTATAAAAAAAATAATAACGTAAAAAAAAATAAATCAGCAGACTGTGCTAATTAAAATCATAACCCCTTAATAAATTGTCCACTGTGGGTGTTTGCGATGGATATGTGTGTCACTAAGAGCTAAATAGAACGTTCCAAGTTTCCTGCAAATCCTCACAATATTGGACTAGCTGCAATCTAGGCCAGCAAGCCCAGCCACAAAGCAAACAAAAAAAATATATATTATAACGCTTTTGTAGCCCTAACAAGGGCTGTTGGGTTCTCACTATCTCACTTCCGCGCTAACAGTTAAGCTAATTATAACACCCTTGCAAGCAGCAGCAGCTCTCTCCCTAACGGCATCCAGACTGAGAATGATCCGAGCAGCAGTTGTGGGCAGGGGGCTTAGTCTATTTCAGGATCAACTGACCAGGCCAGTCAAACCACTGCTATCGAAGTGTAAGGGGTACCACGTCATGCGGGGTGGAGTGCAGAGTTCTAACGGCTTGTTGATTGGCTCTATGTTTGGCCGCCAAAAATCATTAATGTGGTGGAGATGCCATTTTCTCGAGGCTGGACGGAGATATACTCGTGTCCGTAGCAACGGAGCAGTTTCGAGTACGCTAATGCTGTGCACGAGATCAAGCTTGGAAGAGTGTGTGTTTGCCTCATCTCTACTTCCTACCTGTCAAAAAAATGAACATAGAAAGCAATCAAAAGTCAGATGTACTAATAATTAAAAACCCAATCTAACTGTTACATAATAAGCCCAATTAAATTTCTCTTTTTTGATGAGGAATAAAAGGTTATACGCTAGTGACAATGCAAATTCCTTAAAAGATAGTAGAACAAACATAAAAAAAAACCTGTACATATTTGTTTTCTCCGTAATCATACCTAACCTTATAAATAAATTTATCATGTCTATTATACTTCCAGTGCACTGCTATAATGTTTAAATGAATTTTACTTGGATCTGCCCACCGACTTAGAATGTCAGGCGAACGATCGTCCGGAGTCTTCGCAGCGATTTGTCTTTAGATGTCAGGGGCACTGTAGTCTCCTAGGAAGAAGGCAGATGCGTGTTATTACGCTTCTCCCTTTCTACGTTCCTCACATGCATCGCGCTGAATGAGCGCAATGCATAGAGGTAGTGGAGGGGTGGCCGCCAAGTCCATAGACTTGCTGGTCTTGACGTGACTGCCAGGTCTAATTGGGACAGAGCTTGCAGGGTGTTAAACAGATGGAGGTTAATTTAGGACCCAGTACCAGGTCTTATAAGGAATCCCAGTGACAGGTTGGGCATTTCCCATGTAAACTGAGGCTTACAGGGGATAACTGTAAAGGAAGAAAAAAATAAAGAAAGAAAAGTGAAAAAAACACCACACACACAAAATGGAATAAATAATTTATAAAAATACAATGACATCTCCACTATTACCGTATATACTCGAGTATAAGCCGACCCATGGTAAAAGCTGAGGCCCCTAATTTTACCGACAAAAAATGGAAAACCTTATATTTTTTTTATCGAGTATAAGCCGAGTTTGGGTTTCAGCACATTTTTTGTGCTTAAAAAACTGGGCTATCCTCGAGGTATACAGTGGTATAAAAAAAATCCCCGTACACATACAAAAAGCAAACTATCTTTTAAACATATTATATATAAAACGACCTAAACTAAAATAGGGAATTCATTAATAATGTTAGTTTTAGTAAGTTAGAGGAATTATATATAAATTTATACTACTAAATTTACAAAAAAGCCATTTTCTCACTTCTAACCCCAAATAAAAATGAAAAAAAAAAGTTTAAACTTTGATACTTTTTAACTATCTCTATGTGTCCCAAAACCAACAACGCAAAAAAAGTTAAGGTAGCATGAAAAATCACTAAAAACGTCCCGGTCACTAGAGACTTCGTTGGCTGTGTCACTAAAGGGTTAAAAAAAACAATGCGCAAAAAACAGCAGTTTTGTTCTCTTCCATTGCAGGATCTTTCTTAAGCACCTTTTTTTGCAGGTTTCTTTAAGGTACAAATGCTTGCAAGGTATTTAAAAAAGGGTATGTGCCAATTTGTGCACATGTGACCATTTTGTTTGCGGCGGAACACTTTCTTCATGCAATACAAATTTTGGGCTGATGGAGGGGCGCTCCGGTGCTCAGTGGACCACGTGCACCAGATTTAAAATTGCAAAGTCACAGCACAAGTGTGTTTCATTACCATATTTAAAGGTGCACCAAAAAAGGTGTCTGGCAGTGCAGAGGGAAAAAGAATCATGAAGTCAATCGGCTCCAAAAATCCTGAATCTCAAGCACTCTCACTCATATACTGGTAAACTGCAAATATGCAGTTAGCCTGTTCTTAGTAATGTGCCCAAAAGCTTTGCTCTTAGCTTCAGCTTCTTGGTTATCATTAATCTGGTCTTGTGGCCGTGAGAGCTTTCCTTCCCTGCTGCCGGGGAAAGGATTATAGCCTCCAAGCTTGCCTCTGTGATGTCTCCTGCCTCCGGTGACTTCTGTGAAAGATAGATGCAATGTGAGTAGCGCACATTACACGCCGGTGGATGTAAATGTACACAATCCAGCAGCAGAGATAGATAGGTGGTTTTAGGTTACTTGCTTGTAACTTTCCTATGTGCAAAAAGAGACGTCTGGATGGCGCTGGTATCAAGGGTAAGGGTTTCTTTTCTATGCAAAAGGGCTTCATCAGGTCCAGTGTTTGCAAGCAGGGATCATGCCAGGGAATGTAGATTCCATTGCTTGTAGTGCGAAACGCATTGTCCAAAAAAGTTTTTCCGAATAAAAGAAAATCCTTACCCCTAAGTACCACGCCCATTGTCATCTCTTTCGCGCCGAAGTCTCTTTTTGCAGTAGGGAGTTACAACCTAAACCTACCCACCTATCGGTATCTGTTACTCGCCCTTGTTACCCAAACATTGGGTGAGGGTGGAGAAGGCGTGGCAGCTGGCACATCACCATACATGCCAAACACCAGTGTAGTGGACGGTCCCAGCACAACACAATAAGGTGAGTAATATATCCACACGAGTATAACATAAATTGGCAACTCCAATAAGGATAGGTCTTGCACTTTTAGTGTACTTTTCTCCACTACAACCACTAGTGGACAATCACAGCAGCAGGTACATAAGGACAAGGGGACATTTCCTGCAAGTCTTAAATTTCATACTAATTATGTGAAATCATTTCTGTGGCCCACCAGAGCCCCTATATGCAGATCGGAATCACAGGTTTCTGGGCAGTTTATTATCATCTGTTCGTAAATAGGATGTCTGTGTTTGTGTAGTTTATCCTGTTGTTTTATCATATTTGACGGTCATGTAACGAGTGTCTATAAAAGCCGTGTGAGATGTCCGTTCTATTGCATAATATCATGTCTGACATAAAAGAACTAGTATTCTTGAAAGCTTACCATCAAATACTCAGTTAGCCTCAGAAAAGGTGTAGAGCTAATTTCTTCAACTGCTTCATTAATAAAGTCTATAATAGAGATGAGTTGCAGCAGAAGTTAGCGACTACAGAAACACATGTGTTATAGAATTAATGTTATACAAAACATATGAATAAATTGCTGTCAATTGTTCTGCCGATTGTCAACAACCTAATTCTTGTTTATTACAGAAACCTTATATTGTAGCCTAAGAAACAATCTGGACTTTTGTTGAAGGTTTGACCATAATGACAATGTGTTGTCAGAGTCACATGCTTCAAATAAATTAAAATTCCACAAGCCACATACTATTATCTACGGTGAGGTATAATGCCTAGTTTTTGCTTAGCATTCTTTTTCAAAAAAATTGGTGTTGGCGAAATACCAGAAGCTTTTCGGGCTTTATACTCGATGTGTAATAAAATATTATAGGTTTTACCCAGGTGTTTTCTTTTGGGAATAAATTCTATGGTTGTGACATCGTGTCTTATACTTTGGGTCTCTCGTGCTTATACTCGAGTTATCTTACTCTTCTGGTCATTTATAGCGATATTCTTGCTTAGGTGACAGGTAGGATTGGCTAACACTGCTGGACCGTTTATGAAGATCCCCAGTTATTATTTCACTATTTTGTACTATTTTATTTAGAATGATCGTTTATGTGAAACTACCCTCGCTAAAACTGTCATACAAGATTAAATCAAGTTAGTGTTCCCATGAGATGAGTTCCTATCTTTGCATGATTGATCTCATGGAAAATTCATGTGATGTTAAGACGCTTGCTACCTGGATTTTCGTAACTGGTGGGTTATTCCTGTGCTCAACTACTACTTCTATGTTTTTTTGCCAAAGGTGCTAGAATGAATGTTCATTCCTGCTTTGAATGGCCGCAGTATGTGACTTGTTTATGTTTTTTGTTTGTGTTTTAGGTTTAAATTTTGGTGATGGACAGGATAACTACATTGATGTTCTTATCGGTGGCATCACTTCTGTGACATATTATTTCTTTGTCTGAATTTGTGCAAGGACATTTTTGGCCCATCATTTATATGTTTTTCACCGCAAAACTGGAAAAGCCCTTGTAAAGCGTACCCCTGCCAGGAGGAGAACCAAGCTGCCTGCTCGCATACTTGTCCCACAGAAGTACTCGCCTCTGCCGTAGCGCTGTCAGAAGGGAAATACTGTTTCAGCTTGTGCACCGGCGCTGCTGGTATTAATGCATTTTCACATCCTTTCCTCTCAAGGGATAGGGGAAAGATTTTGCTTGACCGTGGGTCCAGGAGAGTGAATACCCAGTAATCGTGGATGGAATAAAATTCGACACCGGTTACGGCCGTTGTCACACAAACATGCCTGGCATTAGCGTTTCAGCGGTGCCAGCCACAAGATCAGTCTGCGGCACGTGAGCCCTGTAATAGCTCTTGGCGGTGTGCCTTTTATCGTAGGCCTCAGCAGTTTGAACACCGCCTGCTGTCGCTTTAGCGGACTCCACTGCTGCTGTGCACTAGAGTACTGACTGATGGACACATGCCTACGGATGGTAATTTGGAGGAGGAGGTGGAGGAGGGGTGGGAGGAGGAGGAGGCATAGTAGGCCTTAGAGACTGAGAGGTAGGGTAGGCCCCGCAAATCCTCGGCGTCGGCAGTAGTTGTGACCAGCCCCAGGGTCAAGACTCCGTCCCAGGCCTCCACCAAGTTAACCAATGTGCGTCAGCGATATATAGTGGCCCTGCCGGCAAACATCGTCACAGTGTCCGTGGAGGTGGACCTTGTCAGAGAAACGGCATGTGTCAGGGCACGGATGATGTTGTCTGACATGTGCTGGACGATAGGGCTGGGACGGCACAGGGGGAAAAGTAGTGGACCCGAGAATACCGAAGGGCGGCCACCGCCATGAGGTTGCTGAGAGCCTCGGTCTCTACCAGCCTATAGGGCAGGAATCTTCAGGCTAAGTAACTGGAGATGTGGACATTGAGGGCTTGGGCGTTGTGGGGGGGTTGTACTTTACTTCCTTTTGCGCTCCAGCTGAACGCGGTGGATGCTGTGGAGGATGTGTAGGCGAAGAGTGGGGTTTTCGCACGGGAGGTGTTTTGGGCCGGGGTCATGGTCAGGGGGCGGACTAGCAGAAGCCACAGGGGAAGGAGCAGTGGGGTGCCCGGCCGGAGGTGATATGAAGGCTTGGGGTGCATGTGAGGGCGGTGTTTATGCATTCATATGCATGCGCATACTGGTGGTAGTTAAGCTAGTAGTGGAGGAACCCTGCTGATCCTGGTTTGGCACAGGTTGCACACCACAGTCTGTCGGTCATTCGGTGTTCTTTAAAGAACCTCCAGACTTCTGAAAATCTAGCAACTCGCCACGGGAGCTTGAATACGTGAAAACATTTTGGCGTGAATGCACCAGCTCTGACCTGCCTCCCGTCTGGACCCCCACTGCCTCTTCAACCGTTTGGTATAGGACCTGCTTGGGTCTGTCACCTCATCATCCTCCGATCCCTCAGTCTGCTCCCCCCTCGGACTTCCTGCCCTGACAACAACTTCACCACTGTCTGACAACCGTGTCTCCTCATCGTCCAACACCTCTTTACACACTTCTTCCACTACGTCAATTATGTCATCATCACCCACAGACTGCGACCGGTGTAAAACCTGGGCATCGGAAAAGAGCTCAGCAGCAACCGAACGAGTGGTTTGTGACTCTGGGAAGGGTCCAGAAAACAGTTCCTCAGAGTATGCCGGTTCAAATGCCAAATTTTTCTGGGAGGGGGCAGACTGGGGGGAATGAGGCTGATGTGGAGGAGTGGTGATTTCGGTGCGTGGAAGACTTACTGGTGGACAAATGGCTAGAAGCATTGTCCGCAATCCACGACATCACCTCTTCGCACTGTTCTGGCCTCAACAGTGCTCTACCACGAGTCCCAGTAACATAAGACATGATGAACCTAGGGAGTGTAGCTCTGCGGCGTTCCCCTGCTCCCTCATCAGCAGGTGGTGTCTCACCCCGCCCAGGATCACGGCCTCTGACCCCTGCAGTAGTTGGACGCCCACGTCCACGCCCTCGTCCTCTACCCCTAGCCCTCGGGTTAAACATTTTCAAAATTAAAGTGTAAACTGTAAATTTTTTTTGTTTTTTGTTTTTTTGTGTTTTTTTTTAAAACAAAACAATGCTATCCTATTGCTATGGCTAGTTTCTAACCTACACTGACAGCACACAACTGGATGACTTTGCGTTATAAAAAAAAATAAAAATCAAACCCCTAATAAATTGTCCCACTTTGGTGTTTGAGATGGATATGTGTGTCACTAAGAGCTAAACACAACGGTCGCAAGTCTCCCTGCAAATTCCTCTCAATATGGTACTAGCTGCACTACTAGTGCCAGCAAGCCCAGCCATAAGCAAACAAAAAAATAATAAAATATAACGCTATTGTAGGCCTAATTAAGCCGTTTGGGTTCTCCTATGGCTATTTTCTAGCCTACACTGAAAGCACACTGCTATGCCAGATGACTTTGAGTTATAAAAAAAAATAAACGTAAAAAAAAATAAATCAGCAGACTGTGCCTAATTAAAATCAAACCCCTAATAAATTGTCCCACTTGGGTGTTTGCGATGGATATGTGTGTCACTAAGAGCTAAATAGAACGTTCCCAAGTCTTCCTGCAAATTCCTCACAATATGGTACTAGCTGCACTACTAGTGCCAGCAAGCCCAGCCACAAGCAAACAAAAAAAAATATATATATAACGCTTTTGTAGCCCTAACAAGGGCTGTTGGGTTCTCACTCTCACTCACTCCTGCCTAACAGTAAGCTAATATAACACCCCTGCAGCAGCAGCAGCTCTCTCCCTAACGGCATCCAGACAGAGAATGATCCGAGCAGTGTGGGCAGGGGCTAGTCTATTTCAGGATCACCTGACCAGGCCAGTCAACCACTGCTATCGACGTGTAAGGGTACCACGTCATGCTGGGTGGAGTGCAGAGTCTCACGGCTTGTGATTGGCTCTGTTTCTGGCCGCCAAAAATCATAATGGCGGGAGATGCCATTTTCTCGAGCTGGCGAAATACTCGTCCGAGCAACGAGCAGTTTCGAGTACGCTAATGCTCGAACGAGCATCAAGCTTGGACGAGTGTGTTTGCTCATCTCTACTTCCTACCTGTCAAAAAAATGAAATAGAAAGCAATCAAAAAGTCAGATGTACTATATAATAAAACCAATCTAACTGTTACATAATAAGCCATAATAATTCTCTTTTGATTGAGGAATAAAAAGTTATAGCTATGTGACAAATGCAAATTCCTTAAAAAGTAGTAAAACATAAAAAAAACCTGTACATATTTGTTTTCTCCTTAATCATACTAACTTATAAAATAAATTTATCATGTCTATTATACTGTCCAGTGCACTGCATAAATGTTTAAATGAACTATTCTTGGACTGCCCACCGACTTTAGAAGTCAGCAGACGCACGTCCGGAGTCTTCAGCGACGTCTTTAGATGTCAGGGGCACTGTAGTCCCTAGGAAGAAGGCAGATGCGGTTCATTACCGCTTCTCCCTTCTCCGTTCCTCACAGCATCGCGCTGAATGAGCGCAATGCATAGAGGAGTGGAGCTGGGGTGGCCGCCAGTCCTATAGACTTGCTGGTCACGTGACTGCCAGGTCTAATGGGGTTAAACAGAGCTGCAGGGTTTAATTAGACCCAGTACAGTTCTTATAAGAATCCCCAGTGACAGGTGGGCATTTCCCCATGTAACTGAGGCTCTACAGGGGATAACTTGTAAAGGAAAAAAAATCAAGAAAAGAAAAGTGAAAAAACACACACACACACAAAATGAATAAATATATTTATAAAAATACAATGACATCTCCACATATACCGTATATACTCGAGTATAAGCCGACCCAGGTAAAAGCTGAGGCCCCTAATTTTACCACAAAAACCTGGTAAAACCTATATTTTTTTTTACTCGAGTATAAGCCGAGTTTGGGTTTTCAGCACATTTTTTTGTGCTAAAAAACTGGGCTTATCCTCGAGTATACATGGTAATTAAAAAAATCCCCCGCTACACTACAAAAAGCAACTACTAAATACATATTATATATTAAAACGACCTAAACAAAATAGGGAATTCATTAATAATGTTCAGTTTTAGTTAATTAGAGAATTTATATATAAATTTATACTATAAATTACAAAAAAGCCATTTTTCCACTTCTAACCCCAAATAAAAATGAAAAAAAAAAAGTTTAAACTTTGATTACCTTTTTAACTATCTCTATGTGTCCCAAAAACCAAACCGCAAAAAAATGTTAAGGTAGCATGAAAAATTCACTAAAAATGTCCGGTCACTAGAGACTTTTCTGGCTGTGTCACTAAAGGGTTAAAAAAAACAAGTGGCAAAACAGCAGTTTTGTTCTCTTCCATTGCAGGATCTTAATGCACCTTTTTTTTTTGCAGGTTCTTTAAGGTACAAACTGCTTGCACAGGTATTTAAAAAGTGTATGTGCCACATTTGTGTCACATGTGACCATTTTGTTTTGCGGCGGCACTATTCTTCATGCAATACAAATTTCTGGGCTGAAGGGGGCGCTCCGGTGCTCAGTTGGACCGTGCACCAGATTTAAAATGCAAAGTCCAGCAAAAGTGTGTTTCACTCCCTATATTAAAGGTGCACCAAAAAAAGGTGTCTGGCAGTGCAGAGGGAACCAAATTCATGAAGAATGGGCTCCAAAAATCCTGAATCTCAAGCACTCTCCACTATATACTGGTAAACTGCAAATAGTGCAGTTAGCACTGTTCTTAGTAAATGTGCCCCAATATATTGCTCTAGCTTCAGCTTCTTGGTCCTTACATACTGGTCTTGTGCCGTGAGAGCTTTCCTTTCCCTGCTGCCGGGAAAGGATTATAGCCTCCAAGCTGCCTCTGTGAGTCTCCTGCTCCGGTGACTTCTGTGAAGATAGATGCAATGTGAGTAGCCACATTCACCCGGGTGACCATGTACCTGTACCACAATCACAGCAGATAGATAGGTGGTTAGGTTACTGCTTGTAACTTCCTATGTGCAAAAAGAGACGTCTGGATGGCGCTGGTACTCAAGGGTAAGGGTTTCTTTCTATGCAAAGGGCTTCATCAGGTCCAGTTTTGCAAGCAGGGATCATGCAGGGAATGTAGATTCCCTTTGCATAGTGCGAAACGCATTGTCCAAAAAGTCTTTTCCGAATAAAAGAAATCCTTACCCCTAAGTACCAGCGCCATTCAGAAGTCTCTTTTTTCGCATAGGGAGTTACAACCAGTAACCTACCCACCTATCTATCTGTTACTCGCCCTTGTTACCCAACCCTTGGGTGAGGGTGGAGAAGCGGCAGCGGACACTCACCATACATGCCAAACACCAGTGTAGTGCCTGTCTCCAGCACAACCAAATAAGGTGAGTAAATATCTCACCCAGTAACAAATTTCAACCAATTAAGGATAATCTTGCACTTGGTAGTGCTACTTTTCTCCATACACCCACAGTGACAATCACAGCAGGTACATAAGGACAAGGGGACATTTTCCTGTAATTCTTCCAATATTTCATACTTAATTATGTGTAATCATTGTCCCACCAGAGCCCCTTATTGCCATGCATCACAGGTTTCTGGGCAGTTTATTATCATCCTGTCGTAAATAGGATGTCTGTGTAGATATCCTGTTGTTTTAATATCCTTTGACGGTCACTGCCCAGTGTCTATAAAATGCTGTGAGTTTCCTGTTTCATGCGTAATATCATGTCTGACAAAAAGAACTAGTATTCTTGAAAGCTTACCATCAAATACTCAGTCAGCCTCAGAAAGGTGTAGCCTAATTTCTTCACCCCTCTTCAACTTTAATAGGCTGAGTTCACAGAAAGTTAGCGACATACAGAACCACATGTGTATAGAATAATGTATACAAACATATGTAATAAATGCTTGTCAATTGTTCTGCCGATTGTCAACAACCTTAATCTTTGTTTATTACAGAAAACCTTATATTGTAGCCTAAGAACAATCTGACTTTTGTTGAAGGTTTGACCATAATGACAATGTGTTAGTCAGAGTCACATGTTCCAAATAAATTAAAATTCCACAAGCCACATACCTTATATACTCGAGTATAAGCCTAGTTTTGCAGCACAAAAAAATGTGCTGAAAACCCAAACTCGGCTTATACTCGAGTAAAAAATATATAGGTTTTACCAGGTTTTTGTGGTAAAATTAGGGGCCTCGGCTTATACTTGGGTCGGCTTATACTCGAGTATATACGGTACTTTATATGATATTTTGCTTAGTGACAGGAGATGGCTAACTGCTGACACTTTATGCAAAGTATTATTTAATTAGCTAATTATAATCATATTTTATGTAAACTACCCTGCTAAAATCTCATACAGATTAAATCAATTATGTTCATGAGATTGAGTTATCATCTCTTTGCATGATGATCTCAATGGAAAACAGTGAAAGACCGATTGCTACAGGAACTGGTGTGTTATTCCTGTGCTCAACTACAACTCTATTGTTTTTTGCCCAGGTCTAG